>JBAMCF010000190.1:0-66225 GCA_037075285.1 Drosophila lutescens
ACACAAGTTAGCGTCGAGAGAACGTTCTCCGCTCTTAAAGTTGTGCTAACGGACTTAAGGTGCAATCTAAGCTCAGAGTCCTTACAAAAGCTTTTATTTGTAAAACTAAATGAATAGAAGTGTGGGGTTCGAACTCGTGTTCACCGCACTGTGTACCAACACACTAACACCTAGCCTACATATCGACTTAGTTCTGGGTGGAATAGTTCATACTCTCTTGTTAAGCCGTTTCAGTAACACATAAATGACATAAAAGTCTACTGTTGATAGAAAATGGGGTACGCACATACCTCTTGTAAACTTAAAACCGCTTTTTAAATATTTTATACTAAGAAAATCCATAAGTGCTCCGCGCTTCCACCTACAAACACACATTTAAATCTTTGCAAAATTCAGCTTAGAACGGCTGCAATAATGATTATTTGTGAGCCATATTTTTTTCGCTTACAAGTAATGATTATTCCTGATACATATTTATACAACTCAAAAATAATGATTATTTTTTAGCAATATCAACTAAAAATCAAAAAACCATGATCATTGCGGATTTGAAAAGGTTATCTAAATAGTAACCAAATGGTTTATTCCATTTGGTTTTCCGACTATTATAAGTGACTGATTTTTATGAAAAAAAAATAAAAAATTATGATTATTTTCGGTCCCTGAATTAATTACAAATTAATTATTTAGAATAACGGCCCTAACTATTGTTGCTGGGTGTGGAGGTCTCTTCGCCGGAGTCGTGTATAGCTTGTGGTCCAGATTAGAGACCGCGCAAGGTCATTAGGATGGGCCTGGAGCTTGAGATTATACTTTGCTTTCGCTTTGTCGAGTTCGTCTTTAACTAAGCCTACGTTTAGATCTTTATGAATATTTTCATTCCGTATATACCACGGTGCTCCTGTTATAGTTCTCAATATCTTTGATTGAGCTCTCTGGATTATTTCTAAGTTGCTGGCACATCCGTTTCCCCATAGCTCGGAGCCATATGTCCAAATTGGTTTTAGGACTGCATTATACAAAAGTATTTTGTACTCTAATTTTAGTGGCGAGCGGGCGTTAATAAGCCAATGTAGATTGCTGGCTTTAAATTTTAAATGATTTCTCTTAGCTTCGATATGTTTACGCCAAGTGAGTCGTCTATCCAGGTGGACTCCTAGATATGTTACTTCAGTTGTTTGTGGCATAATAATGTTGTTCAGGGATAGTGGAGGGCAGGTTTGCCTGTTTAGGGTAAAAGTAACATGTTTACATTTTTGTTCGTTAACGTTTATGCGCCAGTCTGCTAGCCATTGTTTTAGAAGCACGAGGTGATCTACTAGGTGTTGCGTTGCTCTAAGAGGACATTTAGACCGACTTAAGATGGCAGTATCATCAGCAAAAGTTGAGGTTGTTGTAAGAGTGGATGTCGGGAGGTCGGCTGTATAAATAATATACAATGTCGGCCCAAGCACACTTCCTTGGGGTACTCCAGCTTTAATTGGATGATAATATTTTCTGTAGGTAGGACTCCAAAATTGTATGGGTGCTTTGTGGAAGCATTAATCTGATTTTATGAATTAAGCCGTCCAGCCACACGCGGTCGAAGGCCTGTGCGACATCCAGAAAGACAGCGGAGCAATAGTCTCGCCTTTCAAATGCATTTCGTATCTCGGAGGTTATCCGGTTCACTTGTTCAATAGTTCCGTGTTTTTCACGAAATCCGAATTGGTGCATTGGTATTGCATTGTGGGCTTGTAAGTATTGCTTGATGCGACTGAGGAGCAGCTTTTCAAATATATTTGATAGGCACGGCAGAAGGCTGATTGGCCTATATGACGATGGCTGGGACTTGTCCTTTCCGGCTTTATGGATCATTATGATGACAGACTTCCTCCATTGTTGAGGATAATATCCAGAATTCATCATGCTGTTAAATATTATGGTTAGAAGATGTATTGCACAGTTTGGCAGTTCTATAATCCTTTTTTTTTGGGGTGATGAGATCGTGACCCGGCGCTTTCTTTTTGTCTTGGGACTGTGTGATTCTTGTAAATTCTTCTGGATGGAATATAATTTGCGGGCTAGCTTCAGAATTGGAGATTATTGGCAGCACAAAGCTATTCGTTGCTGGAAGTGGTTTTAAGACATTTTCTAAATGGAGGGCAATTCTATTCGCCCTCTCTTCGTTGCTGCGGGCCCAAGTTCCTGTTTGCGTATGTAGGGGTGATTCACTTTCTATTGGTGGACATATGCCTGACTTAGCTTTCCACAGTGGATATCGTTTGCTATTTGGTGAGAGTTGCTTCATAAAGGATAGTTCATCTCTATTTTTCTCAGCTTCTAATGCTTTGCGGAGTATGCAGTTGGCTATTTTTAGGCGCTCCTTGGAGGCTGGGGATCTATGGGCTTGCCACTCTCGACGAAGCCTTCTCTTATTGTATAGCAGTTCTTCGATGTGCCCAGAACCACGTCTGCTGTTAAATGATTTATTAGATGTTATAGGTTGCGTGGAATGTTGTGCAGCCAGTGTAATAACATTCACTAACGCTTTAACTGAATTGTCGAGGTCTTCTTCACAGGAAATGTTTGGGCAGTCATTATACCCTTGCAGAGGGTATTATGATTTCAGTCAGAAGTTTGCAACGCAGTGAAGGAGACGTTTCCGACCCCATAAAGTATATATATTGTTGATCAGCATCACTAGACGAGTCGATCTAGCCATGTCCGTCTGTCCGTCCGTCTGTCTGTTTCTACGCAAACTAGTCTCTCAGTTCAATTATTCAAAAATTCAGAAATATATAAAAAATAATATTTCCAAGACTAGAAGGTAATACTTTAAAAAACACTGAAACTAGAATTTTTTTAACGTTTTTTTTCCGATCCTTCCTATGGGAGCTATAGGATATAGTTGTCCGATCCGGTCGGTTCCGACTTATATACTACCTGCAATAGTAAGAAGACTTTTGGGAAAGTTTCATCCCGATAGCTTAAAAACTACCTGCAATAGTAAGAAGACTTTTGGGAAAGTTTCATCCCGATAGCTTTAAAACTGAGAGACTAGTTTGCGTAGAAACAGACAGACGGACAGACGGACAGACGGACAGACAGACAGACGGACAGACGGACGGACAGACGGACATGGCCAGATCGACTCGTGTAGTGATGCTGATCAAGAATATATATACTTTATGGGGTCGGAAACGTCTCCTTCACTGCGTTGCAAACTTCTGACTGAAATCATAATACCCTCTGCAAGGGTATAATAAATTATTGCTTCGTTGGTTTTTATTGTATTCTCTTCTACTCTGGGATATGACTCTTTTTAAATATTTCCGAATTTCGATTTTAATTTTATCAAAATCGAACTACTATATCATATAGCTGCCATAGGAACGATCGGAAATAAGAGAAATAATAGGAAATTTAACATTTTTGCGATTTGTAAATTAATAGGAATGATCTGCAAGGGTATATAAGCTTCGGCTGGCCGAAGCTAGCTTCCTTTCTTGTTAATATGGGTACTTACATACTTTCTGTATTTGAGCCAGTCTGTTTTACCAGTAGTTAGAAAATGTGGGCGTTCTGTAACCTGAGGATGGTCGTAGAGGTGAAGCAAGATGGGCGAATGATCTGATGATAGATCTGATAAGTGCTCCACACGAACATGAGCCTGCGGCACTCTTCTTGTGATAGCAAAATCAATCAGGTCAGGTTTCTTATTTGGATCTGTTGGCCAATATGTAGGCTTACCCGGAGAAATAAAGTCAAGCTTGTTTCGTGGAGTTATTATCGCGTTGTAAAGTTGTTTTCCCTTGGGGTTGATGAGTCGAGATCCCCAGTGGTTGTGCTTTGCATTGTAGTCACCAGCTGCTATAAAGCGGTCACCCAATACATCGAAGAAGTTTAGGAATTCTGCTTCGGTAATAGCGAAGCGCGGTGGGCAGTATATAGAGGCTAGGTTTAGGTAGCCGATTTGGGTTTCGAGGTGTACTGCTGTTGCTTGGATATAAGTCGTAGCGAATGATGGCATCTCGTAATGCCTAATGCGATTCATAATCAGAATTCCAGTACCTCCATGAGCCTTCCCATCAGGATGATTTGTCGAATAAAATGTATAGCCAGTAAGATGAAAATAGTTTTTATTTGTTAAGTGAGTCTCTGATATGAGCATGGCGTCAATGTCATATTGGTCAAGGAACTTCGAAATGCCATTCGCATTCCAGAAAGATATTTTAAGAGTAATCATCTAAGATTTTTGTTTGACTAGAAGCTCCAGGAGGAGATTTTGAGTGCGCACAAGCTCCTGCAGCGTTTGCTGCATTGCTCCCATTGTTTTTGTTATAGTTGCCAGCATTAATTCTATACCACTAGGTAATTGGGATGTGTATACTTAGAGAGTGACTTCTATAATTTTCAGCGGTGACCATGAGACCGCCGCTGCCAAAAGTACATAGTTCTTATATATCTTACATACTAATACAAAGTGCATAAACATATGTGTATGGTTCAAGTGCCGCTGCTTTGAGTGGCGATCTGCTGAGTCGGTGTCCCGTTTCCTGGTTTGAGAGGAGTAGGGGTTTCCTCTCAAGTGCTCCGTTGACAAAAATGAGTCTAAAGGCAACGACTGAACCTTTTGAGTACAGCCCCGCTAAAAGTTTATTTTCAAAACATATCTGGAATGCGGACAAAGGCGGAGCAAGTATACCTTGCCACATCCCAATGCGAGTTCGATGTTATAGTTTTAGTTGAAACTTGGCTTAGCATAAACTTTTACTCAAATGAATTTTTCGACACCAAATTGTATCATGTGTTCCGCAAAGACAGAGATAGCACGAAAACCCTCTGTGCTAGAGGGGGTGGTGTAATTGTTGCTGTTCGCTGCAATTTGCGGTGCTTGGAAATTGGACTTCTCATTAAAGATACCCTTCTGGACCAAGTTGCTGTTTCCATAATTGGAGAATCGGAAACTCTGCAAATTGTGGCGTCATACATACTACCAAATGCTTCCTATAAACTTTACAAGGCTCATCTGGAAAACATTACCGACATCTACAATAATCTGCTGGACCATCAACATATCTGTGTGATTGGCGACTTTATGGCAAGCTGTTCTAGTATTCGGACGTGTTTTTCGATGCTCCTCATTCAGATCGTGTTTTTCCTGAGAAAACCTATTCCGTTCTGCTCAGATTTTGAACATTTTGTCAGAAATCCTGCAATCTTGTTTAATAAGGGCCATTCGGTTTACTATTTGCAAAGTTAAATTGTAAACAGAATATTTTTGCTTCTGCTCTGTTTTGCCAGCGTTACCGCTAAACCCATAGTTCGTGTTGTTGTTGAAACTACTCGCTCTGTGTCTGCCGCGAACATCCACGAGAACCCACTCTGTGTTGCCAGCGGTACCGCTAAGCTTATAGTTTGTGTTGTTGATTTGTAACCACTCTCTCTGTGCTTACCGCGAACATTCACACGAACTTGCAATCGGTGCATTTCGCTCTGTGCGGTTTCTTCAGCGCTTATCTGACCACTCTCTGCCCGGCTTCCGCGCTGCTCTTCGACCGCTGTATCCGACCGCTCTTTGCTCTGCCCTGTTGCTGCTGCTCTGCTCTGCCCGGGTTCTGCTGCGCTGTTCTGCCCTGCTGTTCTGCCCTGCTGTTGCTGTGCTGTTTTGCCCGGCTGCTGCGCTGATCTTCGATCGTTTGCATCGGACTGCTTTTTGCCCTGCTGCTGCTATTTACGCTATTAAATCAAAATGACTTTATGTTGTGCTTCTTCGTGTGCGTTTTACAACAAAATTACTGCTCGTCAACCGTTGGTTTCTTGCTAGATCTGTGACAACTTGGCGCGCCCTATCTGTGTTGAGCTAGGACGCTCAAGCGGCCAAATCGTAGACAAGCTAAAGCTACGGGTTGGCCTTAATTGGACGAGTCCGAGCTGTAGACACATCGAAGTGGACACGAAATCGTTTATGCGGCAAACCCATCTGGAGTTCCAAGCTCTGTCAACTGGATTTCGTGAGCTTCATGATAAATTCAATGCCGCGGAATCCCACTTTAAGAATCTTTAAATGCTAAGTGTTCCCCAATGCTCTAACACGGATAGTTGCTCCTTACCTAATAACAATTTAATTGTTCCAGAGTCTGCCGCCCTTTTGCAATTGAGCCCTATTTCAAGGAAATTGATGGACTTCAATTGAGCTGCTCCCCACCTCGCCGCCGAGGATGAATCGCTTGATTCAGACACAATTCCTCCCCCCTCTTCCCTGACGGAAGTTCGGGGCGATTTGGATCCAGGCGTTTGTGATCATGCTGATGTAGGCGTGGGGGAAGGGGCATCGTCAATGTTAGGAACTGGCAATATCTACGTGAATCCAACTAGAACCGATTCGACAACAGCTGATATCGACCAAACGGCTGCTGGAACTTCGTTGGCCGTACGCACCGTTGCCCCTGTGAAGGCTCTGCTGGCTATTCCCAGGCGTACACTGTTACATCTCCTGCACCTGTTACTCTGGCGGCCTTGCCTCCCAAAAAATGTATTTTTGTATCGAGACTTTTGGCTTCTGCAACCGAGAATGATGTAAGGCAGCATATTGTTACAAGACTCTCCCTTACTGATCCCAATGCTGTCGTCATCACCAAATGTAATTATAAACTCAGAAGGGATTACTCTTCCTTTAAAATTCATGTTCCGAATGGGCTGTTTAGTAAAATTATTAGTTCGAGTTTTTGGCCAGAAAATACTATTGTGCATAAGTACTTGAAAAAAGATAATTCGACAGTTAGAATCTCTGCTGCTTCGCGTAATGTTTCAACGGCTTCAAAAAACTAGATTTTTTGATTCACTATCAAAATGTTTGAGGTTTGCTAAGTAAGCTCTCTAAACTATTTCTGAAACCTGGCTTAACTCGACTGTAAATGATAGTGAAATCTTGTCTAAAAACTTATTTATTTATAGAAATGATCGTCTGTGTCGTCATGGTGGGGGTTCTTATTGCGGTTAAATCCAACTTGACTTCAGAGCTTATTAACACTCCTAACTCCTCAAGTATTGAATTTATTTCTGTCAAACTCTCCCTTCCAAAGTCTAATATGTTGATTACCTGCTCCTACGTACCTCCAGGGTCTGAAATTAACATTTATTTACTCTACCTGCCTGCGATACGTCATGTATTTTCGTTGGCTGTCGATAATGATAACCTTATTGTTCTTGATGACTTTAATCTCCCAAATGTCTCTTAGTTCTGATATCGCTAACTATCGTCGAATTGCTAAGCTCAGTGCTATTCCTAAATTATTCCAAAAATTAATATATTGTCAATTGCAGCCTCAATGTCGGTCCATGTCTGTCCATGTCATTACCTGATTCAATTAGATCTTGACTATTTACAGACTTGGTGCAAACTCAATAATTTATATCTTAACTATTCTAATTGTAATGTTATGACCTTTTATCGTTGTAATCCGTCTTTGTATTCGTACTCTATTGACAACAATGTCCTTCAACGTATTTATTTATTTGAGCATAAACTTTGTTTTAATGATCACATATCACTAATTTGTAATAAAACTAGGAGCCTTTTAGCCTTCACGAAGCTTTGGTCTAAGGAGTTTGATGACCCGTATACAACCAAGCTTTTATATGTATCTCTTGTTCGCCCATCGTTAGAGTATTGTTCATGTTAGAATCCGTTCAAAAGCAGTTTTTGCTATTTGCTATAAGAGGTTTTAACTGGGACGCTGGCCTTCGGTTGCCATCATATAATGCCAGATTGCGTTTACTTGACATGCCCACAATGATCAACCGTACACTCATAAAAATTAATTTCTAAATTTTAGAAATCTCGCCATTAGAAAATTTGCCTTTGAATTTAGAAAAGCTTTCTAGATGACAAAATCGCCATTGAATATATGAAAGATATGACCCTAGAATTTAGAAAAGTAGCCATTGAATTCCTTCGGCTACCGAATGCTAACGACAAGAAAGACGAAGTAGGACGAAGGGCCTACTCGGCCCGACTACTACACGGCTACCGACTTCTCTGATCACCCGAGCGTTAGTTGTGAACAAAATTTGTAAGTGATGGACGTGATTCTTAAGCGGATAAGGGGTGAAGCCTTTTTCCAAATATTCAAAGGTAAGTACATATATAATTTTTTGTATAGCGCGCGTACAATTGTGTGTATGTAATTAAAGGAAAAACTCGAAATCTCTTAACCAAGTTTATACAAATTTAGTTGAATTGTTTTTTTAGCTAAAAGCTACGTACATACATACATTTGTACATAAATATGTAGGTGTACAGTTCTATAATAACTTCACCTTATTACTCACATTATATTTATTTTTCAGAATGAAAAATTACAGATGAATCGCTAAAATACCTTCAGTTGCATCCGCCAAATAATTTGTTTGACGAAGCTGTAATTTTGTTTTAAAACCTTCTAAGGTAAGAGCATATCAAAAAGAAAAATATTTTGAATTTGTTTGTCATACCTAGTCATGTAAATATGCATGTACGCGGCTCACCCGATCTGAAACCCGATTTTCAACCCTTTCATATTCTGCTCCTGTCTCTCGCTCTCTCGACCGACGCGTCGCGACTTTTCTCTCTTCTTCTTCTTTAAATTGTACCATGATCTGACCTGCTTACATTCGGGCTCCCTTCGCTCAAAGGCCTTTTTGTAAATATGAATGTATGTACGCGTCTCTCCCGGTTCTCTCTCTCTGAAATTCGATTTTCAACCCTTCCATCCTTCTGTTCTACCTGTCTTGCTCCTCTCTCAGTCTTTTGACCAACGTTATTAACTATTATTAACATTACATTATTTCAAAAAATGTTGTTTATCTTAAACCAAATATTTGATATCCCAATAATTCTATATTTTCCAGATGTGGGAAGGCGAAGAAAATGATTTTTGATACCTGCAACTACATACTGAGTTTTGAAATCACCTTATGTCATATGAAGTTTAACAGACCTTGTGTTAAACAATATTAAATTATGTGAATTAAATGCACCACCATTAATAACTCGTATGCTTAATAATAAATGTTTTCTTAAGTCAAAAGTGTGTTTTAATAAAAAATGTTTAAATGTTAAGTGTTAAATGTTTGAAATGTAATAAAATCGCGTATTACTATAAAAGACTAGATGTCGATTTGCGTCATGTTCCCCCAGCCCAAACCATAAGACCTAAAATTCTGGAAAAAATTCGGTCTGAATCATGTGTTAGAGGAGGTGTGCACTAAGAAAGGATTTCTTAAAATTCGGCTTCTAAGGACTCCCAGGACTCTCGAAAAATTCGGAAATGCTTGATTAAAACATCAACCATTCCCACAGTTTTCAACCAAACAAGTTGATATTTTTATTTTAAGCTTTATTTGTGGAAATCTTTGAAAGCCCAGAAGATGAGCCCCAACCGACTTCCGGTTGGGGCACTTAATTAATTTTCCGCACCGATTATGCGATCGGATCCGTTTTTGGTTTAAAGCAGCGGTCGGCAGCGCCCTATTAAGTGAGCATAGGGTTTTGTTCTGCCCAGCCGCTGCTCGCTCACATATACTGTAGAACAGCGGTCTGCACACTCACTCTGATGAACTGCCCAGTGCAATTTACTCATACAAATATTAAACAAAACGTTATTGTATGTGTGTGCCGACCGCTGGTTTAAATTGTGGAACTATGCCATACAATCAGTAAGGTATTTTTTTTTTTTTGGGACCCACGTCTGATTTTATATGATTTTTTTTGTAAGATTGCGGGGGTTGCGGGGGCTTTTTTGGCAGCACGTTGTTTTTGGTTTTTGTATGCTTCGGCAGTTCGCAGCACTTACGAACGAATTCCGAACACAGCTCTCACAAAAACAACGTCAGCAGAAGCAGAGCGAGAGAGTAGAGAGCAGAGAGAGAGTCATTTGAAGCGAAAGAGATGTTTTTTCCTGGTTTGGAAACACCTGATCAAAATTTTACTATTGGATACTAGAACGTATTACCTAATTGACGCAATTCTAAGTCAAAGTGTGTAGCCAACCCGTAAAAAGCATAAGGAATTTTCGTTTTGACTTAAAAAAAAAAATAAGATTGGTTTTCAAGGGAAAAACTTTCAGACGTCACATTTGAATGTAAGAAACGCAATGACACACACACATCGAAAAATTGGCATGTACATAAGTATGTAATGATTAAATTAGGATAAAATAACGGATCACCTAATGGATGCAATTCTAAATCAAAATGTGTATGTATCCCGTAAAATATTAAGGAGTATTAGTTTCTGGGCTCTACTCGAAATCTGTAAAAAAAATTACAGAAACTATTGAGATATACGTATACATACGTAGTATTCGCACAACGTTGATAATTTGGAAATTGTACCAGCCAAAACATACCCACAAAAATTAAAAAAAGTTGGTTTTAAATTGTGTTAAAGGCGGGGGGAAAAAATTGTTGGAAAATTTCGTCTCCAAAAGGCTCACACGTCGAATTACATCCACAGTTTTCACTAAAAAGAGTTGGAGCTTTATGTGCGTTTTTTTTTAATTTTCCTTATTTCCGAAAATATTTAACTTCAGCTGTTGATACCCAGCCGACATTGGGCCACTTCTTTTTTTGTTTACCTACCGATCCTGCGGGCGGATCCGTTTTTCGCTTAAACCATTTTTTGCATTCGCTTAGTTAACCAAGATGATTAATTTAGGCTACCAGAACGGTGGAGTTAAGGTGGGAATAAGGTGAGGTTAGTGCGGGGTTAAGTTGCGATTAAGGAGGTATTAGATAGATTAGGGTAAAAGTAATGCAAAGAAAGGGTGAAGGTGAGAAAGGTAAGGTTCGTTTGGACTTTAGCGAAGATAAGTTGGGTCAAGGTGACAAACAAGTTTTAATAAGAAAAAGGTAAGTTAAAGTAAGTAAGTTAAGTAAGGAAAATTTTTTTTCAGGTGAGACTAAAGTTAGGTTAGCTAAGAAGGGGAAAAACTTGTGTTAAGGTGAAAACAGCATTAAGGTGCTAAAAAAAATGTGGCAAGGGTGAGAATAAAATAGGTGGGGTTAAGGTGAAGTAATATTAGAGTTAATGCGGGATTATGGTAAGGTATGTTATGGCTAGGAGGATATGGATAGAATATTAGTGCGTTCTAGGTGGGTTTACTGTTTAGCTAAGGTTAGGCGGGATTTTACTCGTATATTCTTTGCTAAAAGTAGCGGACAACGTCGCTTTGGGTATTGCTAGTAATATATACAATAACTTACATAAAATTGTAGACCTAGTATTTCTTAGCGCTGATATTAACTTTTCCTTAGTCCAATGTATTTCACCTATAAGCAATTGTGACATCATAGGCCATTGCTACTTTTATAGTTTTCCGCCTTCAGCTGAACATTCTCCTAGATTTATTTTCAATGAAACCGTCTCTGTTCCATCAGAAATGAGATATCTGCCATTAACTGGGAATCAGTTTTATCGCATGTTAGTTTGGAGTCGTGTTATGGCACTTTTTATACCCGTTAATCGTAGACCGTCTGTCCGTATGAACGCTGAGATCTCGGAAACTACAAAAGCTAGAAGGTTGAGATTTCCCACACATATTCTTGGGCTTCCTACGCAGCGCAAGTTTTATTTCAGCCGAGCGCCACGCCCCCTCTAACGCCCACAATCGCCCACTAACGATTCTAAAATGTGTCTGGCGGCGCCAGACTGGCGCCCACACCTTTAAAGATTTATGCGCAATCAAAACAATTGTATATATCCATCTCCCTCGCACTCCCTTTAGCTGAGTGACGGGTATTAGATAGTCGGGACACCAACCCGACTATAGCGTTCTCTCTTGTTTAGTGGTTATGTTACGAGCGCCGGTTATGGCGGGAGGAGATGAAAGAAGGGGGCAGCAGAATCCACAGTCCGTAAAGTTGCAAAAGAAAACAAAAGACCAACATTTGCATAATGCAATATAGTGCACCAATTGGGCAATTTAATATTCAAATATAGCGGTCAGTAAAGCAACAAAAGACAGATTTGAACCCGAAAGCTGACGCTAGCTAAATCCAAAAGTGGGCCAGCTAGCTAGAGCAAGGGCAAATGAGTACCTAGATGGGAACACTTAGGTACGAAAATAAGAACCCGGAAGCAAAAAGAAAAGCTCAGTTACTGTATAAAAGAACTAAAACTCCACGGAGAAGGCAGTCAGATTCTCAGATACGGCCGGCCACAATACCAGTCGAGCACGAAGAAGTTCAAGACAGAATCTACTCTGGTCTCATACCGACGGTAGCCGCTAATCATTCCTATTAATTTACAAATCGCAAAATGTTAAATTTCCTATTATTTCTTTTTATTTTTCCGATCGTTCCTATGGCAGCTATATGATATAGTCATCCGATTTGGAAAACATTTTATTCGAAATTCAGAATTAGATAAAAAATTGTATTTCCAAAAGTAGGAGGTTATATGTTAAACAAGAAAGGAAGCTAGCTTCGGCCAGCCGAAGCTTATATACCCTTGCAGATCATTCCTATTAATTTACAAATCGCAAAAATGTTAAATTTCCTATTATTTCTCTTATTTCCGATCGTTCCTATGGCAGCTATATGATAGAGTAGTTCGATTTTGATAAAATTAAAATCGAAATTCGGAAATATTTAAAAAGAGATATATCCCAGAGTAGAAGAGAAAACAATAAATACCAACGAAGCAATAATTTATTTCCTATTATATTCCCATTTATTTTCCGATCGTTCCTATGGCAACTATATGATATAGTCGTCTGATTTTGATAAAATTTTATACGAAATTCAGAAATAATTAAAAACAAATATTCCCAAGATTAAGGTAATACTTCAAAAAACACCGAAGCTAGAATTTTTTTTACCGTTTTTTTTCCGATCCTTCCTATGGGAGCTATAGGATATAGTTGTCCGATCCGGTCGGTTCCGACTTATATACTACCTGCAATAGTAAGAAGACTTTTGGGAAAGTTTCATCCCGATAGCTTAAAAACTGAGAGACTAGTTTGCGTAGAAACAGACAGACGGACAGACGGACAGACGGACGGACAGACGGACATGGCTAGATCGACTCGTCTAGTGATGCTGATCAAGAATATATATACTTTATGGGGTCGGAAACGTCTCCTTCACTGCGTTGCAAACTTCTGACTGAAATCATAATACCCTCTGCAAGGGTATAAAAACACCCAAGATATAATTTTTTTACATTTTTTTTTCAGATTATTCCTATGGGAACTATATGATATAGTTGTCCGATCCGGCTCTTTCCGACATATATACTACCTGCAACCGAAAGAAGACTTTTGGGAAAGTTTTAGCCCGATAGATTTAAAACTGGGAGACTAGTTTGCGTAGAAACAGACGGACAGACGGACATGGCTAGATCGACTCGTCTAATGATGCTAATCAAGAATATATATACTTTATCGGGTCGGAAACGTCTCCTTCACTGCGTTGCAAACTTCTGACTGAAATCAGAATACCCTCTGCAAGGGTATAATTAATGTGGACTTATACATAGCTCAATTTAATTAAAAATGGTGAACAAGTAAAAATCAACAGATCAGTGAATATAGTCACGATAATAACTGAACGAATTGTGAGACATTTTTAAATGCAACTTAACTAAGCCGATTTAAATGGGCATCGAGTGAATAGTGAGGAGTAATTTGAGAACCGAGTCTTCTTACCAGCCGTTGAAGTCGTTGCATGCAGTTAACATAATATATATATTAGGGCGGGTCGATTTGTATGAGGCCGAAAAAAGTTATGAATCGTATAGGGGGAACGTAATCTTTAAAGGATTCTAAGGAACATTGCCGAACAAACTTGTGGTCTACAATGACGTTTGACCCCCCCCAAACGCGATTGAAAATTACTGGTTTTTTCGTGAAAAATATCATAGTAGCCAGCACAGACATATTACTGAATTTGAGAAAAAAAATAGTGGTTTCAAATTCAGTAATACATATATATTAGGGTGGGTCGAATTGGGAGCCCAAAAATCGTATGGGGGGAACGTATTCTTGGAATGATTCTAAGCAACATTGCCGAACAAACTTGTGGTCTAAAATGACTTTTGACCCCCCAAACGCGATTGAAAATTACTGGTTTTTTCGTGAAAAATATCATAGTAGCCAGCACAGATGTATTACTGAATTTGAAACCACTATTTTTTTTCTCAAATTCAGTAATATGTCTGTGCTGGCTACTATGATATTTTTCACGAAAAAACCAGTAATTTTCAATCGCGTTTGGGGGGGTCAAACGTCAGTGCTCTGTCAATATTTATGTAGGTCTTGAATTTGAAATTGGCAGCTTTTGTGTTTTTACTGTGTTTCCTGCTGCGTGCATATATTTATACTCGTTACTCGTAGAGTAAAAAGGGATATTGTATTCGTGCAAAAGTATGTTACAGCTAGAAGGAAGTGTTTCCGACCCTATAAAGTATATATATTCTTGATCAGGGTCACTAGCCGAGTCGATATAGCCATGTCCGTCTGTCTGTCTGTCCGTATGAACGCTGAGATCTCGGAAACTACAAAAGCTAGAAGGTTGAGATTTCCCACGCATATTCTTGGGCTTCCTACGCAGCGCAAGTTTATTTCAAAAAGGTGCCACGCCCCCTCTAACGCCCACAATCGCCCACTAACGATTTTAAAATGTGTCTGGCGCCCACACCTTTAAAGATTTCCAAGAAGTATAATTGCAATTTTGTTGTGTATATTTATACCTATCGAAAGTTTCAAATCGGACCATTCATTAAAAAGTTATTCGCAATCAAAAAAATGTTATATATCCATCTCCCTCGCACTCCCTGAGTGACGGGTATTAGATAGTCGGGACACAAACCCGACTATAGCGTTCTCTCTTGTTTTTACATAAATGTATCAAAGTAAAGTCCACTTTATTTTGATGGACGTTGATGCACTACGAGCAGTACAAACAAGTGGCCCTACGATACCAAGCACGTGCTTTTACGCGCGGGACCCTTTATCAATTAGGGCAAAAATGCGAGTTCGCGAGGAAAATACATGAAACAGATACTACAACTAAGATTGAAGCAAATGAGATAAAATTTTAGTTTTTAATACGGGGATAGATGTTGAAGTGCAAATTAAATGATAAAGATTGTTATAATTTTTACATAGAACAAGAAAGGGCTCATGCAGAGTAAAATTTGATGTACATCGAGGCAAGTTAAGAGGGTAATAATTTCGTGTTAGTCTAGCGGGAACATTAAAAGTTAAACGGTTTACCAGTTCTACAGAATCAATATCACCTCTTAAAGGATTATGCATAAAAATAGTACCAAGCATTATTCTACGGTTTTCAAGTGTAGGTAAATTAAGCAATAGTAATCTACTCTGGTAGGAAGGTAGCCTTACGTTTTGATCCCAGTTCAAACTACGAAGGGCAAAAAGAAGAAATTTTTTTTGCACCGACTCAATACGGTCGATGTGCACTTGATATTGTGGACTCCAAACTGAAGAACAATATTTCAAAATAGGACGGACAAGGGAGGTAAATAATAATCTGGTTGTATAAGGGTCATCAAATTCTTTTGACCAACGCTTTATAAACCCAAAAACACTCATAGCTTTATTGACAGTGGCCATTATGTGGCAATCAAATTTAAGTTTTGGGTCGAGAAGAACACCTAAATCGTTAATTGAATATATACGGTCGAGTGGTGTATTTTGAAGAGAATAACTAATAAACGTAGGAGTACCCCTATAAAAAGTCATAACGTTGCATTTAAGGCAGTTCAGATTTAAAAGGTTGTACTCACACCATCCCTGAAAACAATCAATATCTGACTGTAAGTTGAAACCTGACCCTACATCTTTATATGATAAACAAAGCTTAACATCGTCAGCGTACATTAGTACACGAGAATGTGCTACGATAGAGGGAAGATCGTTAATAAACAAAGTAAACAGCAAAGGGCCTAAATGACTACCTTGAGGAACTCCAGATGTCACGTTGATCATTTTAGAAACAGCGCTCTTAAATATAACCCTCTGAGTCCTACCATTCAAGTAACTTGAAATCCAAGTTAATAGATTACATGGAAACCCAAGCTGATCTAATTTGAATAAAAGGAGAGAGTGGTTAACAGAGTCAAAGGCCTTACTAAAATCTGTATATATAACGTCTGTCTGCATGTTATTCTTATATCCATTTATTACAATGGATGACAATTCAAGAAGGTTGGTGGTGGTTGATCTTCGCTTAACAAAACCATGCTGACACGGTGATATTAGCGAGGAACATAAATGCTGCAAATGAGAAGTAATAATACGTTCAAATGCTTTAGGAATTGCCGACAATTTAGAAATGCCTCTATAATTCTGGCCATCCGCCTTCGCACCCTTTTTGTGGAGTGGAATAATGAAAGAGTCCTTCCAGATAGTTGGAAAAACTGATGATGAAATAGACAAATGAAAAAGTTTAAGAATCGGTTTACAAATGGTTGAAGCACAAAACTTAAGCACACTCCCAGGGAGTCCATCAGGACCGGGAGAATACGTTGGCGTTGTTGTTGCTAAATCCTTTAAAAGAGAACTTTCGGTAATTACAGGGGTAAAAATACAATTAGCCCTATTTAAGGGGTTAGGGTAGGTAGGGTTTGACCAAGCAGCCGAACTATAAGTAGTTTGGAAAAACTCGGCAAATAAATCCGCAATTTCAAAATCCGACGATGCCTCTTTTGAGTTTAAACGTACCGATGAAGGCAATGCCGAAGACTTACGCTTGGCATTAACGAAGTTATAAAACTGCTTCGGATCATTTGAAAATTCGAATTTACATCGATTTAAATACATGGAATAGCAATGACTGTTGAGAACATTAAAATCTGAACGAGCCACCACGTATTTCGAAAAATCAGATGGCTTACCCGATTTTTTATACTTTTTATAAGTGTTTGATTTAAGATTTTTAAGTCTTTGAAGCGCATTGTTAAACCAAGGAGGCCTGTTTAGCTTAGGAGGAAGCCTGTCAGGAACGCATTCGTCAAAAAAAGTGTTTAAAACGCTATAGAAAAGTTCAATTGCACATTCAATATCCATGCAATTGTACAAATCAGTCCAATTATATTGCGAAATCATGTAGTTTAGTTTAGTATTGTGAGGAGTTAAATAACTCCGCACAAATGCCCAAAGATAACTGTACGGAGACCTGCCAGTTGCTAATTACGCAACTAATTCGCGTAGTAACGGCATCGCAGGAAAAGAGAGTTTGGAGAAAGCAGTTGGAGAGAGAGTGGAGAGAAGTACGGAGAGAGTTTGGAGAGTACGAGGAGAGAAAGAGTACGGAGTACGAACCCAAAGAGAGTTGGGAGAGATTGCGAGAGACGGAGCGGAGAGAGGTGTCAGAGTGAGACGGCACTAGTCAGAGCGAGAGCGCAGGCGTGCCGTAGCAAGGAAGGAACGGTATAGCGCTGCACTTTGGACTTTAGTGTGGTGCCGTGCGCAGAGGGCGAAAGGTCGAACGGTAAAACCGCGGACTTTGGACCCTGGGATTGGAGAGAAGAAAAGGAGAGGCTGAGGATTAACGGGACCCGGAGGCCTATATAAACGAGCCCAGCGCTGGAATCGGGACCAGTCATCGAGCATCAAATCGCGAGTGAACAACATCTAGTAGAGTCAAAGTCAAGGAGAAACAGCCGTGAAAACCCAGCAAGGAGCAAGATCGCTACGTCAAGACGTTCGGGACCAAGCAAGTCTCCGAATTGCGACATAGGTAGCTGAGGTCCTTCAAGGCAACGCACGGCTAAAGTCTGCAGAACATCAAGGTTGGCCGTAGTACCGACCATCACGACCATATCGGCTGTGATACCGGTCAGTGGGCTGCATTGGCTGTAAATACCGATCAGGCTAGCTGTGCCGGCTGTAATACCGACTAGTCCGGCTACATTGGCTGTAATACCGACTAGTCTAACTGCGTGCGGCTAAGTTGGCCGTAGTACCGACTGGTCCGACTACATTGGCTGTAATACCGATTGGTCCAGCTGCGTCGGCCGTAATACCGATCAGTTGAGCAGAACGTGGGCAGACTTGGCACGGGCATCCCCACCAGCAGAGTGTGGGCACGAGCAGCGGACTTCAAGGGAGCAACGCAGGACAACGCAGCAACAAGTCGCCCAGGACACCGACGAGGACTAGCATCCAGCGAGCGTGCCGAGAACCAGGCATCAGGTACGATCGCACCAGCCAGGAGGGAAGGTTAGGGTGGAACGTTCGTCTTTCTCTGGGCGTTTGCTACAGGGACTGCTGGCGTAAACCGGCCGTAGTACCGGAGCGTCAAAGGAAACTGAGTAGGCGTCTGGCGGGACCGGCCGGGACAGAGCAAGGGACAGGAGACTGCGGCTGGCAGGACGAAGGTCTTGCGAGCGTGGGGCCTGTTCACCATAGTCTGAGAACGGTGACGCTTCCCTAAGCCCAACGACCCAACTCCACGCCCTCGTCGACGAGTGGCAGCGAGAGTACCCGGATCATCCCGGAGCATCCCGGAGCACCTGCAGCGAGGAACCACCGAGCGGAGTCGCAGGAGCATCGTCAGCACGAGTCACAACAATTATTGTAAACCAGAGCCGTAAATAAACGCCTCTTTGAACCGAGTTCTGAAATATTTTACTGTTAACCGGGCGGTCACGTTTATATAAATTTGGTGGGACGAACACACAAATCTACTGAGCTAGCCGCACGATCTTCGTAGCGAGCAAATCACAAAATAAGTTCGTTACATCTGGCGCCCAACGTGGGGCCCGAACCCACGACCCTGAGATTAAGAGTCTCATGCTCTACCGACTGAGCTAGCCGGGCACAAAAAAGTTCGTTACATCTGGCGCCCAAAACGTGATTGTCCCGGCAGTAAAAACAAATAAAAATCAGAATGGGGAAGAGTTGGATTTACCGTCTGAAGAAAGAGGACTTTGCCCATGTCTCACAGAAGTTAAACATTAGTCTAGAAGGCAGATCGGAAGACATCAGAAAGGCATTGTCCGAATATTATTCACAGACTGAGAACGACCCCAAGCTAGTCGATATCTGGGCCGAGCTTGAAGCAAAATACGGCGACAGGCCAGGCACCAGTATAAAGATAACAAACGCCGAGGGTGAAGATCTATTGGAAAGTTTGAGCGTCGAAAACATGCAGAAGGAGGCGCAAAAGAGAGAGCCAAGCCAGGAAAGGCAAAAGGCAACGCAAAAGACAGAACCGACACCGACCTCTACACCCAGCAACCCAGATTATGCCAAAGTCGCGAAGCAGGTCAGAGAATGGTCTTTCAGATTCGATGGCACAGAGAAAACACTCGAATTCCTGGAGCAGGTGGAATGGTCCGCGAATACCTACGGGTTGGATTTGAATTTAATACCTCGAGCGATGCCTGAGCTACTTCAAGGAAGAGCATTAAAATGGTTCATCTCAAACAACCGGCACTGGAAAACATGGATAGAATTTATGGAGAGTTTCCAAACATTCTTCCTACCCAGAGGGTATTTTGCCAAACTAGAGGACCAGGGGAAGGCTCGGAAGCAGGGATTCAGGGAGCCGTTCAAAGATTACATGGTGGAAATGCAAACCATGGTAAGACCGCTCGGGTATAGTCCGGAGAAAATACTCGAGATCATAAGGGAAAACAGCACACCAGACCTAAGAATTTCCCTCCGAGCATACAAAGTCGACAACCTGGAAGCCCTCATGATCCTGGCCGACGAGTACGAAGAGCTGGAAAAAGAGCGGGAAGCGTTCTCCCATGAGAACAAATTCAGCAGGACAAAGACAACATTCCCGGAACAGGTCACGTGCAGAAGGTGCGACGACAACGCTAGACAAGACATTCCAGCCACCAACCAGCGGATCCCGCCGAACTTACTCCACCAAGGACATCCGATCAGCACCCTATGGAGACCACCGATCACAACTCAGAGGTCACAAGGCACAGGCAGAGCCGAAACCCACATCAATGATCCACAAGAGGCCTGTCGCAAATGTGGAGGACACGGCCATTGGGCACGAGGTTGCCGGAACCAGCGGATATTGTTCTGCTGGATATGCGGAAAAGTCGGAGTGAGATGCATGGAATGCTGCCAGAGAGCGGGAAATGGCCAGCGATCCCAGCCGCAGAGAGGCGAGCGGGGGTCGCACGCGGATACCTCTCCAATCTAACTGGCAGGCTAATCGAAGAGGAGCAGCAGTTGTCCGCAGCGGTGACGATTGGTGGGAATTCGTACAAAGCCACGATTGACACCGGGGCAACAGCGAGCTTTATTAGCGAAGAGCTGGCGGACAATCTGGCTGCTCTGGGAAAGATTACACGGACGAGACGGCAAGTTAGGTTGGCAGACGGAAGGTACAGCGAAGTAGGCGCGCAGCTCGAGGTAGAAGTCGAATTCGGCAACAAACGACTGACCATGAGCCTGCTGATATTACCAGGGGTAGTAGACGCATTGGTGCTGGGATGGAACTTTCTCACACAAGTTGGAGCTGAGATAAAGTGCGCAGGTCACGAAATCCGCATACCGGCCAGGAACAGACACAACGGATGGCTGGAGGAAAAATTGTCGGTGGCTGTTGTTCAAGAAAACCGCGAGGAAGGAAACATCGAGCAATTCCTAGAAGCAGAGCTGGCAGAATTCCGAGCCATGAGCGGAACTTCGAACGTGGCCGAGCACCAGATCACCATGAAGGACGACAAACCCATAAAACAAAGATACTACCCTAAGAACCCCAAAGTTCAAGGGGAGATCAATGCAAAGGTGGACGAACTTCTGGAAATGGGTTTCATAGAACACTCGAAAAGCCCGTATAGCTCTCCCATAGTGATGGTGAAGAAAAAAACCGGCAAGTGGAGATTGTGCGTCGACTTCCGACAGATAAACGCAAAATCGGTGAAGGACGCGTACCCAATGCCACGTATCAACTACATCCTGGACCAACTACGAGAAGCACGCTATATCAGCAGCCTGGACTTAAAGGATGGATACTGGCAGATTCCGCTGGAGGAAGCAAGCAGAAAGTTCACGGTGCCAGGAAAGGGGCTCTTCCAATGGAGAGTGATGCCATTCGGATTACACTCGGCATCCGCAACGTTTCAACGGGCCTTGGACCAAGTGATTGGACCAGAGATGTCTCCTCATGCGTTTGCCTATCAGGACGACATAATCGTCATCGGACGCACTCAGCGAAAACACAAGGACAATCTTAGAGAAGTGTTTCGGCGTCTGAAGGAGGCGAACCTGAGAATAAACCCCGAGAAGTGTCAATTTTTCAAAAAGGAGCTGCTGTACCTGGGACATCGAGTTACAAGCCAAGGAATTGGCACAGACCCAGAGAAGGTTGCTGCCATAGCCCAGTTAGAACCACCCGCAACCGTCCGCGAGCTAAGGCAATACCTAGGAGTGGCATCGTGGTACCGACGATTTGTACCGGACTTCGCACGCATCGTTAAGCCGCTCAACGACCTACTTCGCAAGGGCGTGAAATGGGTGTGGACGCAAGACCATCAACAGGCATTCGAGGAGGTGAAGGCGAGGCTGGTAACTAACCCAGTGCTAGCATGTCCAGATTTTGGAAGAACATTCATCCTGCAAACGGACGCCAGCGACTACGGCATAGGGGCGATTCTGACACAGAACACGGAAGACGGCGAGAAAGTTATCTCATACTCCAGTCGAACGTTAAACGGAGCCGAGAAAAACTATTCGACAACGGAAAAAGAGTGCTTGGCCATCGTCTGGGCAATTCGAAAACTAAAGCCCTACCTGGAAGGCTACCACTTCAAGGTGGTAACGGATCACATGGCACTGAAATGGCTGAACAGCATTGAAAGTCCATCCGGAAGAATCGCCAGGTGGGCCCTTGAGTTGCAACAATACGACTTTGAGATTGCGTACAGAAAGGGCCAATTGAACGTGGTAGCCGACGCACTGTCCAGACAGCCGATGCCGGAAACCCTCCGGAAAGCAAAAGAAATGGTGCCAAATACGGAATGCAACTGGATCAGAGACATGCGTGAGAAAATAAACGCTCAGCCGCAGAAATTCACAGACTACGTGTTTGAGGGCGAAACGCTGTATAGGCAGATCCCACACAGAGCTGGCAACGAAGATGTGGTGGCATGGAAGCTATGCGTCCCTACAGATCTAAGGGAAACGGTCCTACAAGAAAATCACGACTCCCCAGCGGCCGGCCATGTAGGAAGCCGGAGGACGATTGCCCGTCTAGCTGCCAGATACTACTGGCCAGGAATGCAAAGGGACGCAAGAGCATACGTTAGGAAATGCGAAGAGTGCCTAAAATATAAACCTAATCAGAGACAAGCGGCGGGGAAAATGCTGACTCAAATCCCGGAAGAACCATGGGCAACGGTGTGCGCGGATTTTGTGGGCCCTCTGCCAAGATCGAAGCACGGAAACCAAATGTTATTGGTACTAATTGATCGTTTCTCAAAATGGACAGAATTGGTGCCATTACGAACCGCAACAGCAGAAACCCTGCAAAAAGCGTTTAGAGAACGAATAATCGCCCGGTTCGGAGTTCCGAAAGTGGTGATTACGGACAACGGGGTTCAGTTTGCCAGTCGGGCATTTAAGAAGTTTCTTCACGACATGGGAATAAAACAACAATTCACGGCACCATACACTCCTCAAGAAAATCCCACCGAGCGCGCGAACCGAACCGTAAAAACCATGATCGCACAGTTTGCCGGACAAAATCAAAGGAACTGGGATGAAAAATGGCCAGAAATAATGCTAGCAGTGAACTCAAGCGTATCCGAGTCCACAGGATACTCGCCGTCCTTTCTGACGCAGGGCAGAGAACCACGGTTGCCAAACGCGTTGTATGATAGAGAAACACTGGGCACAGGAAGACAGACAGAGTCACCAGAGGGGAACGCCGAAAAACTAAAAGAAATCTTCGAAGTAGTCCGACGAAACTTAGAGAAGGCAGCGCAGGATCAAGCCAGACACTACAACCTCAGAAGGAGACAGTGGAATCCACGGATCGGCGACATCGTCTGGGCCAAGGAGCACCATTTATCTAAAGCGGCAGAAGGTTTCGCGGCCAAACTAGCGCCAAGATATGATGGTCCATATCAGGTGGTCGATTTTGTATCCCCCGTAATCTGCAAAATTCGCCACCAGAGAAACAAGAAGGAACGCACTGTGCATATCAGCGACCTAAAGCACCAAGAATATGCAGGAGAAAAGATCGAGGACAGAGATACGAGCGGGTCTCAAGAAGCAGAAGGATCGGGATTACAAGAAGCCGTTTAATCGTCAGGACAAGCCGGAGTCAACGGACAGGGGAGGTGGACAGACAGAAAAGATCGTTTAATCGTCAAGCGAATGCAGAACCACCAGAGTCCAAGTCCGCACTAGACAGTAGCATCCGTTTAATCGTCAGACAACAGCCGGAGTCAACGGAGCACGACACACACGAGCAAGGACTCTGATCATGCCAGCACACACCCAAGTCAACGACGAACAAGGATCGGGATTACAAGAAGCCGCTTAATCGTCAGGACAAGCCGGAGTCAACGGAAAGGGGAGGTGGACAGACAGAAAAGATCGTTTAATCGTCAAGCGAATGCAGAACCACCAGAGTCCAAGTCCGCATTAGACAGCAGCATCCGTTTAATCGTCAGGCAAAAGCCGGAGTCAACGGAGCACGACACACACGAGCAAGGACTCTGATCACGCCAGCACACACCTAAGTCAACGACGAACAAGGATCGGGATTACAAGAAGCCGTTTAATCGTCAGGACAAGCCGGAGTCAACGGAAGGGGGAGGTGGACAGACAGAACGGTCTCGCAAATGAAGATTTGACAGATCCCAAACTGAATGGGGCAGAGGCAACCGTTTCTGCGTCAGGCCAAAAGCCAGAGTCAACGGAGCATACAACCAATGGAAAGGGACTCTATCGAATAAAGCATTCACCAGGCCTACGAAACGATCACAATGGAAACAGGTGGATAACAACGACGGAACACATGTCACCGAGGAAAGGGGAGAGACGGTACGGGGTACCGTAAAACTAGAGAGAACACGCGTCAGTGGCGGCCGCCACAAGTCAACTGAAGAGACCAAGCAAAAAGGAAAGGTCTAGGAATCGGAAAATGGCGGCGCTAGACAAGCAAAGTTAAGAGAAAGCGGGACCCCAAAGAGAAGACATGAGCCGCAAAGAGAACCACTAGGGACATAACGGTACGGCCCAAAAGGGAATCCCCAAAACCGAGGCTTCATGGCAAAGGAAACTGCGAGGGAACGGGCAAACCAAATCAAGAAGTCGACATGAATACCAGAGTTACCAGAGCAGCAGCAAGGAAGCAGGCCGCGCTTCAGCGAGGTCCTGAAGGACCCGTCGCGGAGCAAGGACGGTCGGAGGGTAGGCCGCTGCCTATCTTCCGGCCCACCCAAACTCCGCGGCGTGGTGCCGAGGACGATGGAGCTCGCTCGGAGCCCGAGCCGGTGGTCACTACGGAGGAGAGTGACGTGGAGTGGGCAGAAGACCCGGTCAAGGAGAGGCGAGAGTGGCGCCTAAAAAGGGCCAGGGATGCGGCGATCGACGCAATCCCGCCGGGACACACCCGAACTTTTAAGGGTGCGGCGAAGAGGCCAAGGGGAAGCGGCAGCACCTCGATGAAGATGGCCGAAGCAAGGGCCAAAATGCTGAGGGACGAGGTCGAGCGGATGCGGACGATGAGGGCCCCGTACGAGGACCGTAGAGCGGTCGAAAGGGACCTCGAGACGGCGCATCGGGAATGGAAGCGGATGAAGCAGGCCGCCCACGAAGTCACTGTGCAGGAGGCATACCGCCTCAAGCGAGAAGAGGAGAATGCTCGGAAGGAAGCGGAAGAGGCTGAGGAGGCTAAGAGAAAGGCGGCGGCGGAGCAGGCGAAGCAGCAAGAGGAGCAGGCAAAGCAACAAGAGGAGCAAGCGAAGCAGCAAGAGGAGCAGCAAGAGGAGCCAGCGGAGCAGCATCAAGACGACGAGTGGCAACGACGGCTTTAAAGGTGGGAGGAGGAGGAACGCCAGCTGTGGACAAGTGAGGTCCTGGTGGACGCAGTGCCCCTAGTCCTGGAAGGAATGCAGGGAATTCCACCGACGCCCAGGTACGGCGATGCCGAGGTGACCAGCCAGGGATCCGATGCCTCGAACCAGCCGATCGAAGTGGATGGGTGGGTTCCCTACCGATGCCCAAACCCCCAAGATTGGTTGGAGCCGCCACCAACCCCCCGTCCCCAAGATTGGTTGGAGCCGCCACCAACCCCCCGTCCCCAAGATTGGTTGGAGCCGCCACCAACACCCCGCCCGCAGGAATGGCCGGAGGAGGTCAACCTGGGTCCCGAGCCCAACCCCACCATGCGTCACCCGGAGGCGGAATCCCCACGCGCATCAAAGTGGACTCCGGCCCGACCGCCTACGCCTCGGCATGGCCAGGAGGTCCGGGAGGAGGAGCCGGAGGATCCCACCGAAGAGGAAGATCCACGATCGGGAGGGAGAGAGGAGCAGTGGCAGTACTGCAGGACAGAGATTCCGCAAGCCCACGTTGCGCATGCTCTGAATGCGTTCGTAGCCGGTGGAGTCCAGTGGCGGCAGCACACGGTGACATGGACCTGGCCCATCAGCCACGAGACGAAGGCCACGGAGGAAGCAGAGACCCCGCAACAGGACCCGCCGAAATCCCATCCGCGGGATCCAAGATGCGCCGAGAAGACGGAGGGAAGCGGAGAGGGAGATGTCCTGGAGAAAGGGCCATGGGTATGGCCGACACCCGTGGGCAACCAGAGGCCCAAGCTCCAGCGGCAGGTCTCTGCTCCGGAGGCCCGCTGCCCAGTGATCCGGCCCGCGCTGGTGCGGATGGCATCCCGGACGGAGGGCGGTTCCTGGCAGGACATCGGCGAGGAGGAGTGGCCAGCTGGCCTACTGGAGCAGCCGGTCGTTAAGAATGCCATTCGACGAGGAGGCAGGCGCTGCGTCATGGCAGAGGTAGGCTGGAGGAAATATAGAATCCGTGTGGCAGCCTCTGGCCAAGTTAAGGTTCGCAGATTCAATTGTTGAATAAAAAAGAAAAAAAAACACCTGAAAAATAACACACACGTAAACACTGACACTGGGACTTGAAACGCGGACAGAACTGGCACAAACACTTAAAATAAGAACGCCATAAAAGCTGGGGTGGTGTATTTGGGGAAAATAGTTCATCTGAAAAAGAAAAAAAAAACAAAAGTCAGTCAGCCGAACAGCAAAAAGCTAAGAAAGGCACAAACTCACAAATACATTGAAGAATGATGGAGAGGGGTAGCTGCTTAATCGGGGGGCAATCATGGCGACAGTCAAATCGCAATCCCAGGTCACATCTCCTTGTTCATTTTCGCTCACCGGCAGTGGCCGCGGTCCAAGGGAAGGTCAAGGGCAAGGGGGGCTGAAAGAGAAAACAGGATGAGAGAAAGGGGAAATGGGAAATTAAAGAGAAAACTTACCAGCAGAAAAATTTCTCCTCGTCATCATGTGCTTAGGGAAGGGGGCGCCAGCGATATTTGGCGGTCGATTGGCACTATCGTATAACAGCCGATCGATGGGCACGAGACAATGGAAATATCGGCATATGAAGGGTCACACTGATAGATATCACGATGACTAGGTGGCAACGCCGCCCCCAAGGCGATATCGATAGGCGAGTCAGGTTATCGATCGCAGTATATTAGTGTGACCAAGACGAATAACAGGAGACCGCGAATCTTACTGGAGCGGGAAATTTGAATTTCAACGGCAACAGTAGGAATCAAGAAATGTTGCATCAACGAGGGAAGCATCGTGGGAGAAATTCAAGGAATACGGATCGGCGCAGTCGAACTCAACAATGAGCTGTAGGCGTCGATGAGTGGATCGAGAAGACTCAAAGGCTACAAGTATGTACAGGATAAAAGCCGGAGAGGAGCAACAAGGATTCGTACGTCTAAGGATGGAACCAGAGCGGGGAGGAGAGCGAGAGGACTCGAAGGCTACAAGGATACACAGGGTAACAGCCGGAGAGGAGGATCGAGCTTACTTTCACTATCCGAAGAAAGGGGGGAATGTGAGGAGTTAAATAACTCCGCACAAATGCCCAAAGATAACTGTACAGAGACCTGCCAGTTGCTAATTACGCAACTAATTCGCGTAGTAACGGCATCGCAGGAAAAGAGAGTTTGGAGAAAGCAGTTGGAGAGAGAGTGGAGAGAAGTACGGAGAGAGTTTGGAGAGTACGAGGAGAGAAAGAGTACGGAGTACGAACCCAAAGAGAGTTGGGAGAGATTGCGAGAGACGGAGCGGAGAGAGGTGTCAGAGTGAGACGGCACTAGTCAGAGCGAGAGCGCAGGCGTGCCGTAGCAAGGAAGGAACGGTATAGCGCTGCACTTTGGACTTTAGTGTGGTGCCGTGCGCAGAGGGCGAAAGGTCGAACGGTAAAACCGCGGACTTTGGACCCTGGGATTGGAGAGAAGAAAAGGAGAGGCTGAGGATTAACGGGACCCGGAGGCCTATATAAACGAGCCCAGCGCTGGAATCGGGACCAGTCATCGAGCATCAAATCGCGAGTGAACAACATCTAGTAGAGTCAAAGTCAAGGAGAAACAGCCGTGAAAACCCAGCAAGGAGCAAGATCGCTACGTCAAGACGTTCGGGACCAAGCAAGTCTCCGAATTGCGACATAGGTAGCTGAGGTCCTTCAAGGCAACGCACGGCTAAAGTCTGCAGAACATCAAGGTTGGCCGTAGTACCGACCATCACGACCATATCGGCTGTGATACCGATTAGTCCGGCTAAGTTGGCTGTGATACCGGTCAGTGGGCTGCATTGGCTGTAAATACCGATCAGGCTAGCTGTGCCGGCTGTAATACCGACTAGTCCGGCTACATTGGCTGTAATACCGACTAGTCTAACTGCGTGCGGCTAAGTTGGCCGTAGTACCGACTGGTCCGACTACATTGGCTGTAATACCGATTGGTCCAGCTGCGTCGGCCGTAATACCGATCAGTTGAGCAGAACGTGGGCAGACTTGGCACGGGCATCCCCACCAGCAGAGTGTGGGCACGAGCAGCGGACTTCAAGGGAGCAACGCAGGACAACGCAGCAACAAGTCGCCCAGGACACCGACGAGGACTAGCATCCAGAGAGCGTGCCGAGAACCAGGCATCAGGTACGATCGCACCAGCCAGGAGGGAAGGTTAGGGTGGAACGTTCGTCTTTCTCTGGGCGTTTGCTACAGGGACTGCTGGCGTAAACCGGCCGTAGTACCGGAGCGTCAAAGGAAACTGAGTAGGCGTCTGGCGGGACCGGCCGGGACAGAGCAAGGGACAGGAGACTGCGGCTGGCAGGACGAAGGTCTTGCGAGCGTGGGGCCTGTTCACCCTAGTCTGAGAACGGTGACGCTTCCCTAAGCCCAACGACCCAACTCCACGCCCTCGTCGACGAGTGGCAGCGAGAGTACCCGGATCATCCCGGAGCACCTGCAGCGAGGAACCACCGAGCGGAGTCGCAGGAGCATCGTCAGCACGAGTCACAACAATTATTGTAAACCAGAGCCGTAAATAAACGCCTCTTTGAACCGAGTTCTGAAATGTTTTACTGTTAACCGGGCGGTCACGTTTATATAAATTTGGTGGGACGAACACACAAATCTACTGAGCTAGCCGCACGATCTTCGTAGCGAGCAAATCACAAAATAAGTTCGTTACAGTATAGTCACATTTACGAAAGCATCTCATTTTAGTTTGAGGAACTAAAGGAGAAAGGGTATTAGTACAGGGGAGGCCAATTGTCAATTCCAATGTTGGGTGATACCGGTCTTCAGGTACAACAAGTGCGTCAATTCTAGATACCGTAACTTCATGCGGATCTAAAACAAATACTAGATCTAATTGTCTATTTAATGAATTTCGTATAAAGCTTACTTGCTGTAACGATAATTCTAAAAGGCCATCCACAAAATCGTGGGTAGATAAAGGTGTAGCTACAAGTGAGTCAGTGGGAAGAGACCAAGAGATATTAGGGAGATTGAAGTCACCCAAAACAATCAAAAGGTCTCTGTTGGAAAGGAAGAACTGAACAGATTTTATAGCAGACAGATGGTGCTCATAAATTATTAAATCAGAGCCAGGAGGAATATAAGAACAGGTTACAAAAATAGATAAGGATTGAATGGAAACTTTGACACTAACAAATTCAATATCGTTAGGGATATGAATGTTAAGTCTCTCCGATGTTAAACTAGAGGTAACGGCAATCAGTACACCACCCCCTACGCGGGGAGCGATCGGTCCTGTAGGTGTTAAAGTTCATTGACAAAACTTCAGAGTCAGATATCTCTGGTTTCAGCCAAGTTTCCGTAAAAGCCAAAATATCTTCAGTAAATGCAGAGGAGTCAGCATAAAGCTTTGGTAGCTTCATATTTAGTCCTCTAACATTTTGATAAGCCAAAAATAAACCTGTTAAGGCATTTTTCCACTATGCGGCTTTTTCGGTATTTTTCGGTATTTTCGATTGGCAACGCGATAGGCGGACGTGAGGTGCTTCCACTGGCAAACGCGTCTGAAAACAGCTGTTCTGCTATTGTCATTTGCGAGCTGAAGTAAACAATGGATTTAAATAATTTGTTATGATAAATACAATCTCAGAACAGCATTTGAACAGCGTAAATATATGTGGAAACATTGCTGCAATGATGAAAGCAGTTACCACATACCACGTTATGCTGCTTGAGCATCTGTTGCCAGCAGTTGGTGGAGCTCCAAATAGAGATCGGGTAGCGGCAAACAAATGCGTCGGAAACCCGGGAGTGCTGAAAGCAAAAGGATCTGCTGCAAAAGGCGTTCATATATATGAACTGGCATTTAAATAATTCTCTGACACGACCCGCGACAGCAGTAGCTGCGCTTCTGCGGCGGCACGTCAGTGAACATAATCTGAGCCGGGTCTGAAAGGACTACGAGGACATTGTGCGCCAGAAGGAGGGATATGTGCCCTTTTCCAGCAGTCGCCTGTCAACGTGTGTCACTTGAATATGGAATGGCCCTCTATGGTCGAAGCAGGTTTTGTACCTGCGTTCAAATGGGACCAGGAGGTCGCCTTGATGGACGAATGGCGGGTGCAAGAAGGCCCATGTGCCTGCGCTGCAACGACCAACGGGCCATTCCATTGGATAAACGTACTGCTACTACCCTTTATGCGCTTATATCATCCTCGAAATACTGAACTATTGCCAGATCATTTGGCATATCAAAAACCAAAATTACACGAAATAAAGTTCAATAAAAATCTGTAAATAATTCAATATCAACAATAAATGTTTTTAATTTACCCGCTTATCAGCTTCTTATCAGTTTCGGGTACAGAAAAATTATCATGCCTGGTTAATACTGCTGAAAAATACCACAAATTTGACTTCGCAGCCCTGTAACGCGACAATTTTCAACCATCCCCTCCCCTCCCCGCGCCAACAAGTTTTGTATGGGATTTGGGCGCGTTCAACGGTAAATGGATGCAAACGCGACGCGTCCATAATGAGCAGAGGGCATTAGTTTTTTGGCACAGTGGAAGGCCTGTTATTAGGCACAGTGGAAAGCCGATTATTAGGCACAGTGGGAGGCCTGTTATTTGTTCTCGGTTTATTGGGAACAAATTCTTTAATTACCAAATCATCATTAAGCCAAAAGCTTTCAGAAAGGAGTACATTAAACACATCAGGCGGAGCAAATATTTTAAAAGAAGATATCCTACGGGCGTACGAAAATCGAAATTGTTCAACTTCAATGTCCTCGGATGGGAATTTTTCACGTATGAATTCCAAAACATCCTCAGATTTGGTATCCGGGGTAAATCTAGAAACAAACAATTGCTTCCTATGTGGAACAACTGAAAGTTTCTTACGCCCCCCAGCAGCAGTCTGAACCTCACTCGGCTGGGACCCAAAAGCGGTTCCTACTGTATCTACGGTCAGCACCGACTTCTGTGCCTCAGGTTGGCATCCAGAAACAGGGTCACCTCCGGAACTGGCTGTAACCATAGGCACAGGTGGCTCGCTTACCCCTGTGCCGACAGGAACTGCTGCAGCTACCGAGTTCAATGCTTTATTTTGTTTCACGGTCTTATTAACTGCCCCTGAGCTGGCTTTTTTGCGTTTAGGCGACTCGGTTAATAATAATTTCTTATTATTAAATTGGTCACAAACTGAGTTGAACCCGTCATTAAGCTGTTTAAAAACTCGTGAAAGGTTCAATAGTCCGTCTCGAGTCTGCCTCATAAAGCTGCTCATTTCGACTGTCATTTCCTTGCAGGATTCACATGCCCACATGAGACCGGTATGCATTTCAATGAAGTCTTTAACTCTGCCAGTAAATCCTGCACATTTGACGTGCATGACCGATTCGCAGAGCCAACAGATAATAAAAGAATCTTTAGTTGACATCGGAAGAGAACAACTTTTCTTTGTACAGATAAGGGCCATTTTATAGGAAAAAAAGGTTATTCAAAGAAATAGAAAATAAAATGTGGAAAATGTACCTCAAGTAAATTTGGCACTGGGATCAAATTCGCAAAACCGCAAAGACACAAAACAAACGAAAAGTATAAGAGCGCGAGATCGCGAGTTTAATTAAAACAAGAGAGCGCGAGAGAAAAAAGCTTCTATCGACTGAGCGTGGCTTGTGGGGCACCAACAACTATACACACGAACAGTTACAAATGTAAAGCAAGCAAGAGAGAGAGAAATAGAAGTACAGCAAGTTCAGAGAGAGTGAGAGTGGGAGAGAGGAAGAGAGCTTACAAGAGTTTTAGCAAGTTTAGAGCGTATAATTTACACTACTTCCTAGTGCTACAAAGAATTCCTTATTAATTAATGCACTAGTCACAAAACAAAATGAAGTATAATGAAAATGAAGAATATGTAGGTCCCTACTTAAGTTTAACACTTATATCTAACATTTAATACAATTAACAATTAGAGCTGACATATTACAAAACTGTTGAAAATTTATTTTAATTAATTTTGATATTTTATTTAAATTTTAATATTAATTTTAATTGGTACAATGTGATTTTAAAAATGTAAATAAATTGTCCCTAAATTGCGATGTGCTTTCAATTATTTTAAGACGTTGTGGCAGTTCATTCCACAACCGAATAGAATGAATAAAAAATTGGCGATCCGAAGATGCCAGCTTATGTTTAATAGTAATAATGTTTCGGGTTCTTGTCGAGGTACCAAATTTCAATTTTTCATATAGGTAACTGGGTTCTTTGGTTTTTATAATTTTATGTAAAAGAATGAGATTTCTGGCATTACTCCATGATTTAAAATTAAAGCCGTATATACTATTAGCAAATGACGTGATGTGTTCCCCTCGTTTAATATTAAATACATATCTAGCTATGTTATTAAATGCAATGTTTAACTTGTGTTGCGAGGCACTGTCACAATGACCAAAAATCTCTATTCCGTAGCACAATGTTGGTAGGAGGTATGATTTTGCTATCATAAGTCTTATGGAAGTTGGTAAAAATTGTTGCGACAGATAAAGTTGCCTAAGTTGACCATATGCCCTCCCCACAGATTTATAATAATTTAATAATAGATAATTGTAATGCCAAGATTAGCCACCTGTTCTACATAGAAGATCGGAGAATTATCATTACGTAAATTTGGAAGATTACGGATGCTTGAGGATTTTTTACTTATAACGATCCACTTACATTTAGACGGATTAAGCGACAGACCATTGCTTGTTGCCCACTTACTAACATTTGACAATTCCACGTTACATAAATTTACACAATCTAATATTCTTCCTATAGGACAGCTAACATACATTTGAACGTCGTCTGCATACAAATGGACATTACAGTTAGACAATACAGTTGGTAAATCGTTTACATACATTGAAAACAAAAGTGGACCTAACACAGAGCCTTGAGGCACGCCACGCTTTAGTCCAAGCTGTTCTGAACATCCAAATTCAGTAAAAACAGCTTGTATTCTGCCACTCAAGTATGATGATATGAGTTTACCAGCGGGTCCAGAGAAGTTGAAGAATTTTAAAAGTTTATTACATAGAATTTCGTCGTTAACTGTGTCAAATGCTTTGCTGAAGTCCAATAATGTTAAAAATGTAATCTGGTTACTGTCGAGTTTCTGTCTGATGTTCTCGGTTATATCTAATATCGCAGTTGTACAGCTTCTAAATTTTCGAAAACCAGATTGGTTATTGCACATTAATGAATTTTGGCCTAAGAACATTTTGTGTCATTAATTGTTCAAAAACCTTAGAAAGAAATGGCAAAATAGATATCGGTCTGTATTCATCATTGGCTTTGGGGACGGGAATAATTTTTGCCATTTTCCAGATATTAGGAAAACAGGCAGTCGTAAATGCAGTGTTGAACACATAAGTTATCTTGTCAATGATTTTTGGCAGGATTATTTTAATGAAGCTAGGGTGTATATTATCAAGCCCTACCGCATTCGACTTTACTTTAAGAACCGAATCTAAAACATCACAAGAAGAAACACACATAAAACTAAAGCTATTATCACAGATATTATTCACAATAATGTCAAGATAAGGGTTGGTCATAGTTTCAGGTACGTTTGATTGCACAAATTTTATATTCAGTTCATTGGGGTCTGCCGTTATATTGCTTTTGTTTTTGGACTTGCCAACACCCAAATGTATATAATGTATGTATATAATTAAGATCGAGGGCATCTAAATGCGGGCTAAGTAGTTCAATGTCAATTCTCCTAAAATCTCTGTAATTAATGGTGTTGTCAAGAAAAATAGGGTCAAATTCATATGTCAGATAGATTAAGTCATGCTTTGAAAAAGATGGCACTAAGACTTGGTCATATAAAAGAGTCTTATTACGATCATTTACAAAGAAAACATCAAGAAGACTGTTAAGAGAATTGGAGAAATGTGTAGGTAAAGTAGAGTTCACGGGAAACAGTCCAACAGTCCAACAGCCGCTCAATAAGCAGATTACTATTAAAATCCCCGGTTATTAAAACGTTGTTATATTTACAGCATAACGACGCCACCACTTCAACAAAATCAGAATAGTCAACTGTTCGATTCGGTCGGTAAACACACCCAGCATATGGGAAGCGCTTCGACTCCCATTGACTTGTAAAAATAGGTATTCAACTGCACTTCCTGTTGGCTGTTTGCAAAGTAGTTTTGTTTTAAGTTTTTTATTAATGTATATAGCGACACCCCCGGCATGCCCCTCACGATCGGATCTGTACATATCGTACCCATCACATGCTACCATTGCATCATTAATTTGAGGAGAAAACCACGTTTCAGAAACACACAAAACATCTATGTTGGACTTAACAAACAAATACCTGAACTCTTCTTTTTGCATAAACTTTGCGCATTTATATGGCAGATATGTAACCCATTATTTTGTTTGGTGAGAACCCTCAAAATTGCACGACTATTCGATTGGGATGCCTCTATATCAGAAACGTTGAATAGAATCTATAAACACACGCAATTTAAGAACAATTGTGTTGTACCAATAAATATAAATAACTATTACGACTTCTCTTACACAAGTATAACTAACCATAATACATGTCATATTTAAGAGATATATTCTAACGAAAAAGATTTTGGTCATCTGCTGCTTCTCTCTGCCCGCCTTCTTTCTCAACAGATGAGTTGTTAAGAGAGAGCGAAACATTCATTTGGAGATCGTGAAGCTTTTGCATACTCTCAACGCACATTACCTCAGCTCCCACGCATTGAGTGACGTGAACAATCCCCCGCCGTGTAAAGACCCAAAAGAGGCGCTTAAGCTTTTTTAGGCGTCTGGCCTCTCTGAAGATCTCGTAATTTTCTCTTGAAAGCTATTCATTAAGGTAAACAGCAGCCGGCGAATTCATTCCCAGCAGTTGAAGGGTTAGTGGCTGCCTAAATTCTCTTAGGTACGCACCAGCCGCGCGCAGTATTGCGGCTTTATCGCGCACGTGTTCGAATTTAATTACAATGACCGGGTCTACGGTCGGATTTGGCCTTCTCGGTGATATGCGAAAGGCCTCTCGAATCCTCGGTGGCGGCGTGAGTTTCAGATTGAAACACAGTGAATGAAATAGTGACTTTAAGTTTTCATTATCTTGGTAAGGCACACCATGGACTCTCAGGTCCGCTGCGATGGACTAGTTCGCTTGTGTTGCCACCCGCGCTTCAATCTCTCCAACCCGCCCTCCTAGAGTTTGTGCATCTTTGGTCTCGGCCTCTAGCTGCATCATCCTCTCCTTCAGCCTTTCCACCACTGCGACCTCCTTCTCCAGTTGGTGCACCCGTTGAGTGAGTTCTTCTATTTTTCCACTCATCACGTTAACTTTTTCATGCATTTCGTGTAAAATGCGATCCTCAGATTTTTGTATTGAGGCAGTTATTGTGGCAGTAATGTTAGCAGTTTGCTCAGCAAATTTCTGCTCAACTAACTCAATCAGCGTAGGCGAGAGTGAATCATTTGGACGGTCTTTTTTAAGGTCCGTGGAAGTATTTTCACGCAAGCGTTTTGTTGCTGGAGGCATTTGAGTGTCAATACAGTGAGTGCGTGTGCGTGTGAGTTTTCAGATTCGGTTTTGCTTAGCTCGACGCTTGTTTTGTTATTGCTTTGGCTGGCACTGGCAAGTATAAATTTGCTAATTGCCAATGTATTTAATTGTTTTAACAAAATGTACTGCACGGAACGAAACAACACGAAGTTTAAACGACACTTTTCAACAATTTTGGATTTTTTAGACGCGGGAATTTCACAAAAACGAAGACTTTTTGAGGACTCTTTTGTGTACGTCTTTCTGCCTTGCTTGCGAAATATATACTATCTACATACATTTGTTGAGCTAATGGTTTCAATATATTCCCGCAAATATTTTTTGCATTTCGAAGCTATTCCGCGGTTCGTAATAAGTCTCCAGAACACCCGCAATCGGTGCCTTCCTATATGCAGCTTTTAGCTACACACATATGCATACATACATACATTTACGTACTCTCCAAGTATTCTGCTTCAAATAATTAATAAAAAAAAACCTCTTAAAATCCGAATTTTTAATTTTGTTAAGCAATTAAATATATTTTCCGTAACCATGCACCAGGGCCATATTTTCCGTTTGCATAAATTAATAATTATTTTTTGTGCATAAACTTTAATATTTATTTTCGTTGTTATTTCGAAAAAGAAAAAAATCTCCACACAACTTTATCCACACAATCCAGTGTGACCGTATATCCTTACGGACTTTTCAATTGGTTCCTAAATTCCAAATTGTTTTTTAATTATACCCTTGCAGAGGGTATTATAATTTCAGTCAGATATTGTAACGCAGTGAAGGAGACGTTTCCGACCACATAAAGTATATATATTCTTGATCAGCACCAATAGCCGAGTCCATCTAGCCATGTCCGTCTGTCCGTCTGTCCGTTTCTATGCGAACTAGTCTTTCAGTTTTAAAGCTATCGCAATGAAACTTTCCCAAAGTCTTCTTTCTATTGCAGGTAGTACATATGTCGGAGCAAGCCGGATCGGACCACTATATCTTAAGGCTCCCATACGAATAATCAAACAAATACAAGAAAATTCATTGTAACTTTGCAGGAAGTAGGCGTTTTGATTTCTGACAACTTAAAAAGGTATTTCTTTTATCTGCAAGGGTATATAAGATTCGGCTGGCCGAAGCTAGCTTCCTTTCTTGTTTTTTAGTTATTATTTGACATGGCATCCCAAGCAAAATCCGCTTTAAATAAATTTATTGTCACAGCTGACACTCTGATCCATTTTGAGGCCATCATAAATGTTCCAGGTGCATCCACCCCTACCTTATCCGACCTAAAAATCCGTAGGGAGCATGTCAGTTCCTTGTGGCAAAAGGTCAAGGAATCATATGACATATGCTCCGATTGCATTTTGGCTGCAGGCGATAGCGCAGCAGATACGAATTCCGTGCTCAAGGAGAAATACAATATAACGTACGATGTATACGAAAAGTCGCCGCTCAGATCCTCGAGCAAATCGAAATGCAACAGGGCTCCTCCCAAAAATCTCAAGCTCCAGTAACTCCGTCCCAAAGTGTAATATCTTATGGCTGTCGACTCCCTCCTATCGACACAGAGGTTTTCTCGGGCGATTTTCATCGCTGGCCGACTTTCCGGGACCTTTTCACGCCGATATATAAGGACAATCCGCGTCTTTCGCCCGTTGAAAAATTATTTCATTTAAATTCCAAAACTAGTGGCGAAGCGCATTCCATTGTTTCAAAATCCCCACTCACCAATGATGGCTTCCGTTCAGCTTGGACAAATCTAACTGAGCGTTTCGAAAATAAGCGATTGCAGGTGAACAGCCACCTTAAAACTTATTTAAATGTGCAATCAATAGCACAAGAGTCTGGAGCCGCCTTAAAGGAACTTCAACGCACCATTCAAGGTTGCTTAACTTCCTTACAATTGTCCGGCATAAATATTGAGAATTGGGACCCTATCCTCGTTTACATGTGTTCCACAAAGCTTCCTAAGCTGACGCTCACATTATGGGAGCAATCCATTCAAAATAAAGCCGAAATTACTACTTGGCTCGAGCTTGATTCCTTTTTAACCGAGCGCCATCGAACTCTAGAGGCCGTCGATAGCATCCGGTCTGCTAATTCACACCAAGTTCATTCTAAAGACAGAAATCGAATGACAGAATTGCCAAGAATAAATTCTTTTACCACGAGGGTACTTCCAATACCCAAAGGCTGTGATCTGTGTTTAAAAGAAAAACACCCCGTGCGTATATGTCCACGCTTTCTCCAAATGCGGCTAAATGAGCGTTCAGCCTACATCCAAGATAAGCAGTTATGCTCCAACTGCTTTGCAAGCAGCCACCAGTTCCAGGATTGCACAGGCGCTCATACTTGTTTCGCTTGCCAAAGTCGGCATCATACGCTATTGCATCCGAGCAACAATTCTACAATGACTTCGATTCCATCCAAACCTCCAGGGCGTTGTTCCCGCCAAAAGGGCGTTTAATTTCGGGAGGCAGTGTCGAGCGGCAGTTTTCTCCAGATGTCCACATCTCGCTCGCTCGCACTGCCCTTCGCTCTCCCTCTCCAACTCTCCCGCAACTCTACGCTCCGCTCTGGAGCCGGTAAGCTAAGCTTTATGTAATTAGTTCCTATTTACAAATGTCCAAATAAACACACGCACGTCGCGTAATAACCCGAAGTTTTTCCACCGTGTTTTTCTGCGCGGTTTTCACCCGTTTTTTCTTGGGACCGAAATGCGCTTTTGAATTGTATAAGTAGCCAGTTAAGGTATATCCGTTGGCGAAATAAATAAATAAACACCTTGAGGCAGCATACAAAAATTGTCTATCCAAAATTGTATCCATGTTTGTTTCTTATGCACAGTTTACTGATATCATCTGATCCGTTTATAGAAAGTTTGCGAGCACCACCAGAAACTAGACACTTAGAGCTTCCAAAAGATGTGCCCCAACTTTTATGAAGTTTACATTGTTACCATTAAAAAAAAATTCTTAAAAAATATAAACTACAGTTTTTTGTTTTTGTTATCAATTATCTTCAATATAAAACCTTATTTGCAGAAGTTCAGCTTATAAGTTACAGCTAAAAACATGAGCATATAAACAAAATTCAACATTTTCCAAAAAAAAAAAGTGGTATAAATTTCTTAAGTTGGCGAAAATTATAACAAAAAATACGAAAATAAAAAAAAAACAGTTTTCTCAATTTTTTACGCCCCCAAATGTGTCACACCCATTTTTTTATGTCCAACATAATATTTGGGCTTACTAGAATATTCACTCCAAATTTGAAACCGATGTCTTAAAAAATACGACTCCTACTGATTTAAGTCCTCCTAGATTGGCAAAATCTCACACTGTGCGGCCATGTGACCAATAGTACAGTGTGGTGGTTCCCTATTAGCCACAGCAAGGTTTGTGTTGAGTATGTATTCGAACAATGACTCACCTCTGACGTTAGTGCCCGTACTGCCCCATAGTGCGTGATGAGCGTTCGCGTCACACCCCATGACAAAGTCGGCTCCCGTTCCCCTTGTGTGGGAGACTAGGCTCCTGAGGGTCTTCTTCTTCGTATGGTAGATAGGCGGATTCCAGGTAGAGAGGCTTACCTCGTACCCGTTCGCATATTGCCACCGTCAGGACTGGTGAGCTGTATAGAGGAGAGAAGCAGGTCCACCGATGGTACCCTTGAATGGTGCAGATTAAACTGCACTCTTATGCTGTTTGAGTGGCCTGGAATGGCTTGGAATTTGCGCCCGAAGGGTGCCTAATTCAAACCACAGGATGCCTTGTTTGCGTCGGAGATATTCAGATATCCTTGGCATTATTACCGTCGTGCGCAATTCTCCTGCAGACAGTCCAGTCTGCCGTACCGAGTTCCGCATTCTGTGACTTGATGAGGTCCAGCATGGTTAAATCCTCTATTGCTAGAGGCGGTATCCATACCTTTATGATCGTTCTCTCGTTGCCGTTCACTATCCGTAAATTATTCGTGAATAACAATTTTTGCCGCTCAATTTTTTTAAAGTTATTGGATGCTCAATAACTTGATATCAATATTCGATTGTATTTTCGACAAAATTTCTTGAAAATACTTTAGCTGGTAGTCTCTTATTTTAATAAGTTGAAACACCACCGGCGTGTCAATCACGATGGGCAGAAAACTAATTAAACCGACGAGAACCACGTTTCAGAAAAACAAATGACATCCGTTCCAAAGTTAATAAATGAATACCTGAACTCGTCAATCTGAGACCTGAGGCCAGCCACAGCCTCCTTTCCCTTGCTATGTGCCTGCCGGTCCCGCCAGACGCCCACTCAGTTTGACGCTCAGAGCATTCGTACCTGAAACCAGGAATGTCCTGCGGTGTTTGTTGCGGGCGAAATTTTGCGTTGCTCGAAGTCTTCGCTGTCTTTCCTCGGGGATGTCCTTGCTCTGAGATGTCCTGTGTGGCGATGACCCCTGCGGTGATGTCTTGTGTAACGATGTCCTCGGGTTCTCAGGGGGCCGGTGCCACGCATGTCTAATTTCTTAACTATTGCGTCATACGTCTCACGTAGCTAGAGCAGTCCTAGTAACTATCAACTTAAACGCATAGTATCGATCTTGCTTTTTGTTGACTTTCATGGCTGTATCTTCTAGACTTTGTCTTAGCTATTTAGCAACTGCATTTGGCGAGAGCGGGAAATCGGTACCGAAGGGCTGCACCGTGTCCTGTACTCGTGGTTTGAAATGGGAATGTATCTTCACAAATTAATCACTGGACTTATAAATTGGTCAAATATGGCTCTCCATCCCTATCTTGCTTCTCACGGCGCCGTAGCCCGTTCCCCCTTGCTCCTCCACCAGACGAATTTTTTAGCCAAGCCCGTCTGTCTGTCTGTTCGTCTGTATGAACGCTGAGATCTCCGAGACTATCAAAACTAAAATACTGAGATTTTTCGTCCAGATTATAGGGGTTCCTGCTAGAGTCTTTTCCAGGGACCGTAACTGTTTTAACAGCTATTTTCTGATTTGTAAAGTAAAACTCAAAGAATAACTATTATTTTTTTAGTTTTATAATAAAAGTTGAACCATAACAGTTATTGGTCGTGATCAAAACTAAAACTCAAACTTGATTTTTGGCGGTTTTTGGGTGAAATAAATTTAAAGATTGACTTTTTTACAGATTTTTAGTAAGTTATATAAAATATGGTAAGCATGTTTTTTGTTATTTATTTCATTTTTTTAAAAATGGCAAAGAATAGCTTTTATATATAAAAATCAACAAATAACAGTTATTTTTTAAGATTGTTATAAAAGTCAATATATAAAAAAGTGTGGTGTATTAAAAAAAATTTTGGGACTCATCTATGAGCATGATTTTTTTTGTAAGAAAAATGTACAATACCAGTTTTTTACGGTCCCTGGCTTTTTTGTTACACTCACGACCAACACGACGTAATCATGCTGGGAATGTAGAAATTCTTCGTATTTTTGCGTGTTAGTTTTAATACCTGTTACTCGTAGAGTAAAAGGGTATATTGTATTCGTGCAAAAGTATGTAACAGGGAGAAGGAAGCGTTTCCGACCCTATAAAGTATATATATTCTTGATCAGGATCACTAGCCGAGTCGATCTAGCCATGTCCGTCTGTCCGTCTCTCCGTCTGTCCGTCTGTCTGTCGTTCATAAGCTGAGATCTAGGAAACTATAAAAGCTAGAAGGTTGAGATTTCACACACATATTCTTGGGCTTCCTACGCAGCGCAAGTTTGTTTCATAGAGGTGCCAAACGCAATTTTATAGTGTTTATTAATACCTATCGAAATGTAGAATACATTTTTCAAATCGGACCATTCATTAAAAAGTTATACGGAATCAAAATTGTTTATATATCTATCTCCCTCGCACTCCCTTTAGCTGAGTTACGATTATTAGATAGTCGGGACACCAACCCGAGTACAGCGTTCGCACTCCCTTTAGCTGAGTGACGGGTATTAGATAGTCGGGACACCAACCCGACTATAGCTTTCACTCTTGTTTTAAATAAGAACTTCATATGTTCAGTGTTCATATGTTTCATGTAAAAGTATGCAAAAAATTTTATAATGCAGATCTTAAGATGTTATCAAAAAAAAATATAGCAATTTTTGGAAAGTCGATTGTTTAATATGAGTTGATGCGGCAGCCTCCGAAAGCAGCCATTTTGAAAGGTTCATAAATCTTAAACGACATAATATTTTTTAGGGATGTTATTATACCCGTTACTCGTAGAGTAAAAGGGTATATTGTATTCGTGCAAAAGTATGTAACAGCTAGAAGGAAGCGTTTCCGACCCCATAAAGTATATATTCTTGATTAGGATCACTAGCCGAGTCGATCTAGCCATGTCTGTCTGTCCGTCTGTCTGTCTGTATGAACGCTGAGATCTCGGAAACTATAAAAGCTAGAAGGTTGAGATTTCACACACATATTCTTGGGCTTCCTACGCAGCGCAAGTGCCACGCCCCCCCTAACGCCCACAATCGCCATAAACGATTTTCAAATGTGTCTGGAAGCCACATCTTTTAAGATTTTAAAAATATATAAACGCAATTTTATAGTGTTTATTAATACCTATCGAAATGTAGAAGACATTTTTCAAATCGGACCATTCATTAAAAAGTTATACGCAATCAAAATTGTTTATATATCTATCTCCCTCGCACTCCCTTTATCCCCAATAGATAGTCGGGACACCAACCCGAGTACAGCGTTCGCACTCCCTTTAGCTGAGTGACGGGTATTAGATAGTCGGGACACCAACCCGACTATAGCGTTCTCTCTTGTTTTTTTTTTAGTTTGTTTCATCTTATACTTTGTCGTGTATGAAAATAAATTGATTGCGTCTTCTAGTTATTTTTTTTTAAATAATAAACCGAAAAGTACCTAGCATTTTCCGACTTTGGTTTGGATTATCTATATCATATAAAATTCCAAAAAATTTTACTTTTAGTTCGTTGGAAAGTTTAATCTTTTAAGAAGAAAACGCACAAAACTGCATCCTTCTAACTGTCCTAGGATAGAAATTACAGATTTTTGGCCAACAAATTAACTTTCTGGCCCACTGTGCAAACGACGTGCAAAGTGCTTAGAGGGCTAATAAATAATAAATAAACAAAAATATTAAGAATTTTAATGTTTTGGGGAGCGTGTGTTAATAGATTGTAAGTATAGTTTATTTAACTGCGAGTATTACATAATAGATGTGTTCTATGGAAGTGAGTATCGGGAACTGCCGGAAAGCTTATCGCTTAACGCCAGCTGGAGTGTGTACGCAATTACGAGTACGGCCTAATGCCAAGATCAGGGCTGCCAACTCTGGCCGCGGCAAATACATAACACCCCTTAACACCCAGTTGAGGAACTATAAAATTCCGTAGGCTTCCTGTGTCGATGTGACCTACGAGCTGGTGGGGGTTCCGATTGAAGATCTTCACAATCGTCGTAGGGGTCCTTTTCACCACTGTCTTTCTGCGTCTGGGAGTCCGTTAAAGCTGGCTCCCCTGGATCGGTCGCCCCGGGGTTATCCTCATCTTCGGTAGGCTGGTTAGATTGTGGTAAACGACTACGAAGTTGATCCTGATGCCTTCTGATTACGCGATCGTCTTCCAATCGCACGGTATACGAGATTGGTCCTGTTTGGACTCCGATTTGACCGGATATCCACTTCGGTCCCGTAACGTAGTTTCGTACCCAAACCGAATCGCCTGGAATGAAATGTTTGGAATTCGTAGAACTGTTATCCTTTCCAAACCGTATCTCTTGAGGTTGCAGTTTGTCGAAGTACGTCTTAAGTTGCCGGTTCATTAGCAATTCTGCCGGAGTGCGATTAGTAGTAGAATGTGGTGTGGCATGCTGATTAAATAAATATCTGGCCAGAATCAAGTCAATGTTTGTTTTCTGGTCAGCCTTCCGTAAGTAGTTCTTTGTGGACTGCACCATTCGTTCCGCTTGACCGTTGGTAGCCGGATGGAATGGGGCCGAGCGAATGTGTCTGATGAGATTATTGTCCGTAAATTCTTTAAATTCGGCGCATGTGAACGCTGTACCGTTGTCTGATACAATCTCGTCGGGTAACCCATGGGTGGCTGATAGTTGCCTGAGGAACTTGACAGCCGGTCCCGCCGCTGTTGAAGGAACTACTGCGACCTCTAGCCATTTAGAGAATGAGTCGACGACTAAGAAATATGTTCTCCCTTGGAATGGACCGGCATGATCTATGTGTAGGCGCGACCAAGGTCCTCTTGCTGGTTCCAAGTGGTGAGTTTCGGTTTTAGGTTCTTCGTTACGGTTTTGCTGACGAACCCCGCATTTTTTAACCACGACTTCGATGTCGTCATCCATGTTGGGCCACCATACGTAGCTGCGCGCTATTGACTTCATCTTTACAATGCCGGGATGAGGGGCATGAAGGGCTTGTAGAATTGATTCGCGAAGTTTTGGTGGAATCACCGCTCTATTCCCCCATACCAGAACTCCTCTTATGGCAGAGAGCTCGTTCCGTCGGATGTAGAACTGATGCAATTGTTTTTCTTTATCCAATTGTTGGCCTGACCATCCCCTTAACACCCAGTTCAAAACTTTGGAGAGTAAGGGGTCTTTGGCCGTTTGTGACGCGATTTGTTGTGCGCTAACCACTGATTTTGCCGAGATTTCCAACATCAAAATCTCTTGGGGTCCTTTTTTCGATAATGGTGGTTCTACCGGACAACGGCTTAAGAAATCTGCATTGCCCATTTTCTTTCCTTCTCGGTGTAACAGTTCAAAATTATAAGCGTTTAAGAAAATGGAGCGGCGCAACATGGTGTCGGAAATTACTGTTGGGACTGGCTTGCCTCTCGCGAAGATTCCCAACAGTGGGCGATGGTCGGTTATTAGAGTGAACTGACGACCGTATACGTAGTCGTGAAATTTTTTAACTCCCGCGATGAGCGCAACAGCTTCTCTGTCAATTTGCGCGTATCCACGCTCGGCTTTAGAGAGTGTTCTAGAGTAAAACGCAATGGGGTTTTCCGACCCATCTGCGTCCTTGTGGCTGAGGATGGTTCCGCTACTGTTGCCTTTTGCGGCAAGAAAACGTGGTAAAATTTAGTAAGCCCAGGAACGCCTGTAGTTGCTTCTTGTCCTTCGGTGCTGGGGCTTCTGAGATCGCCTTTACTTTTTCAATTGATGGGCGTATGCCCATATCATCTATTTGGAATCCCAGGAACTGCACGGATGATACGCCAAATTTGCACTTGTCCTTTCGGAGTCGAAGACCGACTTTGTCAAGTCGGTCTAGTACATCTTCCAGTCTCTGAGCGAGTTGTTCCTCTGATTTTCCCATAACCACTATGTCGTCAAAATAGGGTAGTACCCCAAGAATATGTTGTAGGGTGCTCTCGATAAAACTCTGGAAGATGCCCGGAGCTGCTGAGATTCCAAATTGTAATCTGTTTACTTTAAACGCGCCTTTGTGTGTCGACAGCGTCTGTAGCATCGCGGATTTGTTGTCTACCGCAAGCTGCTGATAGGCCTGTGCCAAATCGATCTTGGCGAAGATAGATCCGCCCTCTATAGATGCCAACAGAGTGCTGACTGCTGGTATCCGATGGCAATGGGGTTTGATGGCTTGATTAAGTGTCGACTTGTAATCGCCGCAGATGCGGATTGAGCCATCCTTTTTTATTACGGGCACTAAAGGTGTTGCCCAATCACTGTATTCTACTGGTTCCAATATTCCTTGCTCGCATAAACGATCAATTTCTTCTTCTACCATGTGCTTTATGGCAAAAGGTATTCGCCGTGGTCCCAATTTGATGGGTGGGACATCTGGATTTATGTGGAGTGAAACCGGCGGACCCGTATAACGGCCGAGTTTCGATGAGAATAAGTGAGCGTACTTATCCAAAATTTCGTCGATGTTGTTGCGGTGGTTGATGGCGTATACTCCATCGATTCGTATACCCATTGCGTTGAACCAATTGCGTCCAACGAGATTCGAGCTGTTTACCTCAGCAATAATGATCGGTAGATTATCAATCCTACGGCGGTTGTAGACACATCTATAATTCCTCTGATCGGAATAGCGTTTCGTTGATAATCGTTGAATTCCAAGTTACACTTGGACAGGGCCGGCTTCTCATTAGGCCAGATACGGTTAAACGATGACTCCGACATGATGGTCACCGGGGACCCGGAGTCGACTTCGAAAGAACATTCGCGTCCGTTCATGATTATGGATACAGATTTTTTCTGTTCGATCAAAGGTACCACCTGGTTGATCGATGTCCGCGGACGGTTGTACTTTTCCGGGGCAAAACTTGAGTTCGCAACTGGAGATTCCGATCCAGCTGATCGGCGACACACTCGCACTATGTGTCCCTTGCGGCCGCAACCGTGACAAACCGCATCCCGGTATGGACACTGTGCGCGGCTGTGCTGAGCCCCGCAGCCGCCACATTTTGGTCCGTTCCCCGGGCCTGGGTGCGTGTTCGGCCTTCTGAAGTTGGACGACGGCGATGACTTAATGGCTTGTACTGCCTCGTTGGAATGTCGGATGGCCAACGCGCTTACTACTGCGGCTTCACTGGTCGTAGCGCGGTCCACAGCACGCTGGACGGAGAGTTCCGTCTCCGCAAGGAAAGCTCGCTGCAGTCCCTCGTCCTTCATGCCGCACACGAAACGGTCCCTTAGCATGCGGTCCAATGCCGCACCGAATTGACAGTCTACGGCCAACGCCCGTAGCGCGGCAATATAACTGCTGACTGTTTCGCCTGGTTGCTGATCTCTCTTGTGAAATTGATAGAATGCGGCGATCACGGAGGGTCTGGGTGACAAATGACCGGTTAATATATCGTAGATTTCTTTCAGCTTAAGTTCACTTATCTGTTTCGGTGAGGCCAAGGAAGTCAACAGATCGAAATTGGGGCCAGCCAATGTGAGGAAAGCCGCCTTTTCCCTAGCCTCATCTGTGACTCCGTTGGCCAAAACGTAGAGCTTGAAACGTTCCATGTACGTTGTCCATTTTTGTGGTTGCTCCACGTCGAATGGTTCCAAGCTTCCAACACTTGACATTGCGTAATGTAGCGTGTTGATTGGCTCTTGAATACGGGATTCCTTCTTGTCTTCACTAAGAAAGGGTTGGTCGGTGGCGGAGCTTTTAGCTTCTTGATCACCAGATTCATCCATTTACTCGCAGCGCACAGGTCGCCGGTAGCAGAAAGGACGGGGTATGGCACGTGCTGCGGTCCAAGTACCGTATCTGCCGAATTTTACCGTTGGTTCGCGACCACGTTGTGCCAGCGAATGCTACGCAATTTTCTTAGACTTGCACAACTGCTGTAACTATACTTTTCTAACAACACACGACTGTGGATCCCATCCTCGTCGCCAGTTTAATGTTTTGGGGAGCGTGTGTTAATAGATTGTAAGTATAGTTTACTTAACTGCGAGTATTACATAATAGATGTGTTCTATGGAAGTGAGTATCGGGAACTGCCGGAAAGCTTATCGCTTAACGCCAGCTGGAGTGTGTACGCAATTACGAGTACGGCCTAATGCCAAGATCAGGGCTGCCAACTCTGGCCGTGGCAAATACATAACAAGAATCTACGCTGATCGACGCAGGGTTGTTATAGAAATGTACTAACAAAATGATAAAGAAACAAGTGATATCATTACTTGTTGCCCGTTTTTGGCCCCTCAAAAAAAAACACCATTAATTTTTAAACTTTCTGGCTTTTTCTTTAGAGGCTTAAGGTGGAGGATAATAACAATTTTTATTTTATAACTATCTTTTTCTATATTATATTTGTTATGGCTTATTCCACGTGAAACGTGGCAGGCCAATTGGGGTCAAATCTCATAAATGATCAAAACTTTTTTTTTCGATAGAGAATTGAAATATAACAACCCGATTTTGTTGTTTAAAATATTTTTCTGAAAGATATTAAAATTTCCTTCAAAGTTGCATACCAAATATTAAAATAACTCAAACGAGTCTCAAGTGCTGCAGGAATTAAAAAACGGAGCTTAATTATTATAAAGGTGGCTGTGGGTGGTGTGTTTATAACCGTAAGGTTTTTAAAAAAATAGAAAAAACCGAAATTCAATTTTCGCATAAGAAGTATATATTATAGTTTTTAAGACCCTATCTTTAAAACTAGAGTTTATGCCGTCGCTGCCGTCGCTCCTGTTCTGTAATTTTTGGTGACCCTCTCGGTGTGTTGCCTCTACAGCGTAGGCCTCTCTAGTGAGGCGCGTGCCTTGAAGCACGAAGCCTGCCGTAAAACTTGTGATGGCAAGTCCTCGTCGTCCATCATCCGTGCCTCATCCTGAGCGTCGTTTTCAAATTTCACGTCCGGAATTTCGTCGCGATCCACCCACTGACTGCCGTGAGATTACCTGTATCAGGTCTGGTTCTCGTCGGTTTTCCCTTATCGCTAGTCCACCGTATCACCAGATATCTCCCCAAGGGCTTCCTCCTAACCAATTTCTGCGTCTTTCAGATCTCACCGTTGCAATCTCAGCCTTGTAGCATCAGCGACTTGACTCTGGGCATACAAGTATAACAGGAGTCTTTCGAGCACGCACACATATGCCGACTTTCGAATACGTTTCTTGAGCGACTACCTCGAGCTGCGCCATGCCCGTACAAGTCTGGTTCAAAGTCAGCACATTTAAAGTGGAGAGTTTTCAGACTCCTCACAAAAAGGTCAAAATTTCATCTCATTTTAAATATTAAAGTCGTAAAAATGTCGCGTACGTCACCATAGAAATGTCCTTGTTCCGTTTAAATTATTCAATTATGTCAATTGTAATTTTCGTATAAAAAAAAACATCATATGGTCAGATAGATATCTGATATTATAAAATCAAAATATTTTACATCGTTTTAAAATCTCAAGCATTTTATTGATATTGCTTTTGATTATATGTTGAACCAAACGAAAAATTACTTCCAGGATCTCCAAGAGCCGACGGGTCTTCTGCCGGCGGAACCGGATTTCTAAACTGGTCGGCCGATATTCTAGTAAATAATATTCCAATACCTTCGATTAGAGCCAAGAGCACGCCTCCAATTATTGCGCTACCTGCCACAGCTGGAACGCCTACAAATAAATTAAAAACCGTTTGCAATTAGTGTATTTCCATAGGAAATAAGTAAAATTACATTTATAAGGCATTCTCTGGGAAACCGGCGACCCAAAACTGAATTTTTTTTTTTTTAAATATATATGCTTTATTTATTGAATCTTCTCTATATGAGACTAACAATAAGTGTATCAAATCTTAAGAATATAACTTAATTACAGTCACGTAGACTGAATTTAGACTAACGGAAACCGGCGACCCAAAACTGAATTTTTTTTTTTTTTAAATATATATGCTTTATTTATTGAATCTTCTCTATATGAGACTAACAATAAGTGTATCAAATCTTAAGAATATAACTTAACTTACAGTCACGTAGACTGAATTTAGACTAACGGGCCCTAATATTTATTGCTGGGCTGGTAGATCGTTTCGATGAAGACGAGTTCTGTTCGAAACCCGTGTTAGGTTCCTTGCGAGGTTATTTGGATGCAGTGTAAGCTTGTTATGGTAGGCCGCTTTCTGCTTTGATATTTCATCTTTGACCGGTGGTATGCCCAGATCTCTGTGGATGTTTTCGTTCCGAACATACCATGGTGCCCCAGTGACTGTTCGCAGGATTTTTGATTGTGCTCGCTGGATAATGTCGATGTTGCTGTTGCTCGCGTTTCCCCACAACTGGGAGCCGTAAGTCCAGACTGGCTTAAGCGTTGAATTGTAGAGCAGGACCTTGAAGTCCAGGCAGAGGGGGAGCGAGCGTTTAAGAGCCAATGGAGGCTATTGGATTTTAGTTTTAGATGAATTTTCTTAGCTTCGATATGTTTCCGCCATGTAAGTCTCCTGTCTAGATGAACGCCAAGGTACGTTACATCGTCAGCTTGTGGAAGTGGAGTGTTATTCAGAGTTAGCGGGGGACACGTTTGTCTGTTTAGAGTAAACGTTATGTGTTTACACTTTTGCGCATTTATTTTTATACGCCAGTCTGATAACCACCTCTCCACTATCACGAGATGATCAGCTAGTAGTGCTGTTGCCTGAATTGGGCATTTGGACCGACTTATGATCGCGGTATCGTCTGCGAATGTGGAGGTAGTTAGCCGGTCGTTCGTGGGGATATCTGCGGTGTAAAGGAGAAATAGAGTTGGACCAAGTGCGCTACCTTGGGGAACTCCAGCCTCTATTGTGTAATCGTCGGATGTTGTAGTGTTGCATCTCACGGCGAATTCTCTGTTGAAAAGGTACGATTCAAGTATCCTGTGAGTGTTCTGATAGTTCTGAATAGTTCTGATTTTGTGCATAAGGCCATCAAGCCAGACTCGATCGAAAGCCTGTGCAACGTCAAGGAATACCGCACTGCAATATTCCCGATATTCGAATGCAGACCGTATTTCCATTGTTAGTCTGTTGACTTGCTCTATTGTTCCATGGCTTTCTCGAAAGCCAAATTGATGTGCCGGGATGACGTTGTGCTCTTTCAGATATGGGACTATGCGCGTCAAAAGGCATTTTTCGAGTAGTTTTGACAGACACGAGAGTAAGCTTATCGGTCTGTATGAAGCTGGTATTGTGTGATCTTTTCCTGGCTTTGGGATCACTATGATTACCGATTTTTTCCATTTTTTTGGGAAGTAGCCAAGTCGTGTAATCCCGTTAAAGAGTTTACAAACGACATCAACTGCACAGTTTGGGAGTTCAATTAACATTTTGGGAGTTATTAGATCACCGCCTGGGGCCTTTTTTGGTTTCAATTGCTCGCTGATGACTTTTGCAACTTCGTTTGGTTGGAACAGAATTGGCTCCGTCTCAGTTTCAATTCGAATTGACGGCGACGGTAGTGCAAATGAATTTGTTGCAGGGTTTGGCTGAAAGACATTTCGTGGGTGTAAAGCAAGTGTTTCGGCTCTGTCTTCGTCACTGCGGGCCCAAGTACCTGAGGAGTTTCTAATCGGAGTGACTGATTCTATCGGAGAGCTTAAATTTGGGTGAGCTCTCCACAAAGGATGCTTTGTACTGGTCGGCGACAGTTTCTCGATGTACCGGCGCTGCGCAAGCTCCTCTTCTTGCTTGAGGGTTTTGGTGAGCCTGCGGCTGGCTTCATTATAGAGCTGCTTCGAATGGGGCGATCTGCAGGATTGCCAAGCGCGTCGTAGACGTCGTTTTTCCCGAACCAGTTGTTCGATTTGCAGATTAGTTTTGTATTGGTTGCTACGGACGATTGTCTCTTCTGGTGTTGAGATTTTGGCTGCTGCCACGAGTACTGACTCCAGGGCATCAGCACAGAAGTCGATGTCGTTCTCTATGTTTAACTGTGGTGATAATTCAATGTGGGAACTTACGTACTTTTTGTAATTTAGCCAGTTAGTTCTAGTCGAGGTCAGCCTGAGGGGGTGCTCGATTACTTTCGGGCTTTGAAGGAGAGTTATTAAAACAGGCGAGTGGTCCGATGATTAGTCCGATAGCGATTTGGCGCTTACTAAATTTCTTGGGATGTTCTTGGTCACAGCGAAGTCAATTAAGTCCGGGAGTTTTCTGGGGTCAGCTGGCCAATATGTGGGGCTGCCAGTGGAGACATAGTCGAGTTTGTTGCTCAAATTTATAATTGCTTTATACAGTTGTCTTCCTTTGGGGGTGACGAGTCTTGATCCCCAGTGCGTGTGCTTGGCGTTGTAGTCTCCTCCTGCTATAAAGCGATCTCCGAGTGAATTGTAGAAGTCCAAGAATTGCTCTTCAGTTATCGTAAAACGCGGTGGGCAATAGACAGCGGCTACAGTGATACTGCCGTTGCCTGCTTGTAGTTTTATAGATGTAGCCTGCAAATAATTTGTTGCAAACCTCTGGTGAAAGTGGTGCTTAATGCGTTCCCTGATAAGGATTCCAGTTCCTCCGTGAGCCTTACCGTCCGGGTGATCTGTGCAGTATGACGTATAACCTCTTATTTGGAAGTTGTTTTTACTTGTGAGATGCGTTTCTGCCAGCAGCATTACATCTATTTGGTTTTCATTGAGAAATTGAGTTATTTCGAGTTTGTGCCGTGAAACGCCATTGGCATTCCACATGGATATTCGAAGACAAGACATCGATTATTTAGATTGTTGGGATGTGAGCAATTTAATTAAAAGGTTTTGATTTTGCATTAGGTTTTCCATTGTTGTTTTCATAAAGGACATAAATTCCATCATACCCTTTTGTAAGGACAGCATCATGGTTTGGATGCTGTTTGGTGTTTGCCCTATTGCATGCTGAGGTGTTATTATATTTTGCTCAGAGCATTGAGCTTGTGGGAACCCTGTCTGATTGGCGAGTCCTGTTTTTAGGGCACTGGCGTATGAAACACCCCCATCTGTTTTGAGGGGCCCAAATGAAGATCTGGCTGCTTTCGCAAAGAAAACATCAGGTGTGGCTTGGGATTGCACGTATACATTTTGTGCATTCTGGGAGCGTGCATTCTTAGCTTGTTGTAACCGACTCTTTAACTCTTTATAGACCGGGCAGCCTCTGTAGTTTGCGGTATGGTTGTCTCCACAGTTAGCGCATTTCTTCGTCTTTGGGTCTTCTTTGCTTGCAGGGCACGGTTCGGAGTTGTGGAAGCCTCCACAAGCTACGCAGACTGATCGAAAACCGCAGTTGTTTCTGGTGTGTCCATACTCTTGGCAGTTGGTGCATTGCAGCGGACCATTTCGCTTATGCGGTTCTTCAACAGTAATCCTTCTATGCAACAGGAATTGCAATTTGTAGATCGGGTGCACTTCATTTTTTTTCAAGGCTCTGCTTTCTGGCTCCAGTTCGACCTTAAAGAGTGGTTGCGGCTTTTTATTTCTGTTGATAATATTTATAACATTTTTTGCGAGAAAGCCTTTTTCTTTCAGTGCCTCTATTATCTCATTTTTAGATACGTCTGGCTCTATGCCCTTTAACACTACTTGCAAGCCCTTGCTACTCTTGAGCTGGTACGTGTAGTAGGGTTTCTGAGCCTCGTCTAGGTATTTGGTTACAGCTCTGAATTGATTTTCAGTTTTAGCTTGAAGCTTTGTTTCGTGTATATTCCCTTTGACAAGAGGAGTAACATAAAAGTTGTCATTCCCGACCAGCGCAACAATTTTCTTTACTAGGGCATTTGAGTTCTGTTCCCTTATGTAAAATGGTGGGGGCTTTGGCTTCTTTTGTGCAGCCTGTCCAGTCTCGGATTGAATATTTTCAATATCCGACAACAGGGCGAATCTGTTATTACTAGATGCCCCTGGTTGTTCGCTGCCTTTATTAGGGCAATTTTGTTTTGGTTTATTTCCTACCATTTTATTTTGCGGGCTTAGCTTCCGTTTGATTTGGATGTAGCGATCCATGCCAGTCTGTATAGCCCGACCGACTTGTTGTTGTTTGGTATTGCCGTTATTGGCACTCGTACTTACAATTGTCTTTGTAGTTTTATTCGGCGCTGAAGAAGTTGCTAACGCATTCGAAATCGCGTTGTTGGTTACGGAGACCGTTGATGTTGTTGTTGCAGTGGCTGCGGTTGCAGAAATGAACGAGGTTGCAGTGCTCGTGGCTGGTGAGCAGTGAGTCGAAGCTGGGGGTGGGGTTCTACACTGCAAGCTCCATGGAGTGGGAGTTGGTGTGAGTGTGAGTAGGGCGGGGGAACAAGACCGTGCTCTCGCACTGTCAATGGTCAGTTGGGCTGAGTTGCTCTTTGAAGAAGTTCTCTCTACTTGTACATCACGGGTTGAGAAATAAGAGACATAACTGTTTCTCTGGTCTACGGAGCTTCTACGCTCATTTTTTGAATCGCCGTTCATTGAGCTATTACTCGTGGCGTTTCTTAGTTTTTATAATAACTTAGCACTAGTTTATACATAGCACCAATTATTATGAATGTTTTTTGCAATAGGATTGCCTTTATTACGCTACTCCAGTATTTTTAGTTATTTATTTTTCACTTTTAAGCTGCTTTTTCCGGAGCTCGCGCAAAACACGTCTGCACTCTCCGGCGTTTTGGGTTTAACTGAATTTTGAGGCCATATGTTTTGTATGTCAAACCATCCACAAAAGTGTTATTCGATTGTTGTACAATCTTTTAATATCTAATTATATACAATTGCAGAGGGTAGTATGATTTTAACGTTTCCGACCCCGATCGGTAGACGGGCCATGTACGCAACATAGTCTCTCAATTTTAAAGCTATGAAAAGTCATACTTTGAAAATGTGACATTTTTTTTTTTACAATTTTTGACTGTCCTCTGTTAAATTCGTACAAAAAAAAAAAAAAGGCTTTTTAAAGTCGTCCGTCTTGTAGCTCACAATATACTAAATTTATCCTATTCAATTATTCGGCTTAGTTAGAGGGTTACATTTAGTTATATACTCGAGATATTTTTAAAAAAATATGTATTTATAGCCGACTCGGCTAGTGATCCCAATCAAGAATATATATGTATACTTTATAGGGCCGGAAACGCTTCCTTCTCCCTTCACTTTACGAGTAACAGACACAAATACAATGTGAAAAAAAATTTTTAATTTTTTTCCTTGTAGATTAACATCTTAACATTATACAAAAAAACAAGAGAGAACGCTATAGTCGGGTACCCCGACAATCAGATACCCGTTACTCAGGTAAAGGGAGTGCGAGGGAGATGGAGATAGAAACTTTGAACACGCATAACTTTTTAACGAATGGTCCGATTTGAAAAATTTCTTCTACATTTCGATAGGTATTGATAAACACAATAAAACTGCATTTTTACTTTTCCGAAATATTGAAATTTTTAAAATCGGATATAAGCGATTGTGGGCGTTAGAGGGGGCGTGGCACCTTTTTGAAACAAACTTGCGCTGCGTAGGAACTCCTAGAATCTGCATGCAAAATGCCAATCTTCTAGCTTTTATAGTTTCCGAGATCTCAGCGTTCATACAGACAGACAGACAGACGGACAGACAGACGGACAGACGGACATGGCTAGATCGACTCGGCTAGTGATCCTGATCAAGAATATATATACTTTATGGGGTCGGAAACGCTTCCTTCTAGCTGTTACATACTTTTGCACGAATACAATATACCCTTTTACTCTACGAGTAACGGGTATAAATACAACAACTTTAGAAGTTATGCTAAAACTAGTACCCTAACCTCTAAGACTTTAGGTTCGTAAGTGCATCTTTAAGTGCGTTTTTCTCGAAACCACGTTTTGAAAGTCCGTCTTCATCGGAATTTTTCCTTTTCGGAAATAAAATATGCCGAAAATGCTCACTTTGAACCTCCATGTTTAATTTGCTATAGCTTCCACAAATGTTATCGAATAATTACCAAATTTTCATCGATAGTACCTAAGACAATAAGCTTTAAAACGATACTAAAAAGTGTGACCCTGGTGCTCTATTAGTCGTAAATAAATTAGATTAAAAACGATTACTAAAAAAAACGACATGACTTTCTTGCCCACCCAATAATACTAATTTTAGCCTAACTTCTAAAGTTTTTATCCGATTGACTTAAAACTTTTTCGTGTAATCTTAAAATGTTAATCTACATGAAAAAAAATTGAATTTTTCCAACAAGACCCATTGTATTTTCCGAGATCTCAGCGATCATACAGACGAACAGACAGACATGGCTAGATCGACTCGGCTAGTGATCCTGATAAAGAATATATATAGTGACATATCCATAGTACCACATAACTCTATGCACATGTCCATACGCCCACACACACACACACACATACACCATCCCAGAACCTACCCTTCAGATAACCTCAGTATTGCAACCAGCCAATATCTAATTGCAAATTTACCCAAGCTCTAGACTAAACATCCAGAACGAATCAAATTACGTTATCAGTTCGTTCCCACACTTTCGGACCCTCAATGGAAAATTACCATGAGAAAGAATCCCCAAAGATTTAGACTAAAGAAACGGATTGAGTCGCCGGTGCATTATCAATCAACAATCCAAAGGGCAATTAGAAAACTCACTCAATTAAAGCTAACTCCACTCATAGAAAGCTCTAAAGCTCAAAACCGAGGTATGATCGTCAAAGAAGTTTAAGTTAAGAAGCGAGTTCAGTTTGAGACTTGTCCAAAGACAGTCAGTGTTCTTCCAAAATAAAAATATTTGTAACTAGTTTAAAATTAAATAAAATAAAGTTTATTTTTATATTAAACTTATGGTGCAGACATTTTATTATATACTTTATAGGGTCGGAAACGCTTCTACCTGTTACATACTTTTGCACGAATACAATATACCCTTTTACTCTACGAGTAACGGGTATAAAATTGGTCTAAGTGTTATTAGAAGCTTTACAGAAGGCGTTTTCGTTTCTGTTAAATAATGGGTTTTGATTACATGGAATTAGATAAACCAAAATAAATTACCATTTTTGGATTCAATTCGCACAATAGTCTTTTGGAAAACAACTGTAATGTTGAAAGTAATTTGTTTGGCCTTGATATCTGCGCCGATAGTTTCGCACTTCAGACAATTCGACGATATCTCACAGATATTGAAGATAAATCGCTCGGGAATTCATTCTTAGAATCCAATCTATGACAATTTCTTAAAAACATTTGATTCAAATTAACTGTAAATTGAATCAGCTGTTTTCGAATGAAGAGTGGAACCAGATTGATGACGCACGAATGTGTGGCAACGCTTGCAAAATGTCAACACCCGCACAAATTTGAAGAGTGGACGAAGTACCCTGATAATTTTGTCGCTACCTGCGCTAACATAAGGACGACTAAACCATTTTTCAAACTTTGAAATCCTTTTTAGAAAACGCAGTTTTACTTGGGAATTCGTAACGAATTCAAAAATATAGCATCCATCGAGGTAAATTTAAAAATCATTAATTTTGTTTCACAGTGCGATGTAGAGGGAGATATGCATGCAGCAAAGTGACTGCTTGCACTGCTTGAATTAATGAATGGTCCGATTTAAAAAAATGTTATGTTATGTTTTGTGTTTATTAATATCTATCGAAATGTAGAAGAAATTTTTCAAATCGGACCATTCGTTAAAAAGTTATGCATGATCAAAGTTCCTATCTCCATCTCCCTCGCACTCCCTTTACCTGAGTACGGGTATCTGATAGTCGGGGCACCCGACTATAGCGTTCTCTCTTGTTTAATATGAGTTGATGCGGCAGCCTCCGAAAGCAGCCATTTTGAATAGTTCATAAATCTTAAACGACATAATATTTTTTAGGGATGTTATTTTTTTTAGTTTGTTTCATCTTATACTTTGTCGTGTATGAAAATAAATTGATTGCGTCTTCTAGTTATTTTTTTAAAAATAATAAACCGAAAAGTACCTAGCACTTTCCGACTTTGGTTTGGATTATCTATCTCTAAATCAATATTTGTCTTTATCAAAAAATTGGTCAGTAGCAAATTCCACCCAGAACGGATTGACCTAAAAATCTAGAAAAATCAAATTAATTCGGAAATAATTAGGCGCAGAGCGTGCCGTAAAAATTAAAAAAAAAAACGACCCCAAAGTGCCCCAAAAATCGATTTGTTTTTTTTAATTCTTTCTTTTGCCATTTTTCTGTTATAAATGTTGTTAAAATGGTTTTAAAATGTTATGTTCATAATCTTATGGCATACCCGCAATTAACTGCATTTTCATTTTTTGAAATTCAGCCTCCTTAACCAAGTCCCCAATATTTTCCAATTTTGCTTTGCCGATTTGACGGCAATGTATGTATGTATGTTCTGCTGGCGCACTTTCCATTAAGTCGTAAATGTGTGTGTGTCCCATTGTAAGTGTGACCGCGCAAGGGGAAAAACGAAAATACCACTGTTTATTTAAAATGCGCGGTTAAAAAATCAATTATATCGCAAATCTTTTCTTTTGCGCATTTTTTTAGGTTAACGTTAAATTTTAAAATATCGGTAGCCTTACAGAAATTCCATTAAGCTAAATTTTACAGTCGAAATTTTCCTTAAAATTGCTTTTGTTTTTAAAATGCAAAAGCCTGATCAGCAAACTATTTATTAGTTTTCAAATGTTGAGTTATCGACAAACTTTGGATTTTTAAAAAACAAAAACAAACAATGATTCGCTCTGCTATGTACACACACACGCACAAAATATATATATCCAAAAATACCCACCGGGAAAATTCCTCTGGAAAATAACATATTTTCATCAGGTTTCTCCATACAAGCGGAAGGGACTAAACCTCATTCACCCCTTACATTTCTTCCGTCTCTGGTTTCGAAATACACGGGGGTGACACAAAAAGTAAGGGGGAAATGAGGTTTCTATGTGGTTTTCCAACGGAATTTCAAATTCCCTACACCGTCGCCTGCTAAAATATACAGGATTTCCAACATTTTTTGCTAAAAGGAAGAGGATTTCCAACACACAAAGAACCACCTTCTCACTTTCCCGGTGGGTACCCAGCAGGAAAGTGAGAAGTTGGTTTTTGTGTTCTTGAAATCCTGTTCCTTTTTGCAGGCGGCGGTGTGGGGATAGATAATTTCTGAGCGTTAAATGGGGGTGGGTTTCTGAGTAGCATCAATATCAGGCCACTTATGCGCTGTGTGATTTCTGTGGCACTACGATTATAAAATTTTTTAACAAAAAATCACCAACTTATAATATTTAAAAATTCTATGATTTACACCAAAAAAAAATCTTGTTCTCACATTTATCTTTAATTTTTAGTAATTTTAAAATTCGTAGAAAAAATATTAATTATTTTTAATCAAATAAATGAAAATAAATACTATAATCATAATGTCTATAATCATAATATTTATTGATGATTTCAATTTATTTTACTCACAATTTTTACAAATAATAATAAGAATAAATGTGGGTAATGTGGTAAGACGATTAAAAAATTTGATCACATTTATCAAGGATTGCCATAAAATTACAAGGAAAAATATTATTGTTTTTTATATTTTTAAACATTTTCTGTGAAATGAAATAATTTGATCGTCAGATCGTGGCAGGTGTGACCCTGACTTACAACGAAATTAACACCAAATTTATCTGCATTTTGCATTTTGGTATTATCAAGTATATGATGCGGGGTCACATAATTTTACATTTCGTCCAAAAAAGTGAAAAATCGTTCGGTTAATTCTAAAAAACAAGAAAAAGGTAAGTGATAACATAAATGTTGTTGCTTAATAATCTTTATTTCAGCGTTACAGAGGTTAGTATCAAAGATATTTTCGCCATTAATAAATATAAGCCTCCAGATGCTATCTTTAACACAAACTCTGCATTTCAGTGTCACTTGAAATGTTTTTAATCTTCATCAGTGGTAAATGGTGTGCGGTGTTCATTAAATGGTTGTATGAATAGTACTTCAGTACTAACTTAGTTGTTTAACTTAATCAAAATATTACATTTATTTCAGCCAGGCCGATTGAGACTTCTTGGGACCAGAACTGTTGCGCTTGCATTTCCCGTGTGTGATTTTTTCTTTTCATAATTCCCATCCCCGACATTAAACATCTGATCAGAGGGTAAATGAACGGCCATGGCAAACTAGGCATAATTTCTGGAGAGATCCCTTAATTTTGTATGGAGATGTGATAATGGTAATTACTCTTATTATTATTCCTGGTCTTAAATTCATATCTTAATTATTTTTGATATTTTCAGAAGACAGGCTTACAAGACATGGATACCTAAGACCTGCATTCGGCCAAGCAAAAACCGGGAATGCTTCAGGCATTAACAATTGTAAATATTATTAATAAATACATATACAAATATTACATGAAAAAAAGTTATTTTTTATTGTGGGAAATCAGATACTGCAAAGTATTGGAAAACCAAAACTGGGAGGGTGTGGAAAAGCAGATATTGCAAATAGAGGAAAACCATAACTGAGCACGTGTGGAAAATCTATAATGCGGGAAGTCGAAAAACCAGTGGATTTTGTCCTGCATTCTTCTGCCAGAGATCAAGATAGAAACCTCATTTCCCCCTTACTTTTTGTGTCACCCCCGTGTATTTTGAAACCAGAGATGGAAGAAATGTAAGGGGTGAATGAGGTTTAGTCCCTTCCGCTTATATGGAGAAACCTGATGAAAATATGTTATTTTCCAGAGGAATTTTCCCGGTGGGTATGCGTATTTACCACACACAGCCATTAGATACATATATGCGTGTGTACGTTTATGTGTGTGCATTGCAGCTGACTAAGGAATTGAGATTCGCTCAAATTCAAATTCAATATAATACTGATATCCTTTTGCTAACAGAATATTTCATTTACATTTCCACAACAGATTTAAGACATTTTGTAACCGATTTTCGTGAACTAAAATTCAAATCGCATTGATAATATTAAAAGAACATTAAATATTCAAGCCAATTGATTCTCTTGCTCTTTATTACACCTCATATTGTTTAAACAAATGCAAATGTTTAAACAATTTGATTCACGGCTTCCCCGCCCACCTGTCTTCCCTATTATTAATATAATTCTAATCAAGGTGAAAAATTAATGAAAATAAAAATAGTGAAACAAAATATCAATGGTAAAATGCAGTAACATCGAATTGAGTTTCTTGATTCCTTTTCTGAAATTAGTCAAATACATAAAGCAAAACATAGCTCCGCATAAATATTTGATTCCCTTATAAGAGTTTTCTACTGGATACCTTCCAAAAATCCCCAGGTAGCAAATTCGCCAAGAGTATTTGGTTTGTATTTACCTTTTTGTTACCCATGTGCATAAAACGACCTTTGCTACATTCTTAGGTAACTAATTAATTATCAAGAAATAACATCTTTACAAAGAGTAAACATTACTTGGTTTAAATAGTTTAAAAATTGAATCTTTAAAAAACCAAAATACAGGGGCAATTAACAAAGGAGAAAAGGAAGAAGGAGGTAGCATGGCCAAGATCAACAGGTTTTGTTTTGAAGGACCGATGAACTAAAATCCACGATTTTTAGAAGACGTTATATATCTGAAAATTTAAATCGAGCGCTTTACAACCCATCTGGTAACCCTAAGTTAGCTAAGTTGGCAGGACCCATCTTTGGTATTCGCCCCGAACAGCCATACGGCAACCGTGTGAACGTCAAACTTCCAACCATCGCAGCCAACTTCCCGTGCTTCCAGCGTTCTCTTTTCCCAACCATTCGCCGAAGCCAGACGTAAAATTTATCGTGCTTACGAAATAATTCATTAAGTGGTAATATAAGTGAAAAGAACTCTCGCGCTGGACAGAGACCATCTTCCGCAAGTCGACCTTGTCGTTTGCACCCAATCCCGGTTTAGTGTGGTGATTTTAATAGGTATTTATTCAAAGTTACCGAAAACGATCGTCCCTAACCTAACAACCTGCATTTCCCCTAGCATCGAACGAAAGGCAGCCCACGCAGCGGTCACGCCTGTGGCTTTTGTTGCTGTACAACATACAACCCAACAGTATTTGCTGCCCAAGCCGTAGGAGCCACCTGCGGCAATAATCTGAAGGCTGCCAGCATCGGTCACGTTGAAGCCACGCTTTCGCTAACCGCCAGCGGCTGCGCGTCCAACGACCACCACTCTGCTTTTGGAGGATTATTAAAACTCACATAATACTCGTAAAACCAACCAAATAAACCAGCTTATCGGAACAACAACAAACAACCCTAGAATGTAATCCCGATCGAAACCTTCTCGCTGCCGACCGCTGGTCTGCCACGCGGCTCGAATCGGGTGGCCTGCTGGTCCCTTGGACATAGTTCGGTGGGCATAGATCGGTCGTGCCACGTGATCTGAAGCGCCTCTAGCTTCTAACCTCGAGCGCCACGTGATCTGAATTACCTTCTAGCTTCTAACCTCGAGCGCCACCCCATATGTTGCGACCTTTGCGGATAGCCTTTCGAGCAGCCGGATGAACTCCCTTTCAAGGACTAGATTAGTTTAGTTATAAAATCCCTAGTGTTAGTACGATCAGGCGAGCTCTACGTCTGCGTTCCTAATATCTTCTACGGAAGCCGCCCAATCATAGTCGTACATATCATCTAACTTATCTAACTTCTGGAGATTCTAAACAGCACACCGTCATCTTCAGGCCTGTCGACAACGGAGGAAAGCAGCTAATTCGTGAGTATGGGCTAGCCGAGTTTTTATGAGTAAGCGATGATATGACCCCTACCGATTGATTTACCTTGTTTATAAACGCGGTGTAAATAACTAACCCAAGAGATTTGAACCCCAAAACCTATACTAGAGCTCTCTCTGTTTGAATTACATACTTATTTATATAATAAAATAAGCGCGATCAAATATGAAGTCGTAAATTTAATTTAAAAGGATATACCGCCGTAATCACAAGGTAGTGCCCCATTGAACGCGCGTCACAAACTGAATATTGTATGAAAAAATTAATGGAATCGTTTTTGTAATGAATTTTGGAGCCGAATCTCAGAAAACTTCCCCCGAAAGGAAGCTAAATAAATTTTGTAATTTACCACGCATTTGAAATTAATATGGAGTAATTTTCTTTAGTAGGGGCACCTAAGTATCACACGTCGACTCTGAATTGGGTAGGATCATGCAATTTTCTCAGATTCTACAGGTTGGGTGGGCCAGGAAAAGGAGAACAATCACATCTTAGTTCTTCTGTCCAATTATAAAAACGCGTCTTAAGAAATATTAACCTGGTTTAGAGTTCCTTGTATTCCTGACTGTCTACAACATTTGTTAATTTAGCGCCTATGTGGAAGCAGCCCCATACGACCCATACCATTTTCCCTGAGCACGGCCGAACCGTAAAGTAGACAGAGGGACTGCTGATGCATCACAGTCGTGCACGTTACATAATAAATTGGCGCCCATCGTGGGGCCCGAAAGGATATTTTCTCTGAAAGGATATTTCCTCGAAATCTTTTTGTACCTTAACATCACAGTTTATCTAACGAACTGTAATACAACCCCACACATTCCATTCCCCTTCCAAATACCTTCTCCTCCTCTAAATCATTATTCATCCAAAAAAATGTTATTAGTTTCCGCAGATATCTCTTATTTAGTTAGGACTTGCTGGTATTTGAGTATGTCGATAACAGACCTGCTAATAGGAAGATATTAATTCATTGGGTAGAAATATTCTGCTCAGTCAGATAGTCTAAATAAATTGATGTTTAGGACCAATAAATCAGAGTATCTATCTAATTTATTCCAAACTGAATTTATTTAATTACGACAAACTTTAAATAATTTAAATAGAATCGAGATTGTCGAGATGATAAACTTGTCGACTTGTCCCTCTTCTATTTGAATTAAATAGCCTTTGTATTATTTTTGTTGTTATTAGATTCCGAATTTCTTAAGACGACTTTTATATAGTGCAAAGTAGGAGTTGACGTGTGAATACTTATGGATAGGTCCCCTTAATAATTGAGTGGAAGCCAAGAACCTTAGTGTTTCATTTCGATCATAATTTTTAATTACTTTGATAAATATAAAATTTAAACCTTGATTCGTAAAAGACGAAAGCCCAAAAATGTCTATAAGACACAGTAACGAAAATTTAAATGCGGCAGCGGCAGCGGCAGTAGCACCAAGCAGCGCCAACGAGTCCGTTGCATGCACCATATGTAACGACACAAGTGTAGAAACGGAGTTCACCGAGACTCCTTGCAGGCACAAATATCACCGAGCGTGTCTATTCGAATGGTTATCGCAAAATAATACGTGTCCAATATGCAGGCAGCCATGTTCCATGCCTCGAGGTTCGAACAGTATGGAAGTTCCTTATGGTAACAATTCTAGGGGTGCAGTAGGAAGACCACGTGGTGCTCAAAATCACCATTCCACAGCAGCTAGCCCAAGAAATCGACCTGCAACGCGATCTAACAGTAGATCTGTCCAAAATACCAGGCCACTAGTAAGTTCATTACCCAGACGTGACTTAAATAGGAGCGAAAAAGAAAGGCAACCTATAGCTGAAGAACGCGTTCAGCAAATGATATCAAGTTCCTTGGAGGGTCACCTGGCTAATATTTCCGCTCAGGTTTCCGAACAGGTCAGCAGTGTTATTCGTAACCTAACTTTGTCCACATTTCCCCGAGATCTTCGAGACGAGCAACAGCTTGAGTGGGACAATGACATTCCTTTAAATGCTCCACGCGTAAGCTTAGGCCGCGACTCGACTTAGAGACGTATTCCCAACAGTACTTAACTCAGCTCTAATGAGTATTCCACTGATCGTCCCGATAGGGTTTCCAACGTAATATCCAATTGGAAGCTACAGTTTTCCGGGCCTACTAATGATCTTCCGATTGAAGATTTCATCAATAGAGTGAATTGCTTAACAACTCAATATTTCAATGCTAATTTCGATTTATTGTTTCAATTTGCAAACTTACTCTTTTGCGGACCAGCTCTTTCTTTCTTTTGACGGGTCCACAGAACCGTAGGCCACATGAATTGGTTCGAGCTGTGCAATCGTCTGCGTGAAAGGTATCAAGACCAACGAACGGACAGAGATATCAAGGATGCTATGCGGAGACGTAAACAGGGACCAAATGAGAACTTCGATGACTTTTTAGATGCGATGCTAGTTATAGCGGATTCACTCACAGAAGCACTAGGAGAATCTGAGATGATAACTGAGGTTAAACATAACTTGAAGCCCGAGTTGAAGCACGAGTTGTTGCGTGTCGCTACGCCAAATCTGGCAATCTTACGCAAAGAATGCCATCGGCATGAAGAGTTCTTTCGCAATTCGCGATCGAAACCGCGGATGGAGGGTTTAAGGCGAGTTATAATTGTAGTGCGACATAGAGAAGACTCTGAAAATTTGTCTGAATCTGAACTAGAAGTTTCCGATGAGGTTTTTGCCATGCGTATGACATCTAGTTTAAAGTGGTGGAATTGTGACGAAACCGGTCATAGTTATTACGATTGCGTTAAGACACGTCGCGTGTTCTGTTATGGTTGTGGTCTTATTGACACCTATAAGCCAAACTCCGATCGTTGTAATTCAAGGGCGGAAAACTTACCGCAGGATGTCCACCGAATACCGCGAGGGGACATCCGACGTTAGCCTCTGTTCCAGATACTACCACTGACCAAACATTACCTGACTTACCACATACACCATCAGATGTAACAACCCCAAGACATTTTAAACCTTACCATGTACGAATAAACAAATATCAAGAACGTAGAGCTGCTATATTTCGAGACACTCCAGAGATAGTTAGTAAAAGTCGTTCACCGATCCGTATGAACACCTTTTGGCACAACAAAGAGCTTTTCAAACGATTTACCATATCAGCCCTCGTACAAAAAGTAGGAGATATTCGACCTTTTATGCAGATAGAAATGTTCGGAGAGCCCTATCTCGCCCTATTGGATAGCGGTGCTAATAAGAGCGTCATAGGTTCCCAGTTAGCATAGCGATTGATCTTCGAAAAGGTTAAACTAGGCCCTATCAGAGGCGCAGTTCACACAGCAGACGGTCATTAACAAACAGTTGTAGGCTCAATTCAGATTCCTGTAAGTTATCACGACGTACAAAAGGATTTTGAATTTCTTGTAATTCCAACCATTAAACAATCGGTAATCTGCGAAATGGACTTCTGGAAGTCTTTTGGAATTTCCATTTCGACCCCTTTTTCAATTAGTGAGCTTAATGTAGGCGATTCCATGGCCGATTCTCTAATTGCCATGACGGCCACGCAGCGAACCAAATTGCAGTCCCTTATTGAGTTTTTCCCAAATTCTGAACGCCTTGGCCTTGGAGAAACTTCCTTAGTCGAACATACTATTGATACCGCCGAGGCTAAACCTATCAAGCAAAGGTTTTATCCATTGTCTCCGGCCAAAGAGAAGTTATTGTGTGAAGAAGTGGATCGAATGATCAAATTAGGCGTTATAGAAGGCCTCACCATGGTCTTCGCCGGTTACTCTCGTTGTCAAGCCAGGGAAGATTAGATTCTGTCTCGACGCTCGTAAGGTTAATCAGGTCACGGTCAAGGATGCTTATCCGATGCCAATTCTAGAAGGCCTTTTAAGCAGGCTACCTCCGGTTCATTGCATTTCGAAGATTGACCTGAAGGACGCCTTTTGGCAAATTCGATTGGATTCCGAATCCCGCCCAAAAACAGCTTTCACCATTCCAAATCGGCCGCTTTATCAATTTACGCGAATGCCCTTCGGTCTGACAAACGCGCCTCAGACTATGTGTCGGTTGATGGACGTGGTCATACCTTATTCATTAAAATCACACATATTCGTATACTTAGACGATCTATTGGTAATGTCGTCCAGCTGGGAAGAACATATGGACCATTTAGCCACTGTTGCCACACAATTGCGCAAGGCTGGAATTACTATAAACGTCAGTAAAAGTCAGTTCTGCTTACGTAAAATTGACTATCTTGGTTACATAGTAGGAGAAGGTGCTCTACAAGTTAACCCTAGTAAGATTCAAGCAGTCAACGAATTTCCTGTAAACAACTCAGAAGATTCTAAAGGATGACTGGTTGGTACCAGCGTTTCCTCTCTCAATACTCATCAGTCATATTTCCTCTTACAGAATTGTTGCGAGGAAAGTCGTTCGAATGGAACGT
>JBAMCF010000191.1:0-22451 GCA_037075285.1 Drosophila lutescens
TATGCCAATCCTTCACTATCGTGATGCTGTCTACTACATATAAAAAAGAAAAATGGCGCCCAACGTGGGGCCAAATCTCCACCAACGTGGGGCAGAATCTCCACTAACGTGGGGCAGAATCTCCACTAACGTGGGGCAGACCTTAGTTTATGTCCATAGGAACCGAAACCGCCTAGAAATCGGTTGATTTCTAAGTGCAGGCTACTAGGAGGAGGTATAGCTTCACGTATTGCTTTATTAGTTTTCAATTAGTTTTCTGTTAGAGTCTGTTGACGTTTATTTTCTTTCCCTCAGTTTAATTAATGATCACTTGTAATTCGAAGCCGGAACAGCGACCGCGATTTGAGAATCTACGGATTGGGTCGACCATTCAGTTCAAGGGACCATGTAAGCTTGTAGAGTTAGGAAGTAAACACAATTAGAAAATATTTGTAGATTTGGATGACGGTAAATCAGGTGTCTAGGAATCGCGATTGTATTTCGAGCTTTGTACGGAATAATCGACCAGAACCAACAGTTTACTTGATATCTCATTTCTACGGAATTTCGTTAAACTTGTTTTCTAGATTACGTTCGTCTGTCCAACGGAACTGCAAAGTATTGGAAAAACTTCGATCTTTGACCGGTTCAGAACGCGTAATTGCAAAGAGCAAGCATTCCAAACATTTTTTTAGTTATTTTTAGATTACTTTGGCAAGCAATCAAGAAACATTAGGGAGTTGAATTCATATAGCAAGCAAGCATTGTAGAAATGTCAATCACGAACCAATTAAATTCGTAAATAACAAACACAAAGCATTTAGTATTTTGTCAATATGTCATTGCGTCACAGCAATCTTGATCTACCAGCCGCAGTAGGCGGCGAGATTACATCTTGTACGATTTGTACACAGCCATTGATCGCAAACGATTTAACATCATCTACCCCATGCGGTCATACATTCCACCATCAGTGCATCAGGGATTATATACTTGAATCAAATGGATGCCCAGTGTGCAATCGAGAGTGCACAGTACAACAATTATCTTTGTCGAACAACAACCTTTTAGCGGAATTGTCAGCCGCTGATCGAAGGACAGGAGAAGCTAATCCTGCCAACAACGACTTACCGGCCAGCAGTAACGCAAATAATAACGCCAACAGAGGCAGAGGAAGCGGAAAAAGAGGTAGAAATTCAGGTCAACGCAGAGGCGCTGGACAACGTACAGGAATGACACTGAGGTCGAATCGCAATAATCCAGAGGATCATCACGAACGTAGTCTGGACACAGATTCGATTGTAGACACTTCTAGGGCAGAGAATCTAGAGGATATTGAGAGAGTAGTACGAACAACTATGCAAGCACAACAAGATAGCCTTAGGCAAGAACTTTCTGATTTTATTCGTGCGCAGGTAGCAAACCTACAGATTGGTAGTTCTGCTCAAACACCAAATAGGAGAATGAGCGAAAGGCAAGGTCAGTCATTGGAAGCTCAGTCTGCGGGAACAGTTTATCACGATATTCGCCTAAATGCTCAGCGCGTCAACAGATCAGAGTCCACAGTGCAGCCAGAAAAAGTGCCGAACATTATTCAAAGCTGGCACATCAAGTTTGATGGATCCAAGGACGGTTTACAGTCTGAGGAGTTCCTTTATCGAGTACAGGCATTAGCCCAACAGAATTTAAATGGAGATCGTCAGCTTCTATGCGACCATTTGCATTTATTTTTCGTTGGCAAGGCGAGCGAATGGTACTGGAAGTTCCATCGTTCGTGTCATCAGTTTAGCTGGATAGAGTTTTGTAGAGAATTTCGGAATAAGTTCAAGGAAAGTGAGTCTGACATGGACATTTGGGAGTCCATAAACAACAGGCGTCAAGCCGAAAAAGAACCTTTTGAGGATTACCAATTCCAAGTGGAAAAGCTCGCATCTCGCTTGAACACCCCGATCTCAGAGGAATCGTTAGTGAGGCTTCTCATACGGCATTCAAAGCCATCCCTACGGTACGAACTTATGCATTTGCATATAGACACGTTAGCCCAGCTCAGGAAAGAAGTCCGAACTCACGAACAGTTTTGCAGGCAAATGAAAGCGCAACCGATGAAGAGCAGTTTTCATCAACGCTCTTTCGTTTCTCAGTTAGAAGAAGATTTTGACGACAGCGAATCAGCTGAAGTAGCAGCGCTACAACGCAAGCAACTTAAGTGTTGGAACTGCGACAAACTTGGTCATCGTTTTGACGAGTGTTTCGAAGCTCGAACCATATTCTGCTACGGATGTGGAGCGAAGAATATGTACAAGCCCAAATGCCAAAAGTGCAACCCTTCGGAAAACTACGCGATGGATGCGTCGGTCAAGAACCACACGTCGCATCCGAGGCAGTAAAATCCGACAGTGGTACCCAGACAGAACAGTTAGTAGAATTAATCCCAAACAAGTCAATCAACCAACCGGACGAATCTTTAACCAGCAATGTCAAATATCCCCAGCCATATCACATTAGAGCAGCAAGATATGCAGCCGCAAGACAACGAATCTTCGGAGACGTCAGTTCTTGCAGTCGCATTTCTAAACCCAGACGTTCAACCAAACGAATGCGAAGTTTTTGGAAGAAAGTTCGAGGAAGTCGCCAAAAGCTGATCTCCGCGATCTTTATGAATTCTGATAATAGACTATATACAGATATCAGCATCGCTGATCATCACTATGTGGCTCTATTGGACTCAGGTGCGTCCATAAGTTGCATCGGTGGTACAGCAGCCCAAGAATTAGGACAGCACCCGAAAATGCGCAAGTGTTCTGGCAGAATTCGCACAGCAAACAACGCCGAATGTTCAGTCGTCGGAAGACTTGAATTTGAAGTTACCTATCGCGAATTTACCAAGCCGGTAAAGTTTTTTGTAATCCCAGATCTTAAGCAAGATATTTATCTTGGAATAGATTTCTGGCGTGATTTTGGTTTACTCAGTAAGATTATGGATAACAAAGTCTCAGTGGCGGAGTTAGACGTAGGTCGAGAGGACGAAGCCGTTCAGCAAAAAGAAAGACTAGACTCAGTTGTAGCTAAATTACCATCTTACGAAAAGAACGGTCTAGGTCGAACACATTTGATGGAACATTGTATTGATGTAGGAGACGCGAAACCAGTTAAGCAGCGTCATTGGCCGATATCGCCGGCAAAAGAAAACTTCATGTTTTCCGAGTTGGAGAATATGTTAGCGTTAGGCGTTATTGAAGAATCCAAAAGCCCGTGGAGCAGCAACTGTGTTCTCGTGAGAAAAGGACCAAAAGTTCGCTTGTGTCTTGATTCTAGGGAAGTGAATAAGTTAACTGTAAAGGACGCTTATCCACTACCGCACATAGACGGGATACTTAGCCGATTACCTCCCGCACGCTACATCACAGGTCTTGATATGAAGCACGCTTTCTGGCAGATACCGCTCGAGGAGAAGTCCAGACAGTATACAGCATTTACAATACCGAACAGACCCTTGTACCAATATAAGGTGATGCCTTTTGGTCTTTGTAATGCTGCCCAAACTTTGTGTAGATTAATGGATTTGGTTATTCCGGCAAAATTGCGTACGAGAGTCTTTGTTTATTTAGACGACCTTCTGGTTCTGTCTGACGATTTCGAGTCGCATATGAAACTCATTGAAGAGATCGCAGGTTATCTTCGTGATGCAAACCTAACGATCAACATAGCCAAATCAAAGTTCTGTATGACTGAAATTAGATACCTAGGTTTTGTCATTGGTCATGGTGAGTTAAAAGTCGATCCGGAGAAAGTAAGTGCGATCGAAAAGTTCCCTGCACCTACCACCGTCAAACAGTTGCGTAGATTTCTTGGTCTAGCGGGATGGTACAGACGTTTCGTGGATAACTATGCCGCAATCGCCGTTCCACTAACCGACCTGCTCAAGAAAAACAAAGTTCTTACGTGGACAGAAGAAGCAGAGGAAGCATTTACCCAGCTTAAGTCCAAACTCATCTCATCTCCAGTCTTGAGGACGCCGAATTTCAAGAAACAGTTTATACTGCTTTGCGATGCAAGCCTGTATGGACTCGGTTGCGTTCTAGCCCAAGAGAATGAAGATGGAGTCGAATTACCGATAGCGTACATGTCTGAGAAGCTGTCCAAGGCACAGCGAAATTATTCGGTTACCGAATTAGAGTGCTTAGCAGTCATCAAAGGCATCAATAAGTTCAGAGCCTACGTTGAGGGGCAAGATTTTTGTGTTATAACGGATCATGCTTCACTTCAATGGCTAATGCGACAAAAGGACTTGTCCGGCCGCCTAGCCAGATGGTCCATTCGTCTGCAAGGTTTTTCATTCACGATCAAACATCGCCGTGGATCGGAGAATGTTGTAGCCGATGCACTTTCGCGTCGCGAAGAAGTAGTATCTGACATAGCTGATGGAGGACCCATTATCGATTTAACATCAAAAGAGTTTAATTCAGAACAGTATCTCGAACTGAGGAAACAGATTCTTGACAACCAGTCAAAGCTTCCGGATCTCAGGGTCGTGGATAATTTTGTGTATAAGAGAACAGAACCAGCGAAGGGAGATGTGTTGCAAGACGAGGAGTCATGGAAACTTTGGGTTCCAATCCATCTTGTCGACCAAGTTTTAACACGCGCGCACAATTCACCCGATGCTGCACATATTGGCATGAACAAAATGATCGAGAAGCTCAGACGTCATTTATTCTGGCCAGGAATGGTTACTCAAATTCGCAGCTTTGTCTCAGATTGTTCTATTTGTAAGTCAACAAAGAGCCCTAACAAAGTTCTTAGACCACCCATGGGGAGACCCACAACTTCTGACCGGCCATTTCAGAGGCTATATATGGATCTTCTTGGCCCATATCCACGGTCCAAGAGAGGAAATATAGGACTTTTAATAATTGTAGACCATTGTTCGAAGTTTCACTTCTTACAGCCGTTGCGGAAATTTACTTCCGAAAGGATTTGTGATTTTCTTGAAAAGCACGTTTTTTATACCTTCGGTACGCCAGAGTCCATACTGACGGACAACGGGTCGCAATTCAAATCAGGGTATTTTAGAGCTTTTCTAACGAAATTTGGAGTTAAGCATATTTGCACAGCGATTTATTCACCACAAGCTAACGCAAGTGAGCGAGTGAATAGATCGATACTAGCTGCAATTAGAGCTTATATTGGTACTGACCATACGAATTGGGATACAAATATCGACGCGATAAGCGCATCCTTGAGATCTAGCATACACCGAAGTACAGGATTTTCTCCGTATTTTCTATGCTTTGGTCAGAACATGATAGCCAACGGACAGGATTATGAGTTGCTCAGAAATTTGAATTTGTTAACCGACGATGTACCGCTAAAAACAGCTGACATGTTGCAAATAGTACGTCAGGAGGCTAAAAAGAAGATTGCAGAATCACACGAAGCCAATGCTAGAGCATATAACTTGCGCAGCCGAACCGTTCACCTAAAGGTTGGAGACACCGTATTTGCACGCAGTTTCGCTCAAAGTAATGCGGGGAAAAAGTTCAGTAGTAAGCTCGCGCCGGTTTTCATCAAAGCATCGGTGACAAAGAAGATCAGTCCAACTTATTACGAGTTAGCAAATGAAGCAAATAAGTCCTTAGGCGTATACCATTTGAAAGATATCAGAACGTAAAGTGTACATAACATGGTGTTTACTGACCCTTGTTTTTCTTTCAGTTAACCCCTCGGCGAGTTCAACCTCTTGCTGAGTTAACTGTGGTGTGGGGGCCAGTCCTAAACAGAAACGTAAATTGTCTCAGAAACATAAGTAAAGCCATTTCCCATGTAAATTCGAGTATGCCCGAAAGCCACATGCAGAGTATATCTGAGAGCTTTGAGTACCATCTAGCTATACCTCTCGCACACATGGCATTCCGGCGTATCACTCTCTCTTTCGCGCGCACACCAAAGCGTGTGAAGGCGAATAGAGAGAACAGAATCTGGAACGATCCCGTTAGTGAAGTTTGGCAACGCCGCTGCGTACAGCCAGCTTCACGCGACGAAAGTCTCGTTCACTTCTTTTCAAACTCTGAATGAGTACAGACGTACAGCAGTCTTAAATCGTAAAATACAAGAGTGGAAAGTTACACACCACGTGTTCTAGATTTTCTAACTTGTGAAGTGAAATATTAAAAGAGGATCATTTTAGTTTTAAAGCCCAAACTACTGGTAAATATTAACGCAAATGTAATACGTGTAGGCAGTGTAAATAGTAAAGTGTATTTTTATAATAGGGAAAGAAAGAAGATTCCGTCGAAGCCGGCCAGCAACATCAGCGCCAGCTCGGCGTGATTACGCCGTTTCAAATTCCACCGGCCACCGAGCGGCCAAGACGAGAGTTTTTTTTGAGAGAATTTAAGCCAACTTCCAACGGCGGAGTCGCCCCTGCGGACACGTGCTTCGCGGAGCGCAGCTTTGGTCCACAAAAGGCGCCCATATTCTGGAAGGTGACCGAGGCTACAGTTTGCTCACCAAGACGCAAATCTCTAGCCCGGCTCCTCACCAACCGCATGCCACGTCCGTCTCGAAGACCAACCACCTGAATGAAGACGTAACGAAGTACATAACCTCACCAACCCGCGCCACGCGCGGCATGCAAGCACACAGCTCTGGTTTGACCATCGAGCGATCTTCTGGAAGGTGATCGGATGAGGAAGTGGACGACTACCGCGCCAGCTCTGGCTAGCCCATAGAGCAGATATTTTGGAAGGCGATTGGTAGCGCAGCAACCCGGCACTTCGCCCGTACTGGCCACGTGCGGCTTGCCGATTGAATAAGCCTCGCGAAAGGCAGATGACGTAAAGGAAGGACAACCCAGAGGAGCAGGCCTGTTGTCTGACATGCGAAGACGCAGATCCCTTCGTATGTAGTGAGCTGATCAGGAACCGCACAGGAAAAGCAGTGGAGGGTCGATGATGGGAATCAGTTGCTGTGACTCGTGCTTAACTTTTCTTTGTTGTAGAGTAAACTCACGGTACTTGCTTACGTAGCGTGCCTTTGTATTGATTTGGTAATAATTTTCATTAGTTTTCTGACAATGATCACCCGTGTAAGCCACGCAATTAATCTCGTCAGAAATTAATATGTAAATTTGTGGTCTAAAAAGCACCCTAGCACAGCGTCTTCGATGGGCCCAACGAACCTGCATCGCCGGAGTTTTGCGTAAGTGAGATTTTGTTACCGCTATATTGATTTCCTGACATTTACCTGTATATTTGTATGGTATTATTATTGCGTAAGCATATTAAGCGGAAGATTATGAAGTCAGTGTAGCTATTGTTTGAAAATTTGAATTGAATTTGGTATTGAAGAGAAAAGAATTGAAGTGTATTGAAATTATGATCGCATTTAATCATATTTTTGTTAATGATGGTAGATAATTCAACTATGTTTGAATAAATTTGTAAGAATAGGTTCGTGATTGAACACACAATGCTGAAGCTATATGAACTAAAAACGTAATGAATCAATAAACATTGAATAAGGGATAACCGTCAACTATATCTCACGTGTTATCATGGTAGGGAGGGTACAGAAAGGGGCGAATAACATCAAGCCACCCTAACTCCCGGTATTTCTTGCCCTGCTTTTGCCTACAACGTCCGTCCGTGTACCCAGAGTCCGTATACACCCATCTTTGTTGAGCCTTGTAGATACCGCTAGTGCACTTAAAACTCTTTTTCGCGTAGTACAGCGCGCGCTATAGAAAAGACGAGGAAGACCCACGACAATCCGACGAGCTCAGCACAGAGCAATGCTAGAAGTGCACGAAACCGAATCTTTCTATACACTAGGTTACTCATAACTCAGTGAGCGTCGGTCTAGAACCAAGGGGCAACCCGAGGCTCTAACTAGCCGTAGCTGCATACTACATTTATGTTAGTTTAAAATTTATATTGTTTAAATTAAATAAAAAAAATGACAGCATCCGAGTGTGTGTGTAATTCAACCCAGCAGGAAAGTGAGAATTTGGTTTTTGTGTTCTTGAAATCCTGTTCCTTTTTGCAGGCGGCGGTGTGGGGTTAGATAATTTCTGAGCGTTAAATGGGGGTGGGTTTCTGAGTAGCATCAATATCAGGCCACTTATGCGCTGTGTGATTTCTGTGGCACTACGATTATAATATTTTTTAACAAAAAATCACCAACTTATAATATTTAAAAATCCTATGATTTACACAAAAAAAAAAATCTTGTTCTCACATTTATCTTTATTTTTTAGTAATTTTAAAATTCGTAGAAAAAATATTAATAATTTTTAATCAAATAAATTAAACTAAATACTATGATCATAATGCCTATAATCATAATATTTATTGATGATTTTAATTTATTTTACTCAAAATTTTTACAAATAATACCAAGAATGAATGTGGGTAATGTGGTAAGAAGATTAAAAAATTTGATCACATTTGTCAAGGATTGCCATAAAATTACAAAGAAAAATATTATAGTTTTTTATATTTTTAAACATTTTCTGTTAATTTTTCAGATCGTGGCAGGTGTGACCCTAACTTACAACGAAATTAACACCAAATTTATCTGCATTTTGCATTTTGGTATTATCAAGTATATGATGCAGGGTCACATCATTTTACATTTCGTCTAAAAAAGTGAAAAATCGTTCGGTTAATTCTAAAAAACAAGAAAAAGGTACGTGATAACATAAATGTTGTTGCCTAATAATCTTTATTTCAGTGTTACAGAGGTTAGTACCACAGATATTTTCGCCATTAATAAATATAAGCCTCCAGATGATATCTTTAACACAAAGTCTGCATTTCAGTGTCACTTGAAATGTTTTTTAACTTCATCAGTGGTAAATGGTGTGCGGTGTTTATTAAATGGTTGTTTGAATAGTACTTCAGTACTAACTTAGTTGTTTAACTCAATCAAATATTACATTTATTTCAGCCAGGCCGATTGAGACTTCTTGGGACCAGAACTGTTGCGCCTGCATTTCCCATATTTAATTTTTTCTTCTCATAGTTCTCATCCCCGACATAAAACAGCTGATCAGAGAGAGATCCCTTAATTTCATATGGAGATGTAATAATGGTAATTACTCTTTTTATTATTCCTGGTCTTACATTAATATCTTAATTATTTTTGATATTTTCAGAAGACAGGCTTACAAGACATGGATACCTAAGACCTGCATTCGGCCAAGCAAAAACCGGGAGTGCTTCAGGCATTAACAATTTTTAATTCCAATGCTTCGATAGTAAATATTATTAATAAATACACATGCAAATATTACATGAAAAAAGTTATTTTTTATTGTGGGAAATCAGATACTGCAAAGTATTGGAAAACCAAAACTGGGAGGGTGTGGAAAAGCAGATATTGCAAATAGAGGAAAACCATAACTGAGCACGTGTGGAAAATCTATAATGCGGGAAGTCGAAAAACCAGTGCATTTTGTCCAGCATTCTTCTGCCAGAGATCCAGATAGAAACCTCATTTCCCCCTTACTTTTTGTGTCACCCCCGTGTATTTTGAAACCAGAGATGGAAGAAATGTAAGGGGTGAATGAGGTTTAGTCCCTTCCGCTTCTATGGAGAAACCTGATGAAAATATGTTATTTTCCAGAGGAATTTTCCCGGTGGGAATCCTTCACTATCGTGATGCTGTCTACTACAACCAAGAGGGTCATACAGGCGTGCTGAGAAAGAATATTTAAAAATATCTGTATTGGGGCTCCATATTAGACCTAATGTTTTAGTGTCATCTTGGTCGCCAAGAATAATAGTTGTTGACGAGTTAATGTTTTCCGAGGCACCATTGTACGACCATTTCGCCAAAGACAGGCCTGCTGAACTTAAAATGTGTTCCAGTTCTTGGCGCATGACCTGAAGCTCTTCTACCGTCTCAGCTCCAGCTAGTAAGTCGTCTACATAAAAGTTTTTAGACAGAGCTTCGGCACCGCGAGGGTGAGAGCTAGCGTACAAATTACTAAGGTATTGAAGACATCTGACGTCTAGGTAGGGCGCTGATGCCGTCCCATTTGTACTCGTATTTAGTCTATTTGCTTGCACAGGTTCTGTTGGACTTTCTCTGCATACGATCATCTGGTATTGACGCTGACTCTCATCAATCTCGAATTGCCGGTACATTTTTGTTATGTCTGCAGATATTGCATATGCACGAAGACGAAAGCGTAGTAATATAGTGTGAGGAGTCGAAAAATCCCCACAAATCTCGAGGCAGGAGAGCCCCTAGCAACAGCGAAGGCAGCGAGAATGCGGCAGAGTCCAAAGGCATCCAGGACCACCGGTAAATACTGGACCTTGGACCCGGCCAAAGCGGAGAGACCGTGAAATAACGGTGCCGCGCTGGACCTTGGACCCACGCCGCCAAAGGGCAATAAGGTCGAACGGTAAAGCCGTGGACTTTGAACCGGCGCAAAGAGGATGCACCGTGAATTAACGGGACATCTTGGACCTTGGACCCGATGCGTGCCGTGTGCAAAGGGAACTAACGGGACACCCTTGGACATTGGACCCTAGCGAGCCGTGTGCAAAAAGGGAAATAACGGGACCCCGCCGCTGCCTATAAAAGGGACGGCGCAGGCGCAGCTCGAGGCAGTCAGTGGAAGTTCGCGAGAAAGTCAGTTGGAGTACGCGCGGCAGCTCGATCCGTGAAGAGGCACGGGACGTGTCGGTCGGAAGTCGCGACCCTGACAGCCGGAGTACAGGAGGACAGACAAGATACGCGAGCGGAAGTACAAGTGAGACAAGAAAACCAAATATCAAGATTCAAGTGCGAGGATTCAAAAGAGTGCGTGGCCGTGAGAGTACCGAGCAACCGAGTGCTCAACGCCCAGATCAAGATACCAGAGTCAAGACGCCAGGCCAAGGCTGAGACTGCAACGGTGAGATCTGTAGGACACAAGGATTGGAGTGGAGACGAGTGCAGGACAGGAGCAGAGTCGAGAGAAGGACGAGCTACCGGCAGGGTAAGCGCGGATCAAGAGTTTGTGCCAGGCGTCGGGGTTACGGTGAACTGACGATAAGGCTGAATCCCCGGATTTGACCTGTCGGGACATTTGTTTCTCAGGCTAGAACCAGACCTACCCCAGGGAACACGACGAAACAGGTGATCCCAGGATCATTCTGGTCGGACCCGAAAGGAAGGTTGTGCAGACTTTTGAGTCCTACAAGCCGGGTGGAACTGGAGAGCCGCCGTTGGAGAACGACGCCGCAGGAGTCCACACGTAGCGCCGCCGAGAAACGCACGAAGAGAATCTTGAGCCGAGGAAGGCACGTCGCCGACCAGGCGAGCCGCAACAGCCAGCTGACGAAGAACCCAATTCCAGCGAAAAGAAAAACTTAATAAAGTTTTCCGATTTGTCCCAATCGGATATCCCTGCATTTTCTTGGGTCACGGGCAGTCACGCAATACAAATTTGGTGGGACGAACACACAATATCTCTGAGCTAGTCGCGGCGTTTACGTAGCGATCCAACAGTTGAAAACAGTTCGTTACAATAGAGAAGAGAGATGATTGAATTGTTGGCCCAACCATAAGCAAATCATTTAAAGATAGCTGGGTTGACAACTTACACGATGCGTCAAAAACAACGCGTAATTTCGTTGTCGAACTTTGCGGTGTCAGTACACACTGGTGCGGTATAAAATAGTGTGGTTCACTGGGAATACCACTGTCGGCTAGTGACATGTGCCCTAAGGCTAAATACTCCTTCATGAATGCAACGTACAAAACTTGGTCCTCAGGTTGTTTTTGAATCCTTCGCTCTAAGGACAAGAATCTTCGTTTGGCAGTTTCGAAGGAATTGCCAAGCTCGCAGGGCTCGACTTGAAGGGTAAAGAAACACTTAGCCGACCCGAGGGTAATCTTGTAACGGTTTGATTGAATAATTTCTCGCAAATCTGTTGTTCTGGGGTATATCGTTTTGTTGATGCGACGTTAGGAATTTCCTCAAGCTCCCAGAACTTCTGCACATTGACATCGAGGGATTGCTCTTGGAGCGTGGCTCCCTTTATGTGGCCTTCAGCTAGCAAGTCAAAGAATGCATCTGCACCCAATAGTAAATCTACCTTTTGGGGTTTGTAAAATAATGGATCAGCTAGCGAAAGGTGCTGTGTAATGCCTAACTCCGAGTTCCGAATTGCCTTTTCTGGTTGATATGACGAAATGGATGGCAAAACGCATAATTCTGCTGACATCTGGAAATTGCTGGTGCGAGAGCATATTAAGGTTTGTACACAGGCCTCAGTTAAGGAATTTGATTTCCCTATTCCAAACAATCGGATCGGCTTTCTAATGCGGTTCAGTTTCAGAGTGTTGGCTAAACTTTCAGTTATGAAACTGACCTGGGATCCTGAGTCCAATAACACTCGAGCTACTTGATACTCCCCAAGGCGTCCTTATATTTTAACTAAGGCTGTGGCTAACACTACCTGACCTGCGTTTACTGACCGGGCATGATTGACAGCCACATCAGGAACTTGGTTCGAACTCGTTGCGGTACCTAAAGTCGGTTGTGGTGCGATAGACTGAGTCGAAGTGGAAATATAACGATGCAGCAAACTATTGTGCGGCTTATTACAGACTCGGCAATGTGATAAATTGCAAGATGAAACATTATGCCCTCGTTTAAGGCAGTTAATACAAAGTCGCGAGCCCTTGGCGAATCTAAAGCGGTTGGCAACCGAAAGCGCAGTAAATGAGGAACAGGCAGTTATCACGTGATCCTGCGACTTGCAAAACACACACTGCTCCATTTGATTGACTGCCAATAATGTAGTACCACTCTTCTTTGGCCGGTTATCTCGATAAGCCTTATTGGTTTTCCCTTTATTCGATGAAGATTCTTCAACTGACAAATGTTGATACCGCTTATTCATCTCATCTTCACAATCTTTCCATGTGGGAATCTTAGAATAATCAAGCCCCTCTTCCCATCTAGCTCGCGTTCCTGCGTCTACCTTTGACATGACTATATGGATCAACATGACGTTAACAATTTTACTGTCGTCACCAACAGACAACAATGATTCATAAATTGCCCTAGCATTGTCAATCAAAGTTCTCAACGATGAAGCAGACGGACTGGGTATGCAAGATAAATCAAATAGCCTTGAAACACCTTCAAAAAATATTAGGCACTTATTATCATATACACGTTTTAACGCATCGAGAGCCTTTGTATAATTACTATCCCTTACCTGGAATGCCTCTTTTTCAAGACAGCCAAGCAAATGATTGAATTTCTCTACGTTTGATAGTTGATCATCATCATGCACAAGAGTTTCGAACAGCCCAATAAAGTTTTTGTACTCTGAATAGACTCCACTAAATTTTGGCAGCTTCATTTGCGGTAGCTGTCTATGATGTCCACCAGTTGAATTTAGTGTGTTGTCTTTTAAATCTTGTGGTTGATGTGAGCTTCTAAGAGATTCAATCTCTAAAGCCCGAGTAGTAACACATAAATCTTCCAGCTCTTCACTGGATGCCAACTCCGGATTAATTTTGTCTAATGACCACTGTATATTAAATCACTTTCCACGTAAGCGTTAAGCACATCTAATCGACACTCTATCTGTAGTGGGTCTCTTACTAGAGTTCATTCAGTGATTGATACTTTAATTCGCGTTATATTGGTGACAAGAATGTCTCGCTGCTGAAGAAGTTCCAATTCATCGTCATCTTGTACAAAGGAAGAGTTATTACCACTTCGTTTTGTAGAAGGCATGGTAAATGTGAAAACGACAAACTTATTGAACTACTCCCGTAATGCTCAATACATATGAGCCGGCCACAGAACTGTACTACTTCTAACTAACGAGTTTACCTAGGAATTGAAGATAACCGTTTCGGGCTGGTACATGTGTGTGTAGACATGTGCTCCGCCAATTGTATACAGCTACCCACCGGGAAAGTGAGAATGTGGTTCTTTGTGTGTTGGAAATCCTCTTCCTTTTAGCAGAAAATGTTGGAAATCCTGTATCTTTTAGCAGGCGACGGTGTAGGGAATTTGAAATTCCTTTGGAAAACCACATAGAAACCTCATTTCCCCCTTACTTTTTGTGTCACCCCCGTGTATTTTGAAACCAGAGACGGAAGAAATGTAAGGGGTGAATGAGGTTTTGTCCCTTCCGCTTATATGGAGAAACCTCATGAAAATATCATATTTTCCAGAGGAATGTTCCCGCTGGGTATGCAACTGTGTACGCGTTGTTGTGCGGGTATTTTTCCACCAAAATTTCACTTATATAAACAAGTTTAATATTTATTATAATAAACAAGAAAGGAAGCTAGCTTCGGCAAGCCGAAGCTTATATACCCTTGCAGATCATTCAATTAATTTACAAATCGCAAAAATGTTAAATTTCCTATTATTTCACATTAATTTTTCGATCGTTTCTATGGCAGCTAAATGATATAGTAGTTCGATCTTTTTAAAATTAAAATCGAAATTCGGAAATATTTAAAAATAGTCATATCCCAGAGTAGAAGAGAATGTAATAAAAATCAACAAAGATATAATTTTTTTCCTATTAATTTCCATATAATTTTTCGACCGTTCCTATGGCAGCTATATGATATAGTCGTCCGATTTTGATAAAAATTTATTCGAAATTCAGAATTAGATACAAAATGGTATTTCCAAAAGTAGGAGGTGATATGTTCAAAAACACCCAAGATAAATTTTTTTTGCATTTTTTCCCCCGATTATTCCTATGGGAGCTATATGATATAGTTGTCCGATCCGGCTCGTTCCGACTTATATACTACCTGCAATAGATAGAAGACTTTTGGGAAAGTTTTAGCCCGATAGCTTTAAAACTGAGAGACTAGTTTGCGTAGAAACAGACGGACAGACGGACAGACGGACGGACAGACGGACAGACGGACAGACGGACAGACGGACATGGCTAAATCGACTCGTCTAGTGATGCTGATCAAGAATATATATACTTTATGGGGTCGGAAACGTCTCCTTCACTGCGTTGCAAACTTCTGACTGAAATCATAATACCCTCTGCAAGGGTATAATAAACAACAGAATTTCAATTGATTATTTTGCTCAAATAACACTGCAATATGTTACCTGGTATTGAGTACTGGCGAGCTGCCGTGTGCAGTTACAGAAACCCATGTGTTTCACTTGTTTGAAACTATATATTATGTTAATACCAATTAACAATTAACTCTAATCCAAAATCCAAGGAATCCGTGTGTCCACCTGGGGGCGCCAAAATGAATAGTCATAAATTAACCACTATTATTAATCTGTCTCCGTCAGGAAACAGCCACGAAAATGAGGGACACGGTGTGGATCTGTAGAGTATAAAATTTCAACTGCCTTCACTGGCTTTAATGAACATCTCATGTGCATGGAGCTTTGCCGAGCTCAGCGGCTGCGTGTGCAAATACAAGAGAGGAAAGCTTAACATAAGATCTGATCTTAACATTATGTGTTTACATTCTTTTACTTCATTGCTTACAATTTTATTCATTTCATGATTTAATCTAATGTTTATCTAATACCGCGAATTGACTTAACAGTCACATCAATTTTAAAATTTGGTGCAAAAAGTGAAAAAAAGTGAAAATACTTAATTTTAATCTAAAACAAGAGAGAACGTTATAGTCGGGTGCCCCGACTATCAGATACCCGTTACTCAGGTAAAGGGAGTGCGAGGGAGATAGAAACTTTGATCACGCATAACTTTTTAACGAATGGTCCGATTTGAAAAATTTCTTCTACGTTTCGATAGGTATTGATAAACACAATAAAACTGCCTTTATACTTTTTTTGCGAAATATTTAAATTTTTAAAATCGTGGCACCTTCTTGAAACAAACTTGCGCTGCGTAGGAACTCCAAGAATCTTCATGCCAAATACCAATCCTCTAGCTTTTATAGTTTTCGAGATCTCAGCGTTCATACAGACAGACAGACAGACAGACGGACAGACAGACAGACGGACAGACGGACATGGCTAGATCGACTCGGCTAGTGATCCTGATCAAGAATATATATACTTTATGGGGTCGCTTCCTTCTACCTGTTACATACTTTTGCACGAATACAATATACCCTTTTACTCTACGAGTAACGGGTATAAAAACAGAAAGAGGTGAGTGATAAAATAAATGTTGTCGTTTAATAATCTTAATCTTAATCTTAATTTCAGTGTCACTTGAAATGTTTTTAGTCTTCACCAGTGGTAAATGGTGTACGGTGTTCATTAAATGGTTGTGTAAGTAGTACTTCAGTACTAACCAAGTTGTTTAACATAGTCAAAACATTACATTTATTTCAGCCTGACCGATTGAGACTTCTTGGGACCAGAACTTTTTTTTTCTCATAGTTCTCATCCCCGACATAAAACAGCTGCTCAGAGGGTAAATGATCGGGCTTGGCGAACTAGGCATAATTTCTGGAGAGATCCCTTTAATTTTGTATGGAGATGTAATAATGGTAAATACTCTTATTATTATTCTTGGTCTTAAATTCATATCTTAATTATTTTTGATATTTTCAGGCTTACAAGACATGGATACCTAAGAGCTGTATTCGGCCAAGCTAAAACCGGGAATGCTTCAGGCATAAACCATTTTTAATTCCAATGCTTCGATTGTAAATATAATTAATAAATACGCATGCAAATATTACATGAAAAAAAGTAATTTTTTATTGTGGGAAATCAGATACTGTAAAGTATTGGAAAACCAAAACTGGGTGGGTGTAGAAAAGCACATATTGCAAATAGAGGAAAACCATAACTGAGCACGTGTGGAAAATCTATAATGCGGGAAGGCGAAAAACCAGTGGATTTTGGCCTGCATTCTACTGCCAGAGATCCAGATAGAAACCTCATTTCCCCCTTACTTTTTGTGTCACCCCCGAGTATTTTGAAACCAGAGATGGAAGAAATGTAAGGGGTAAATAAGGTTTTGTCTCTTCCGCTTGTATGGAGAAACCTGATGAAAATATGTTATTTTCTAGAGGATTTTTCGCGGTGGGAACGTGCGCCAGCAGAACATACATACATACTGTGACGCCTCATTTTGGAGTTGTAGGCGCACAATTATTGTTATACCTAAATTAAGCTTAGATTTAAGTCCACTGAAGGATAAATAAGTTAAGTTCAAAACCCAACACTCTGTCTTATTTTATTAAGCGATAGGGCGATAGTTAGCTAGGGTCACACTAGCTGCAAGGGCATCGATTACCAATCGAATAGTCGTGACCACTGTTAACTAACATTGGAACAGTGTTCACACACCCCCTGACACAAATCGAATGGAACAATCGCCGATCGAATAGACCAATCGGCTTCGATAGGAGTTAGGAACCACGCGGAGCGAGAGAGAAAGGCTCTCTTGTGTTTCCGATCGTGCCAGCGAACAGACGTGTGCTCCGGGTAAGACTCTTGTACTAGGTATTCTCAACGGCAGAACGGGCAGTATTAGGGACACAGAAGACCCGCGATACCTGATCAAAACTTAATAAATTAACCCAGTGTACTAATGCTAAAGTGAAATTCTCCCGTGTTTGTATTTATTGCCCCACCGACCACTAACCGCAGTTTTGCATTATCGGTGGCCATTCCCTGGTAAGCAACTAACCGTAGTTTTTGCATTATCGGCGGCCACTCCCTGGTAAGCAACTAACCGTAGTTTTGCATTATCGGCGGCCATTCCCTGGTAAGCAACTAACCGTAGCTCTGCACTGGCAGTGGGTACTCCCTGGCCAGTTACTACTTTAGAGTGCACTGCCGGTGGCCACCCCCGGCAAGTCCGCTTCCCCAGCGCGCCCCCCCCCCCCCTTGACAACTAACCGATCGTAGTTTGCACGGACAGTGGTTATTCCCTGGCCGGCGGCGTCCCAGTAACCTAGGAATTAACTAATTGTAGTCCTCTATAGCCGGTGGTCATTCCCCGAGAAGCGACTAACTTTAGAGTGTGCGGGCAGTGGTTGTTCCCTGGCCAGCCGCCGACTGTTACATGCGCTACCGGTGGACATCCCTGGTTAGTTCCCGTTCCTCATTCTACGCTACCGGCGGACATTCCCCGGTAAATGGTAATCCCAGGTTCCGCCGACCAAGTTTAGAGTCATTTCCTTCTACTATTATCCAGCCACAGGTTCCCCTACCTTTTTCTTTTACAAATTTCTTGTAAAGTTCCCTGGCCCCTGCTGAATCCAACCCTGGCCTAAGAACTTCGTTACAATACATTTGTGCAGGCAATGACGTAAGACTGGCACAACAAAATTTGAAACAAGTGAGAACGCTATAGTCGGGTTTGTGTCCCGACTCCCATCACTCAGCTAAAGGGAGTGCGATGGTGATGGATATATAACATTTATTTATTTATTTATTTCTTTCTTACTTCCTAGTGCTACAAGGAATTCCTTATTAATTAATGCACTAGTCACAAAACAAAATGAAGTATAATGAAAATGAAGAATATGTAGGTCCCTTCTTAAGTCTAACACTTATATCTAACATTTAATACAATTAACAATTAGAGCTGACATATTACAAAACTGTTGAAAATTTATTTTAATTAATTTTGATATTTTATTTTAATTTTAATATTAATTTTAATTGGTACATTGTGATTTTAAAAATGTAAATATTATGTGGCAGTTCATCCCACAACCGAATAGAATGAATAAAAAATTTGCGATCCGAAGATGCCAGCTTATGTTTAATAGTAATAATGTTTCGGGTTCTTGTCAAGGTACCAAATTTCAATTTTTCATATAGGTAACTGGGTTCTTTGGTTTTTATAATTTTATGTAAAAGAATGAGATTTCTGGCATTACTCCATGATATAAAATTAAAGCCGTTATACTATTAGCAAATGACGTGATGTGTTCCCCTCGTTTAATATTAAATACATATCTAGCTATGTTATTAAATGCAATGTTTAACTTGTGTTAAATGTGTCAAATCAATTGATTCTCTTGCCCTTCCTTCCACGTACCTCATGTTGTTTAAACAAATGGAAATGTTAAAACAATTTGATTCACGGCCTCCCCTTTCACCTGCCTTCCTTATCTAATCTAAACTAATATAAAATTGGACCTCTAAATACGGTCAGTAGCAAATTCCGCCCAGAACGTATTGACATAAAAATCTAAAATAATCACAATTAATAATAAAATAATTAGGAGCCGCGTGTGAGGTACAAATTAGAACAAAACAAGAGAGAACGCTATAGTCGGGTGCCCCGACAATCAGATACCCGTTACTCAGGTAAAGGGAGTGCGAGGGAGATGGAGATAGAAACTTTGAACACGCATAACTTTTTAACGAATGGTCCGATTTGAAAAATTTCTTCTACATTTCGATAGGTATTGATAAACACAATAAAACTGCATTTTTACTTTTCCGAAATATTGAAATTTTTAAAATCGTATATAAGCGATTGTGGGCGTTAGAGGGGCGTGGCACCCTTTTGAAACAAACTTGCGCTGCGTAGGAACTCCAAGAATCTTCATGCCAAATACCAATCTTCTAGCTTTTATAGTTTCCGAGATCTCAGCGTTCATACGGACAGACAGACAGACAGACAGACAGACAGACGGACAGACGGACAGACGGACATGGCTAGATCGACTCGGCTGGTGATCCTGATCAAGAATATATATACTTTATGGGGTCGGAAACGCTTCCTTCTCCCTGTTACATACTTTTGCACGAATACAATATAGTATGTATGTCCTGGTGTTGCACTTTAAGTGTGACCGCGCAAGGGGAAAATTAAAATACCACAGTCATACCATATTTAAAATGCGCGGTTAAAAAATCGATTATATCCCAAATCTTTTCTTTTGCGCCTTTTTTTAGGTAAACGTTAAATTTAAAATATCGGTAGACTTACAGAAATCCCATTAAGCTGAATTTTACAGTCGAAATTTTCCTTAAAATTGCTTTTAATTTTAAAATCCAAAAACCCCACCTGCAAACTATTTATTAGTTTTCAGACGTTGAGATATTGACAAATTGTTGATTTGTAAAAAACATTTTTTCGCTCCGCTGCACACTCACATGGACGAAATATATATAAGCCACAAAATTAGTTTTTTATAAACACAATCCCTAGATATGTGCGTGTGTGTGCATTGCAGCTGACTAAGTAAGTTAAATTCGCTTGAATTCAAATTCATGATAATACTGATATCCCTTTGCTAAAAGAATATTGCATTTACACTTCCACAACAGATCTAAGACATTTTCTTACAGATTTTCGTGTTTAAAAATTCAAATCCTATTAAAAATATTAAAAACAAGAGAGAACGTTATAGTCGGGTTGGTGTCCCGACTATCTAATACCCGTCACTCAGCTAAAGGGAGTGTGAGGGAGATGGATATATAACATTTTTTTGATTGCGAATAACTTTTTAATGAATGGTCCGATTTGAAAAATGTCATTTACATTTCGATAGGTATAAATATACACAACAAATTTGCATTTATACTTCTCGGAAATCTTTAAAGGTGTGGGCGCCAGACACATTTTAAAATCGTTAGTGGGCGATTATGGGCGTTAGAGGGGGCGTGGCACCTTTTTGAAATAAACTTGCGCTGCGTAGGAGCTACTAGAATATGCATGCAAAATGCCAATCTTCTAGCTTTTATAGTTCTCAGCGTTCATACGGACAGACAGACAGACGGACAGACGGACATGGCTAGATCGACTTGGCTAGTGATCCTGATCAAGAATATATGAACTTTATGGGGTCGGAAACGCTTCCTTCTACCTGTTACATAGTAGAAAAAAATTTAAAAATTTAAAAAATTTAATTTCACACCTTTTGCACAAGCAGCCACGCACAAGCAGACACACACACACACAAGGACTTGAGGGTAGAGGGTGATACTCGAGTTCGTTGGTGCACGTGCACTTTCTCCTGCTCATTCTCAGAAGATAACGAGGGGTCACAATATTTTAATATGCGATAAAACGATAGGATTCCCTCGGATACTAAACACACTGATTATGGGAATTGTATATGTTTGTGTCTGTAAACTAATCTCTGATTTTATACAAAACTAATAAAAAAACCTCCACTCCCGCTTATTATAGCTACTCTTAGCTTAAGGCTTGAGAAAATTCTAATGGGTGCATTGCAACGTCTTGTGCAAATGTTGGCCCGAGCCGAAGTGCCCAATCTTTCGTAACTTGCTTACACAGAGATCACCTTTCCTAAACCATCGTAACCTGGTTCATAGTCGATACACCATGTTCACCCCCCGGTATTTTGTTATCAATCCTGGTCTTCTTTTTCCCTCTAATAACCATTCGACTGGGGTCGAAGAGAACCAATCGGATTGGTCCTAGGAGTACAACACGCCTGTATGCACTCCCTGTAGATGACAACCTGTTAAGTGAACATTCTAGACTATAAAATGACACCACTCAAATTGCTCAGGATCAGTTCTTCAAATGCCTCAGTACTGCATTCTAATTAAATATTCGATCCGTTTCGGTACCGGTTATTACGCGTAACAATTCAAGCTGTGTTTAAACGTTTACATTCATTTCGGTGAATTTTATTACAAATTAAACTTATTTACACATATTTTATATATATAAATATATACATATATATATATATAAATATTCCTATATACACTAAATAAAAAACAAATGAAACTAAAACCGAAAAATGGAGTTCTCAATTGTTTGTGATTTGTGCACTCAAAATATTGAGATAAGTGAGTTTGAAGCTCATTATTCCAAGTGCTCAAAGCCTAGGAATGCTTTCCAGCTTTTAATCGCAAAATCTAAAATAAGATGTGACTTGTGCTCTACCCTGGTCAACAATTATGACTTTGATGAGCACTATCAAAACTGTGAAGGACCCAAAAATGCGTTCGATGTATTAATGAATGGTGGTAAACGACAACCAAAACAACAACACCAAAAACAACAACAACACCACGAACAACAACATCAAGAACAACAACACCAGGAGCAACAACACCAAGAACAACAACACCAACAACACCAGGAACAACAACAATTGAACCAAAGTGCACCAAATTTAGACGATCGTCCTACAACATCCGCTAATGCTCTCAAACGAATGAGAGTGGAGGAGGGTAAGGAACCACTTGATCAACACAAAATTAATGAAACCGAAAATGATTTACAAGATGAACTTTTATGTTCTACTTGCGGTGAAATATATCTGTTATCAAGACAACATGAACATATATTAAGCGATGTACATAAAAATGCATTGAACCAAAGAATTCAAAATTTAGACGATCGTCCTACGACATCCGCTAATGGTCTCAAACGAATGAGAGTGGAGGAGGGTGAGGAAATACTTGATCAACACAAAAAAATTAAAATTATTGAGACCGAAATTGTTCAAAAAGATGAATTTTTATGTTCTACTTGCGGCCAAAATATCGGGCCACAAGAGAACATCAACATATATTA
>JBAMCF010000192.1:0-22178 GCA_037075285.1 Drosophila lutescens
TCTGTGGGTCCATTGTGGTACCGTGTGATCTCTTTTCCCTTATTTGGGGTCCCCCGTCTTACGTCTCTCGTCCTAGAAAATTTGGATACTTAGCATGTCTTCCACCCGGAAGATTTAACGAAAGAGTTTATACTTTTACAGGTTGATCTCCGATATTTCGGTCAGACCGCGAATGAAGGTTTCCTAGATGTTTCAGCCTTAGTCTGCATAGGGCTGGGCAGAAACATAGGAGGTGCTCCACCGTTTCTTCCTCTTCCTCGTCCCTGCAGCTTCTGAGAAGTCACAGTACGGGCTTCTAGCCTGCCGGCATGTGTGCCGACTAGCCAGTGGCCTGTAAGGTCTCGAACTAGCATACCGCACTCTGTGCGACTAAATTTGAGTAATTCCGCTGTTTTTTTACTGTTTATCCCAGGCCAAGTCTGTGGGTGATACGACACTGCGGTGCGTTTTGCCACCTAGTGCTGGCTAGTTTGATGAAGTTGTTTCGATATTAGCTTGCAAGCCGCCAAGGGCGATACTTACACTCTCCTTTTCTAAGGAGAGGCACGATGGTGCCTTGCCTGGCTAACTCGTCCGCTATGCAATTGCCTACGATGTCCGGCACCCGGACCCATATTAGGCTTATAGTAGATTGACTGGCTATCTCGTGGAGAGATATGCGACAGTCTGCTATTGTTCGGGAGTTGGTGCTTGTCGAATAGATGGATTTAATAGCCGCCTGACTATCAATATATATATTTATGTGTCTGTCTTGGTGTTTATGTCCCTTATACAGACGAGTGCTTCTCTTATAGCAGCATGCACTTCTGTTGGAAGACACTGCAGTGGTCAGGGAGTCTGAAAGACTGCCTGATTCTAGGTTCTTCGGAGTATATGCCTCGCCGACGTGTCCGTCTAGTTTGGAGCCGTCTGTATATAAGCAGGAGCGTTATTGGAGCCCGGTCGACCCCGGATCCCATTCTTCCCCTACCTGGGATCAGAGCCCCTCGAAGGGTGTGTGACTGTATTCACGGGTTTTTACATAGATCCGTTTTTGCCGGTATCGATTTGTCATGCTGAAGAATCTTAGCGTGACCATAGAGTTGGGCTTTCCATTGCCCTGTATCCCTCAGTCGAATAGCTGCCGATTTCGCCCTTTCCATGCCTGCTAAGTCCAGGCTCTGGAGGTTCAAGATCGTCAGCGCTTCGTTTGGGGTAGTTCGAAGAGCTCCACTGATACACAAAGCCGCCATTCGCTGTACTTTGTTTAGGGGAGTTAGGATGCATTGTTTTTGTAGAGCGGTCCACCATAGAGCCACCCCGTATAGAAGGATTGGCTTGACCACCGCTGAGTAGATCCAGTTGACAATTTTAGGGGACATCCCCACCTTAGCCCAATTGCTTTTTTACAGGAGTAAAGTGCAATGGTTGCTTTTTTGATTCTCTCTTGGTTGTTTAGGCCCCATTTGAGCCGCTTTTCTAATACCAACCACAGGTATCTGGTCTGGGTTGAGGTCCCTAGTGCGGCCGTAACCATTCTGCTTATCAACAGTTTATGGATCAGCCCCACCAATTGAGCCTCCACCCCTAGCTCTGTGAGGGAGTCTGTTATTGCTGTGGGAAGCACGTTGTTGAAAGCTCCCTCTATATCTAGGAAGGCGATCAATGTGTATTCCTTATTATTGAGTGATTTCTCAATGCTGCTTACCACGACGTGTAACGCCGATTCGGTTGACTTACCTTGGTGTAGGCATGTTGCGCCTCTGACATTTGTGTCGGGTCGATAGTGGCTCTCAAGTGTAGGCTAATCAGTCTTTCAAAGCTCTTTAGCAGGAATGATGTCAGGCTTATTGGCCTGAAGTCCTTTGCTGTGGTGTGGGTGGCTTTCCCTGCCTTGGGAATGAAGACCACTTTCGTTTCTCGCCATGCTGTTGGTAGTTCTCCTACTGCCAGAATGGTGTGGAAGATTTTACTAAGCCATTTTATAGCTAGCTGACCAGCTTGTTGGATATGTGCCGGTGTTATTCCGTCTGGTCCCGGTGATTTGTATGGTTTGAAGCTCTGAATGGCCCATTTAATGTTGCGGTCTGATATAAGGAGATCTAGATTGATCCCTTCTCCGCCAATTCTTTCTGGGGGTTGGCCTATATGTTGGCTACCTGGGAAGTGAGCATCTAGAAGAAGGTCTAAGGACTCGTCGCTTGAGTCTGACCAGGATCCATTTGCTTTCTGGAGATAGCCTAGGGGCGCGGCTGTCTTGGAGAGTATTTTCCTGAGCCTTGCAGCATCAGTCGTTTTCTCTATGTCAGAGCAGAACGTTTGCCATGCAGTTCGTTTTTCTCTTCTAATGGCCTTTTTGTACAAGGCTAATTCTAGCTTGTAATACTGCCAGTTAGCGTCCTCATTTCCTGCCTTTGCTCTGTTGAACAGGCATCTGCAGTTTGATCTGAGGATTGATAGTTGTTGGGTCCACCAGGTGGGTTTTTTCTTCCCTCTTGGTTTCCCTATGGGGCATGCGACTTTGAAGGCCGAGTTGCATGCTTCTGTAAAAGTATCTACTGTTGTATCTAGCCCTTGTGGGCTTATAATGTTTTCTGGCGGTACCATGGGTAGGATATTCGTCAGAACTTCTTTGTACATGTGCCAGTCGGCCCGTCTAGGATTAGCGAAGCCGACCGGCATGGGTGAATCAAGGGACAATATTATTTCTATGTATCTGTGGTCAGAGAAGGAGTGTTCGTCTGAGACGAACCAGTTTGTGACTGCACTTACCAGTAAATCTGATACCAACGTTAGATCTATGATCGTTTGGCATGCTTTGGTTATGAAGGTGGGGATATTTCCCCTATTACATAAGAATAAATTCGAGTTAAGAATAAAGTCAAAGAGAGACTCACCTCTGTCGTTGTTGTTTGGGCAACCCCACTGGGTGTGATGGGCGTTGGCGTCACAGCCTATTACCAAACCTGTCTTGAGCTCTTCGCATTCCTTTGCCAGTCCTCTGACTAGCGCGTCTGGGGGGTCTTCCTTTTCGAAGGCCATATAGGCCGATAACAGCCTAATGGAGCCGTGCTGCAGCTCCAGGCTTACTGAGGTGTTATCTCCGTTGCTGTAATTGCGAAGCAGAAATATATTTAGGTGCCTTTTGGCCAAAATGCAGGTTCGAATTTTACCTTCTTTGGGGTCAAGCATTAGCTTATACTCTCTCGTTCCTAGTCCAGCAACCTTGCCTCCTACTACCCAAGGTTCCTGTACTAGGACCACGTCGGCTTCGCCCTTAGCCAGGCGAAGCGATAGTGCAGCGGACGCTGCTTTACTGTGGTGAAGGTTTATCTGCAGGAGTCTTAGCGACATCCCCAGTTGCAGCCTCCACCACAGTAACGTCGGCCTCCGAGTCGCTCAGGTCCACCTCGTCGATTGCCGGTCCCAACGCTCGCATTTCCCTGCTAAGCGAGGAATCGGTGGAATAGCCGTCCTCCGGCCCTCCAGGCGCTTCAACTTCCTCGGCAAGCACCTGTTCGGCAAGATTGCCCGCGGAGCTTCCGGCAGCGTTTGAGTCGCCCTTGTAGATCTTCATCTGCACTGCGCTAAAACCGAAGTTCAGTTTGCCCCGAGCCGCTTCTATTGGCGCAACTGACTCCTTGTTCAGGACCATAACCGCCTGGTTAACGTCCCCTTCGTGCTCCTCCACCTTGACGACTCTCCAGTCCTTCGTAGGGAGGTGCGGATTGCAGACTTGCAGCATGTAGAGGATGTCCTCCGGGGCCTTCATAGCTGCTGGGAGCCAGATCCGGGCTCGGGGCCTACTAGGGACGTCGCACCAGTCAAGTGCGACAATATTCGCCCCCTCGTAGACCGCACCGAGCTTACTTGCCGCCTGCTTGTATAGATCAGCCGACCGCTGACTATCGCAGGCTACCACTTTAACGCTGCCTTGGTACCATCCCGCGTCCATGCAGCAGGGCGGAGAGCATGGGTTTTCGCGGACCATGCGCAGGCAAATTATGGACAGGTGGGACTCCACTGCTTTCCACTTGTTTCTGGGGATCCGTCCTTCCGTGTTACCCTTATCGATAAGACCGAGTAGGACTCGATCCTTGGTGATCTCCGCGAAGGAGACAGAGGGCTGGACCTTTAATCTCTTCGCCGAAGGTCCGGGTAGCTCGAGGGATCGTTGCCGCTTCGTCTGAGCACCTTCTTGTGTGGGCTTATCCTGCCCATAGTTGGGAAGCACCAACTTTGCCCACTCTACCTTCTTCAGCCATTCTGGCGAAGGTGTGGCAATGTTGCTTCTCGCATGTGAGCGCAGAGTCTGAGCGGCAGTCCTCCTTTCTGCGTATGTGTGCTTTATTGCACCAGTGGTTGGCCCGATCGCCTTGGCAGTGCCTACCGTTGCCGTTGGTGCTATCGCATCTGTGGCGGACGTATCGGCAGCCGGCTTTCTGCCTCCCGTCATCCCCAATTTGGGATGCGGCCCTTTCTGGACCGTGCTGGTGAGTGTGTTGGAGCCAGTGCTCAGCGTTTCTGTGGGTTTTTTGAGAGTTCCCGTCTCTTGTTTTGTTTTATTTGTTGTTGATTTGTCCATAATAAATCCCACGAGTTGCGGAGAAGGGGAAAGGTCCGCCCGGGCAGAGATCCGCGATGCCCGGGTAAGGCGATAGTTAGAACAGGGGGTCGCCATATCCCTGAGCTCACCGTTCAAGACTGGGCTAGTTTTTGATCCGGGCCCCCAGCCAGGCTGACTCTTGGCACGGTCCGAATTACACCGTAGTCCGGCCCGGAGTGAGATGTTGTTTGGGAGAGGGAGGGGGTAGGTAGTGTGTAGGGTATAGGGTTTGTGTAGAGCAATTATTTAGATGTGGCTGAACAAATCGCATCGTCGGTACTGCTCCGATGCAGAATACCCGCTGGTTGTCCGGGACTGATTATTTGCTGGGGCTTCCGTCCACGATTCCGTGGTTGACTTCCACCACCAGCTTATTCACAGTTAACCTCCAGAACTAGAGGTCGTTCGCTATCCGCAACCTGCGACCCGCTCGGTGGCCCCAGCTAGGCGGCTTCAGAACCATCTCACCAGTTCTTCAGGCCGAGTATGTGGTTCTTTTTCTAAGTTAGTATGAGGCTGTCCATCAATTTTTTTCGTGACCAATGACTCATTTTTTCTGCCGTCGAATGAAAAGGCCAGAATGTTTGAATTGTTGGTCTTGAATCTTTGGTGTAGCACAGCTTCCCGCGACTTCAATCTTTCTCTGGCCACTTTATTTTTATCCATTATTACTAGATCGCCGTTTTCATCGGTGTAGTTTATATCCTTAAATAGGGAAGAAGCTAAAATTGAGGCGACTCTATCCGATATTCCAAATCGATCACAGACCATTGCGAAATTAAAGGCACTATATCGTTTTGTGTACGATTCTTGACTAGAACCTACATCACGGGAAGGTAGATCTGTTGAAATCGAACTTTTTTCGCTTGACTGATTTGTGTATTCATTGCCCGTCTCAGTTTGGCTTAAGTAGTCAGGTGATGATTCCACTTCTATGTCTGCAATTGTCATAATTCGGTCGTGGTGTTGGTCAATAAGGAACGATTTTATATTTGACGGAATGTTTTCGCAAAAGCAACCGTTTATCTGGAAATCGCATTTGCATTTTCCAAAGTAAAATAAATTTTCAAGTGAGTTTTTAAAATCGTTTGACCTATCCTTGTGCTTTAAATCCTCATGATATTTGTCAATTAATAAATTTAATTTTTTTATCACACTTTTTTCATGAATAAGTTGAATTTTTAATACTTTCCAAATCTCGATCAATTTTTTTGAAACTTCTAAGGAAAACGACTTGTACGAAAATGTTTGGCCATTTTTTTTTTTTGTTCAGTTAGAAAAAAGAAACAATTTAGAACTTCTCTTATATTAGGTAATGAAAAGCCGGAAAAATTTACTGGTTGCCCAAAATGGTAAGACATTCTTAGAAAATTCTTAGATCCGTTTCAGTTGAAGTTATCAAACTTACTTACTTGCATACCTATTTATTTGTTATTTGAGTTTTAATTAAAATTCACATTTATAAATATAAATAAAACAAGAGAGAACGTTATAGTCGGGTGCCCCGACTATCAGATACCCGTTACTCAGGTAAAGGGAGTGCGAGGGAGATGGAGATAGAAACTTTGATCACGCATAACTTTTTAACGAATGGTCCGATTTAAAAAATTTCTTCTACATAGGTATTGATAAACACAATAAAACTGCATTTTTACTTTTCCGAAATATTTAAATTTTTAAAATCGTATATAAGCGATTGTGGGCGATAGCGGGGCGTGGCACCTTCTTGAAACAAACTTGCGCTGCGTAGGAACTCCAAGAATCTTCATGCCAAATACCAATCCTCTAGCTTTTATAGTTTCCGAGATCTCAGCGTTCATACGGACAGACAGACGGACAGACGGACATGGCTATATCGACTCGGCTAGTGACCTTGATCATACAATATACCATTTTACTCTACGAGTAACGGGTATAAAAAGGTATTTACGAATGTAATGTATGTTAATTTGTATTTAATTTATATAAATATGAACAACATTTTAAAATGTTCGGTCTGATCTACATTCAGATGTTAGTAAAAATATACTCGATTACTACTCGGCGATGCCGATTCCAACTGTCACATCTGGCATAGTGGCATCGTAGAATCGTAGGCATCGTTTTACTCATATCTGACTCGTGTTTTTATACCCGTTACTCGTAGAGTAAAAGGGTATATTGTATTCGTGCAAAAGTATGTAACAGGGAGAAGGAAGCGTTTCCGACCCTATAAAGTATATATATTCTTGATCAGGGTCACTAGCCGAGTCGATATAGCCATGTCCGTCTGTCCGTCTGTCTGTCCGTATGAACGCTGAGATCTCGGAAACTACAAAAGCTAGAAGGTTGAGATTTCACACACATATTCTTGGGCTTCCTACGCAGCGCACATTTTTCAAATCAGACCATTCATTAAAAAGTTATGCGCAATCAAAAAAATGTTATATATCCATCTCCCGCCTTTAGCTGAGTGACGGGTATTAGATAGTCGGGACACCAACCCGACTATAGCGTTCTCTCTTGTTTTTTATTGCAGTTGAGTAGAGAAACATCCTATTAAGGGCAAGTCAAATTTGTTAATTTCTAGAGATCTGCCAACGTCGATAACTTTTACAGAGTTACCAGAGCTGGGCACCACCATTCACGCTTTGAGGCTGAAATGATAGTCAACTTTCGTGTGTTGCCGAATTCACGAAATGGCATTTATACACACACGAATCGGCTGAAAGCGTGAAATTATTCCGTGAATTCGGCATCGTATAAACACAGTATATATTGGTTCCTCTTGTTCTGACAAAAATTTTGGTTGATTTTGTTTTATAAAACAAGAGAGAACGCTATAGTCGGGTTGGTGTCCCGACTATCTAATACCCGTCACTCAGCTAAAGGGAGTGCGAACGCTGTACTCGGGTTGGTGTCCCGACTATCTATTGGGGCTAAAGGGAGTGCGAGGGAGATAGATATATAAACAATTTTGATTGCGTATAACTTTTTAATGAATGGTCCGCTTTGAAAAATGTCTTCTACATTTCGATAGGTATTAATAAACACTATATCTCGGAAACTACAAAAGCTAGAAGGTTGAGATTTCACACACATATTCTTGGGCTTCTTACGCAGCGCAACTTTATTTCAGCCGAGCGCCACGCCCCCTCTAACGCCCATAATCGCCCACTAACGATTTTAAAATGTGTCTGGCGCCCACACCTTTAAAGATTTCCGAGAAGTATAAATGCAATTTTGTTGTGTATAAATATACCTATCGAAATGAAGAAGGCAATCAAAATAATTGTATATATTCATCTCCCTCGCACTCCCTTTAGCTGAGTGACGGGTATAAGATAGTCGGGACACCAACCCGACTATAGCGTTCTCTCTTGTTGTAAATGAAGTCAACTTTATTAAATATTACAGTACTTAAAAATAGCCAGGGCAAAAACCAATATTTAAATATGAAACATATTTGGATATCTTAAAAATAAAATTATATACATTTTAATTAATAAATTTTTTTCTGGAGGTGTTTTTATACCCGTTACTCGTAGAGTAAAAGGGTATATTGTATTCGTGCAAAAGTATGTAACAGGGAAAAGGAAGCGTTTCCGACCCCATAAAGTATATATATTCTTGATCAGGATCACTAGCCGAGTCGATCTAGCCATGTCCGTCTGTCCGTCTGTCTGTCTGTCTGTCTGTCTGTCTGTCTGTCTGTCCGTATGAACGCTGAGATCTCGGAAACTATAAAAGCTAGAAGATTGGTATTTGGCATGAAGATTCTTGGAGTTCCTACGCAGCGCAAGTTTGTTTCAAAAGGGTGCCACGCCCCCTCTAACGCCCACAATCGCTTATATACGATTTTAAAAATTTCAATATTTCGGAAAAGTAAAAATGCAGTTTTATTGTGTTTATCAATACCTATCGAAATGTAGAAGAAATTTTTTAAATCGGACCATTCGTTAAAAAGTTATGCGTGTTCAAAGTTTCTATCTCCATCTCCCTCGCACTCCCTTTACCTGAGTAACGGGTATCTGATTGTCGGGGCACCCGACTATAGCGTTCTCTCTTGTTTATTTATATAAGCATCTAAAAACGCTTTTAAATTGACACTTTCAATATGATTCTTACGAACATTTATTTTTTAATATTAAAAACATTAAACTTAAATATTTTGAATAGGTAAAATTAAGATGAAACATTTTTAATTTGAATACAAATTTTTTTAGTTCTGAAAATATTAACGGTAAGTAAAATACTTTTTACTTTACAGTCACTACATGGACTGCCGTCCATAGTGATTAATTTACAAATCGCAAAAATGTTAAATTTCCTATTATTTGTCTTATTTCCGATCGTTTTTATGGCAGCGATATGATATAGTAGTTAGATTTTGATAAAATTATAATCGAAATTCGGAAATATTTAAAAAGTGTCATATCCCAGAGTAGAAGAGAATACAATAAAAACCAACGAAGCAATAATTTATTTCTTATTATTTTCCCATTAATTTTCTGATCGTTCCTATGGCAGCTATATGATATAGTCGTCCGCTTTTGATAAATTTTAATTCGAAATTCAGAATTAGATAAAAAATGGTATTTCCAAAAGTAGGAGGTTATATGTTAAAAAACACCCAAGATATAATTTTTTTACATTTTTTTTCCCGATTATTCCTATTGGAGCTATATGCTATAGTTGTCCGATCAGGCTCGTTCCGACATATACAGTGGTGGCCACAAGTTTAGCACACCATGCATGGTGCATTTTCTCTTAAGGATATCTCCTGAACCGCTTGCCTTTTCGCCTCTCTCTCTTTACGTAAATTTGATCTATAATTAGACCAACATTCTCTCTCAATCTCGGCGCTCTAGCTTTTACCGTTCCTTTTTGGCACTCCTTTTAGTGAAACAACATGCGAAATAGGCTGGTCACAAGTTTAGCACACTTGGAAAAAAATGTATTTACAACGTAACAAAAGGGGATTTTTCTCAAAAAAACGTAGTATTTAGTTGGATATCCATGATTTTTGATGACAGCATCGCACCTGCGCGCCATGCTCTCCACCAAGGCCGCACATCGCTGCTGGGGAATGTTGTACCATCCTTCTTGGATTACAGACCACAATTCAGTTAAATTGGCGGGTTTTTCGGATCGAATATGGTTCTCAATATCACTCCACAAGTTCTCAATAGGATTGAGATCCGGGGATTGGGCCGGCCACCCCAAAACATCAATTTTGTTCTCCATAAGGCAACTCTTAACAAGGCGTGAAGTGTGCTTACACTCATAAAAAAAAATCGAAGAATTTCCTTAAAATCTAGAAAAATCTTTCTTGAATTTTTGCCAAAGGCGACCTCACCTTTGTTTCAAGAAATGGTTTTTTTGAAAGGCACCATTAAAACAAGAAAAAATATTTCTTGAAACAAGAAATTAAATTTCTTATAACAAGAAATGGTTTTTTAGAAAGCCACCATTAAAACAAGAAAAAATATTTCTTGAAACAAGAAATTAAATTTCTTAAAACAAGAAATGGTTTTTTAGAAAGGCACCTTTTAAACAAGAAAAAATATTTCTTAAAACAAGAAAAGCAATTCTTGATTTAAGAAATAATATTTCTTGAAAGGATGTTTTACAAACCCTCAAAGTAAAATGTAACTTAGTTTTTTTTATATTATATTTTATTACATTTCAAACATTTAACACTTAACAAATAAACATTTTTAAATAACACACTTTTGACTTAAGAAAACATTTATTTTTAAGCGTACGAGTTATTATTGGTGGTTAATTTAATTCACTTATATTAATATTGTATAACACAAGGTCTGTTGAACTTCATATGACATAAGGTGATTTCAAAACTCAGTATGTAGTTGCAGGTATCAAAAACCATTTTCTTCGCCTTCCCACATCTGGAAAATATAGAATTATTGGGATATCAAATATTTGGTTTAAGATAAATAACATTTTTTTAAACAATAATAGCCAAAATACAATCACGTTGGTCAAAAGACAGAGAGATGAGCAAGATAGGTAGAACACAAGGATGGAAGGGTTGAAAATCGAATTTCAGAGAGAGAGAACCGGGAGAGACACGTACTACATTCATATTTACAAACAGGCCTTTGAGCGAAGGGAGCCCGAATGTAAGCAGGTCAGATCATGGTACAATTTGAAGAAGAAGAAGAGAGAAAAGTCGCGACGCTTCGGTCGAGAGAGCGAGAGACAGGAGCAGAATATGAAAGGGTTGAAAATCGGGTTTCAGATCGGGTGAGCCGCGTACATGCATACATATTTAGATGCCTAGGTATGTCAAACAAATACAACATATTTTTCTTTTTGATATACTCTTACCTTAGAAGGTTTTAAAGCAAAATTACAGCTTCGCCAAACAAATTATTTGGCTGATGCAACTGAAGGTATTTTGGCGATTCATCTGTAATTTTTCATTCTGAAAAATAAATAATAATAATAAAGATAAGGTGAAGTTATTATAGAACTGTACACCAACATATTTTTGTACAAATGTATGTATGTACGTAGCTTTTAGCTAAAAAAAACAATTCAACTAAATTTGTATAAACTTGGTTAAGAGATTTCGAGTTTTTCCTTTAATTACATACACACAATTGTACGCGCGCTATACAAAAAATTATATATGTACTTACCTTTGAATATTTGGAAAAAGGCTTCACCTCTTATCCGCTTAAGAATCACGTCCATCACTTACGAATTTTTTTCACAACTGACGCTCGGGTGATCAGAGAAGTCGGAAGCCGGGTAGTGGTCGGGCCGAGTAGGCCCTTCGTCCTACTTCGTTTTTCTTGTCGTTAGCATTCGGTAGCCGAAGGAATTCAATGGCTACTTTTCTAAATTCTAGGGTCATTTCTTTCATATATTCAATGGCGATTTTGCCATTAAATACGTAGAAATTGTTTTGGCTGCGACGGCAAAAAAAACATATGAGATTTAAATTTTTCTAATTTCAAGAAAAATTCTTTCTTGAATTTTCTTCATCTAGAAAGGTTTTCTATATTCAAAGGCAAATTTTCTAAAAACAAGAAATTTTTTTTCTATTTTCAAAGGTAGGCCGATTTAATGGCGAGATTTCTAAAATTTAGAAATTAATTTTTATGAGTGTAGGGTCATTGTCGTGCATGAAACGCCATATTAATGGCATGTTTTCTTCAGCAAATGGAATCATTATATCAGTAATTATATTTTTGTAGACGTGTTGGTCCATACGCATGTCTATCTTATGTATGGGGCCCACACCATGCCATGAAAACGCTGCCCACACCATGACATTTCCACCACCATGCTTGATGGTCTTTAAAGTGTATCGGGGGTTGTGCTGTTTATTTGGTGGACGCCAAACATATCGTTTTCCATCAGATCCGAAGCGGCAAAACTTAGATTCATCACTCCACAGCATATTTTTCCAAAAATTTAACGGTTTTTTCAAATGCTCCCTGGCAAACGTCAGTCTTGCTTGCAAATTTTTTTTGGACACATGCGGCTTGTGTTGCGCAATGCACCCACGTAAATATTTTTCATTCAATCGTCTTCTTATAGTCCTGGAGGACACGTTTATACCAAATTTTGATGATACTTCATCTCTGATCATCCTGGAGGACTTAAAAGGGTCATTATAACAAATTCAGCCAATAATTCTATCCTCTTGAATATTTGTTTTTCGGGCTTTGGGCTTTCCCCGGACATTTTGTACAGTTCCATTGTTTTTTATATGACTCAGAGCATTGTAAACCATTTTTCGGGAACATTGCAACTCCTTTGAAATCTCCGTTATAGTCCTTCCAGATGATTTTAGGATCTGGTCGACTTCTCTCAGTGCCGCGGTGCACCTGGGCCCTTTAGCCATCGTGAGCCCAACTTTTTCTTCTCTCTCAATTACATCAAGAATTGTGCTATCATTTAATGCACCAAAAACTAATTTGTCTTGACCCAGCGGAAGAATAATGAAAAGTGTGCTAAACTTGTGACCAGCCTATTTCGCATGTTGTTTCACTAAAAGGAGTGCCAAAAAGGAACGGTAAAAGCTAGAGCGCCGAGATTGAGAGAGAATGTTGGTCTAATTATAGATCAAATTTACGTAAAGAGAGAGAGGCGAAAAGGCAAGCGGTTCAGGAGATATCCTTAAATGCACTATGCATGGTGTGCTAAACTTGTGGCCACCACTGTATACTACCTGCAAACGAAAGAAGACTTTTGGAAAAGTTTAACCCCGATAGCTTTAAAACTGACAGACTAGTTTGCGTAGAAACAGACGGACGGACAGACGGACATGGCTAGATCGACTCGGATACTTTATGGGTTCGTAAACGTCTCCTTCACTGCGTTGCAAACTTCTGACTGAAATCATAATACCCTCTGCAAGGGTATAAAAAATCCTAAAATTATTCTGAGTATGGGATTCGAAGGATAAACAGTGTCACTTTTAAACAAGAAAGGAAGCTAGCTTCGGCAAGCCGAAGCTTATATACCCTTGCAGATCATTCTATTAATTTACAAATCGCAAAAATGTTAAATTTCCTATTATTTCACATTAATTATACCCGTTACTCGTAGAGTAAAAGGGTATATTGTATTCGTGCAAAAGTATGTAACAGCTAGAAGGAAGCGTTTCCGACCCCATAAAGTATATATATTCTTGATCAGGATCACTAGCCGAGTCGATCTGGCCATGTCCGTCTGTCCGTCTGTCTGTCCGTCTGTCTGTCTGTCCGTCTGTCCGTCTGTCCGTCTGTCTGTCTGTATGAACGCTGAGATTTCGGAAACTATAAAAGCTAGAAGATTGGCGTTTTGCATGCAGATTCTAGGAGTTCCTACGCAGCGCAAGTTTGTTTCAAAAAGGTGCCACGCCCCCTCTAACGCCCACAATCGCTTATATACGATTTTAAAAATTTCAATATTTCGGAAAAGTAAAAATGCAGTTTTATTGTGTTTATCAATACCTATCGAAATGTAGAAGAAATTTTTCAAATCGGACCATTCGTTAAAAAGTTATGCGTGTTCAAAGTTTCTATCTCCATCTCCCTCGCACACCCTTTACCTGAGTAACGGGTATCTGATTGTCGGGGCACCCGACTATAGCGTTCTCTCTTGTTTTTCGATCGTTTCTATGGCAGCTAAATGATATAGTAGTTCGATCTTTTTAAAATTAAAATCGAAATTCGGAAATATTTAAAAATAGTCATATCCCAGAGTAGAAGAGCATGTTATAAAAATCAACAAAGATATAATTTTTTTCCTATTAATTTCCATTTAATTTTTCGACCGTTCCTATGGCAGCTATATGATATAGTGATCCGATTTTTTAAATATTTAATTCGAAATTAAGAAATATATAAAAAATAATATTTCCAAAATTAGAAGGTAATTCTTCAAAAAACACCGAAGCTAGAATTTTTGTAACGTTTTTTTTCCGATCCTTCCTATGGGAGCTATAGGATATAGTTGTCCGAGAAGACTTTTGGGAAAGTTTCATCCCGATAGCTTAAGAACTGAGAGACTAGTTTGCGTAGAAACAGACAGACGGACAGACGGACAGACGGACAGACAGACGGGCAGACGGACATGGCTAGATCGACTCGTCTAGTGATGCTGATCAAGAATATATATACTTTATGGGGTCGGAAACGTCTTCTTCACTGCGTTGCAAACTTCTGACTGAAATCATAATACCCTCTGCAAGGGTATAAAAAGGCGTTTTAGCATACAAAAACAGGTTTATACCAACACTACTAGCAAAAATAACACTCAAAACCTTATTTTTGAAAAAAAGACAAATTTCCGGAAAAGGGATGTTTGAAATAGTTTACGGATAAAGTGATTAAAAAAAGGACACATCTGTCCGGAAAATGGACAAATTGCAGCACTGATCTGAATCAGTTGCACATCCGACAATTCTACGATACTCAACCGGAATGGAACATTATGTGCGACAAAAACCGACCTTTCGTCATCTTAAAAGTATCCAAACATTATCCAAAATATACTTTGCATTTCGGTCGGGAAATCGAGGCTAAGACGGATGACAGAGCAAGTATAAAACGGTACCTGGATGACTTGAAATATTAAATCTGCCCGTCACGGTTTCTTGCAATAAAAGCTGCTCTCGTGTTTGTACAGATGAACAGAAAACTGATTTAAAGGAGACCATATAGTAATTAGCCCTGGCTGTGCCTGGCATCTAATAGTGTTACGTAGTTTATCGTACCTATTAACAGACTTGACTGATAAGACGAAGGTTTGGTGTGAATATAAACGTTGGTTCAGATGCTGTGAGCTCATAATCGTGAGATCGCAGTGCACAAAGAACAGTCACCATGCTACCTGATTGGCTAACGGAGGAGTATATACAGAAGGCCCTTCGAGACTTTCACAAGGACGATCTGCTGCGAGTCCAGAAGGTCTGGGCGAAACCGGCAACGGAGAAAGGGGAGAACTTCGTGGGCGTAATGACCCGGATCTATGTGGACTTCGAGCAGGCAGATGGAACTGAGCATAGTAAGTCCTACATCCTGAAACAAGCCGTTCCCTCGGATGCTCCCCAGGCGAATATCTTCGCGGAATACGATGTTTACAACAGGGAGCTGCAGATGTACGACGTTGTCCTGCCCAAAATGGCCAAGATTCTGAAAGAGGCCGACTTCAACGAAAAACTGATGGCGGAGGCCATAATAGTTGATCGAGAACGCACCATTATGATCCTGGAGGATCTGGCTCCCCTCCGCTACACGAATGCGGATAGAGTGAAGCAACTTGACATGGTTCACACCAAGCTCGTTTTGGACATGCTGGCCAAGTTCCATGCCGCAGCCATTGTCCTGAACCAGCGCGAGCCGGATCTTCTCAGTCGGAACTACGCATCGCACTTCTTTTCTAGAGGCAAAAAGGGTTACGGAGAGGTCTTCGTGGGACTTTTCAGGGCATTCATCAGGTATGTGAAGACCAAGCCTGATCTGAAGAACCGCTATGCAGACAAGTTGGAGCATATAATCACCAACTTAATGGATTACGCCGCCCGGTCTGTGGACGTGGGAGAAAAGGACCTGCAGACATTGGTTCACGGCGACTGTTGGACCACCAACGTGATGTATCTGTACGATGATGAGGGCAATCCCACCACGGTCCTGCCCATTGACTTCCAGTTCAGTACGGTAACATCCCCGGTGGTCGATTTGCACTATTTCTTCAGTACGTCACTGAAGGTCGATGTAAAGGCCAAGGAACTGGAGCTGGTGCAGTACCATTACTATGCTTTAAAAAGCACATTGGAAGCCCTTTCTTATAAAGGGCTCTTTCCCAGCCTGTTTGAGTATCAGTTGCAATTCGAGAGGCGTCGTTTTTTGAGTAAGTTTCGATAAATCCATACTTTATCCAAACTAATGCGAGTATTTTTCCTTCAAAGGCGTAATTATTGCTAATGTATTTCAACCAATTATGATATACACGGGTTGCGAGGACTGCGAGTTCGTAAATCTCTATCAGGATACTGCAGAAGGAATCAAGTTCCAGGACTCAATGTATGAAAGTGAAGAGATTCAGAGAAGAATTGACACAATACTACCCATTCTTGATGCCAAGGGCTTGTTGGATGCCCATTAAAATAAGACTGTTAATGTTGTACATCGTTGAGTAATAAAATCAATGTGATTTTAGTGTATTAACCATTTTTTTTAAAATTTTTAAATGTTATTGTCTTAATTTAAATAAATTTTTATATGGTATTTAGCGGCTGCTAGATTAGCGTATTTATTAACTCTTTTATTTGTGTAAAACAATTTGTGTTATTTGTGTTAAAAATAAAACAAATCAATAAAACACTAAAAATAAATGTTTTTAGAAAGCAATGTATTTTAAATTTTAAAATAAAATTAAAAATTACCACAGGCGACAACTTTCATCCGCTAGACGCATGCCACTTCCCACGGGACAGTTGAAGGCCTGGAAGAAGTTCTCATTGTTGGATAAGGTGCCCAGAACACGGTACTTTTCGAGCCGATGCGATACTGTATGGCCTTCTCCTTGAGAAGTGATTTTTCTCTAGTCTCCGAGTCCAACCAATCGGCTTCCTCGAGCGACCTTCGTAGACCCTTCCGCAGCTCCTGTACAATTTCACACACTTCCAACCTTTGCTCCTCAGTAAAGTACTCATGTAAGGTAACAATCGTATTGAGACTAACCGCCATATAAAGTTTATCGAACAGGAAACACATGGAAGTCAGCAGCGCTGTTGCGCAATTATCTCTTTGGTACTCGGTCGCCTTTAGCTTTTAATCAAATTGGTAGAGCAGTTTCATGGACAGAAAATTGGCCACAGCCTCGAGATGACGGCCACACACCTTGCCGATCTCCTCCAAGTAGGAATTGCACCTCTCTCTGGGCAAACCCTCGTTAAAAGCAATATCGTAGTAGTAGATTCATCCAATTCTTCTGCAGCCACCAGTGCCTCACGCCAGAATGCAAACACCCCTTCGATCACTTCCGCAATTTTAGCCTCTGTCAGTTGAAAGGATCTTAAGTAGCCGCGCATGCGCTCCTCGTTGAGTCGGTAGGCGTGGAAAGAGATGCTTTTGATGTTGTCCGTATGCACGAAGGAGTCAAACCCCAGTTCCGGCTGCTCAAAGTACGGCCTAAAAGGATAGCTTTCGGATAGCTTTTCGAAAATTATGGCCCCGTAGTTCGTCAAGTGGGCGCTCATGTTGAACCAGCTAAACTTGGAAGCGTTCCAGGCAGCACCATCTACGGCAGGAAAGCCTCCGATCGACCGAATAAGTCTTAAATAATTTGGATCGGCCACTGGGACGGATTGAGATCAGCCCCCAGACAGGTGTTTTAGAATCGTTGGGCCACTCCTAGCTCGCTGGAAACATTGAGAGTCTCCGCCAAATCTGACCTGCCCACAAGATGATCCGTGATGTCATATAGTGTGTAGACGATGTCCGACGAAGAAGTGCGCATTTCAAAGGAATATCTATCCGGTTTCACGTGTCGATAGTTTCCGCAGGCTTACTCGTAGAAGTCGTCACAGGGTGCTACACTTAAGTTCATGTAGGACTTCATGAGATTCGCATGAGACTGAAGATAGTTCACAGTTTTCACAGCTTTACTCGGAATATCGGTTAACGATCTGCCGTCCCCTTTCAAGAAAAATTCCATTAGAAGAAAATAGATCAGTGATCCCCATTGTCTGGCGGATCTTGAGCTTATCGATCAAAAAAACATGTTCTTATTTATTGTCATTCTTATCATCGCCTAAAAACACGCAACCAACGACTCAACTTCTTGATTCAGAACGCAATTTTGAACTGTCAGTTTTCTAAAATCCCAAACATTGCTCCACAGCCGTCAAGAGTTGAATATAATATATTCACCATACGATTGCTATCTCCGATTTAAATAGTTCATATTTACGGGATAGAAATGCCTTCTTAGTAAATAGGTTAGGTTAGGTTAGGTTGGAACGGCTGCCAGACTATCGTCTGGCACACTTAGACCTCTGTGGGTCCGTTGTGATACCGTATGATCTCGTTTTTTTTATCCCTTATTTTTTTTTCCGGGATCCCCTGTCTCTTATGTCTCGTCCTAGAGGCCTAGAGAGTATTTCCGGATGATTAGCATGTCTTCCACCCTTGATCTCCGATATTTCGGTCAGATCGTTAAGGAAGGGGTATCCTAAGTGCTTCAGTCTAAGTCTGCAAAGGGCTGGGCAGAAGCAGAGAAGGTGTTCCACCGTTTCTTCTTCTTCCTCATCCCTGCAGCTCCTACAGAAGTCATTTTTCGGGGCTTTTAGCCTGCCGGCATGTGTGCCGACTAGCCAGTGGCCTGTAAGGGCTCTAACTAACATACCACACTCTGTGCGGCTGAGTTTGAGTAGTGCTGACGTTCTTTTATTGTTAATCATCGGCCATGTCTGGTGTGTGATACGGCACTTCGGTGCACATTGCCAATTGGTGTTGGCTAGTTTGATAAATTGATTTCTAATGTTTAGCTTGCAAGTTGCCATGGGCATACCGACACTCTCCTTTTCTGGAAGGAGAGGCATGATGGTGCCCTGCCTGGCTAACTCATCCGCTATGCAGTTGCCTACGATGTCCCGGTGACCCGGAACCCATATTAGGCTGATAGTAAACTGTCTAGCCATCTCGTGGAGAGATTTGCGGCAGTCTGCTATTGTTCGTGAGTTTGTGTTTGTCGAGTAGATTGATTTAATAGCCGCTTGGCTATCACTATATATATTAAGGTATCTACTTAGGCTGGTGTTCCCTAAGCAGTCGAGTGCCTCCTTTATAGCGTGTACCTCCGCTTGGAAGACGCTACAGTGGTCCGGGAGTCTGAAAGACTTCCTGATGTCTAATTGTTCGGAGTATACCCCTCCGCCAACGTGCCCGTCCAATTTTGAGCCATCTGTGTAGAAGCAGATTGCGTCTGGCGAGCCTGGTCTGCCCTGCTGCCATTCCTCCCTATCTGGGATCAGGGCCTCGAAGGGTGTGTGTTTATACTCATGAGATTTGCATAGGTCCGTTTTCTTCGGAATCGACTTATCATGCTGAAGTATATTAGCATGACCGTAAAGTTGGGCTTTCCATTGCCCAGTATCCCTCAATCGAATGGCTGTCGATTTGGCCCTTTCCATGCCTGCTAAGTCCAGGCTCGGGAGGTTCAAGATCGCATTCAGCGCTTCGTTTGGGGTAGTTCTAAGGGCTCCACTAATACACAGAGCCGCCATTCGCTGTACTTTGTTTAGTGGAGTTAGGATACATTGTTTTTGTAGAGCGGTCCACCATAAAGCCACCCCGTATAGGAGGATTGGCTTGACTACCGCTGTGTAGATCCAGTTTACAATTTTAGGTGACATGCCCCATCTTAGCCCAATTGCTTTTTTACAGGAGTAAAGTGCAATGGTTGCCTTTTTGGTTCTCTCTTTGTTGTTTAAGCCCCATTTAAGGCGCTTATCTAATACCAACCCGAGGTATCTGGCGTGTTCGCTAAAAGAGAGATTGCAGTTATTTAATATGGGTGGGTTGAGTTGTGGGATCTTGTACTTATTCGTAAATAGAACAAGCTCCGTTTTTGAGGGATTTACCCCGAGTCCGTTTTTTATCGTCCATTCCGATAGTATTTTTAGCTTTGCGGTCATAAGATCACAGAGTGTTTGTGGATACTTACCATTAAAGATGATGGCGACATCGTCTGCGTATGCCACCACTTTGCATCCTCCTCCTTCCAGAATTCGCAGTAGTTTATTTACTGCGATATTCCACAGAAGGGGGGATAAAACGCCCCCTTGCGGGGTTCCTCGGTTCACTAGTCTAGTTTGAGTTGAGGCCCCTAGTGCGGCCGTGACCATTCTGCTAATCAACAGTTTATGGATCAGCCCCACTAGTTGAGCCTCAACCCCTAGTTCTGTGAGTGAATCTGTTATTGCTGTTGGTAGTACGTTGTTGAAGGCTCCCTCTATGTCTAGGAATGCGATCAGTGTGTACTCCTTATTGTTGAGTGATTTCTCGATGCTGCTTACCACGACATGTAGCGCCGATTCGGTTGACTTACCCTTGGTGTAAGCGTGTTGTGCCTCGGACAGTTGTGCCGGGGTTATGGTGGCTCTCAGGTGTAGGCTTAACAGCCTCTCGAAGCTTTTAAGCAGGAAAGATGTCAGGCTTATTGGCCTGAAGTCCTTTGCTGTGGTGTGGGTGGCCTTTCCTGCCTTGGGAATGAAGACCACTTTCGTTTCCCGCCATCTGGTTGGTAGCTCTCCTACCGCCAAAATGGTGCGGAAGATTTTACTAAGCCAATTTATAGCTAGCTGACCAGCTTGTTGGATATGTGCCGGTGTTATTCCGTCTGGTCCCGGCGATTTATATGGTTTGAAGCTCTGAATGGCCCATTTAATGTTGCGGTCTGATATGAGGAGATCTAGATTGATCCCTTCTCCCCCAATTCTTTCTGGAGGACGCCCAGTTAATTGGCTTCCTGGGAAGTGCGTGTCTAGAAGTAGGTCTAGGGACTCGTTGCTAGAGTCCGACCAGGATCCATTCGCCCTTTTGGGGTTTGCGAAGCTGACCGGCAAGGGTGAATCAAGGGACAATATTGTTTCAATGAATCTATGATCTGAGAAAGAGTGCTGGTCGGAGACGAACCAGTTTCTGACTGCACTTACTAGTGAATCTGATACCAACGTTAGATCTATGATCGTTTGGCACGCTTTGGTTATGAAGGTGGGGGCATTTCCCCTATTGCATAAAAATAAGTTCGAGTTAAGAATAAAGTCAAAGAGAGACTCACCTCTGTCGTTGTTGTTTGGGCAACCCCACTGGGTGTGATGGGCGTTGGCGTCACAGCCTATTACCAAACCTGTCTTGAGCTCTTCGCATTCCTTTGCCAGTCCTCTGACTAGCGCGTCTGGGGGGTCTTCCTTTTCAAAGGCCATGTAGGCCGATAGCAGCCTAATGGAGCCGTGCTGCAGCTCCAGGCTTACTGAGGTGTTATCTCCGTTGCTGTAATTGCGAAGCAGAAATATATTTAGGTGCCTTTTGGCTAAAATGCAGGTTCGAATTTTACCTTCTTTGGGGTCAAGCATTAGCTTATACTCTTTTGTTCCCAGTCCAGCAACCTTGCCTCCTACCACCCAAGGTTCCTGTACCAGGACTAAGTCGGCTTCGCCCTGAGCCAGGCGAAGCTGTAGTGCAGCCGAAGCTGTCTTACTGTGGTGGAGATTGATTTGCAGAAGTCTTAGCGTCATCTGCATCTGCAACCTCCACAACAGTGACGTCGGCCTCCTCCTCACTCAGGTCCACGTCTTCGATAGCCGGTCCCAGCGCTCGCATCTCTCTGCTTAGCGAGGAATCGGTAGAGTAGCCGTCCTCCGGCCCGCCAGGCGCCTCCAACTCCTCGGCAAGCACCTGCTCGGCTGGGTTGCCTGCAGGGCTTCCGGCAGCATTCGAGTCGCCTTTGTACACCTTCATATAGACGGCACTGAAACCGAAGTTCAGCTTGCCTCGAGCATCCTCGATTGGCGCCACCGACTCCTTATTTAGGACCAAGACCGCCTGGTTTACGTCCCCTTCGTGTTCCTCCACCTTGACGACTCTCCAGTCCTTCGTGGGGAGGTGCGGATTGCAAACTTGCAGCATATAGAGGATGTCCTCCGGGGCCTTCATAGCTGCTGGGAGCCAGATCCGGGCTCGGGGCCTACTAGGGACGTCGCACCAGTCAAGTGCGACAATGTTCGCCCCCTCATAGACCGCACCGAGCTTACTTGCCGCCTGCTTGTATAGGTCAGCCGACCGCTGACTGTCGCAGGCTACCACTTTGACGCTGCCTTGGTACCATCCCGCGTCCATGCAGCAGGGCGGAGAGCATGGGTTTTCGCGGATCATGCGAAGGCATATGATGGACAGGTGGGACTCCACTGCTTTCCACTTATTTGCTGGGGCTTCCGTCCACGATTCCGTGATTGACCTCTGCCACCAGTTTATTCACAGCTGACCTCCGGAAGTAGAGGTCGTTCGCTATCCGCAACCTGCGACCCGCTCCGTTGCCCCAGCTGGGCGGCTTCGGAACCATCTCACAAGTTCTTTAGGCCGAG
>JBAMCF010000193.1:0-19254 GCA_037075285.1 Drosophila lutescens
CGTATTGCTACCTGAGCTTTCGAATTCCCCAGACGATTGCCAAGCATTCCTTTTCCATAGGTGAGTAGTTAAGCTCGGCTGCGTCTAGTTTGCGGCTCACGTAGGCAATCACTCGTTCCTGTCCGTTGATTGTCTGGGTCAAAACTCCGCCTAGCCCGTAGTTACTAGCGTCGGCTTGAAGCGTCATCTTCTCAGTGAAGTCCGGGCATGCTAACACGGGTGCATTTGTCAGAAGCTCTTTAAGTTGGTCGAACGCAACTTTCTGTTCCTCTCCCCAGGTCCACTTCTGGTTCTTTCTGAGTAGGTTGGTCATTGGTTGAACCACTGATGCAAAGTCGGGGACAAATCTCCGGTACCAGGAGGCCATCCCTAAACAACGTCGAAGTTCCCGGATGTTTTCCGGCGGGTTTAGATTTCGCACGGCGGCGACCTTCTCTGGGTCTGTGTGAATACCTTGATTACTAATGACATGTCCTAGATACGTCAGTTTTTGCTGAAAGAAAGAGCATTTTTCTTGGTTGATACGCAAGTTGGCTTCCCGGAGTCGTTTGAAGACCTGACAGAGATTAGTCATGTGATCTTCTAGACTAGCACCGATGACGATTATGTCGTCTAAATAGGCGAAAGCGTACGGCTCCATGTCCGGGCTAATCACGCTGTCTAGGGCACGCTGAAACGTAGCGGGCGCGGAGTGTAAGCCAAAAGGCATGACTCGCCACTGATAAAGTCCCCGCCCTGGGACTGTAAACGCGGTGCTTTCCCGGCTGTTAAGTGCCATAGGTATCTGCCAATACCCGTTGGTTAAATCTAACGTAGATATGAATGTCGCGTTTCTAAGTCTCTCAAGAATGTGGTTAATTCTAGGCAAGGGGTATGCGTCGGGAATCGATCGGGCATTGAGCTGGCGGTAGTCTACGCACATGCGCCACTGCCCAGTCTTTTTCCGCACCAGTACCAACGGGGCGCTGTGCGGGCTGCGAGAAGGTTCTATACACCCTTGCTCCAGTAGTGCATCCACCTGTTGATTAATGATTGCCTGCATGGCAGGGTTTTTGGGAAAGTACCTTTGCTTACATGGCTTGTCATCTCGCATGGTGATTGTATGTTGAGCGATAGTCGATACGCCTGTCATCCCCTCGAATTTCTTGAGCTGTTCGCCAAGAAAGTGTTGTACCTGCTGCTCCTGCCCTTCGTCCAACGATCGCGGCTCCATTAATGTTTTCTGAGTATCCTTTGGCGTAGTTTTAACGTCGTCGCTTGGTTCCGCGACATGCTGCGCGTCTGGTTTCTGCGGCGGTTCCGCCTCCGTGATCCGGATTGGTTGAGTCCGGGGGCTCAACGTAGTTTCTTCTTGTACTTGCTTTGCTCTGTGTTGCTGGGGCTCCTCTGTTCTTGCGGGTCCTGGTGGTTCGGATGGTTCCGATATGCGCGTGGGGGTTTGTTCTGCGTGTTCCTGGTGAATGACAGGCTTTCCTGATTCGTAACGGTGTTTTGGTCCGTGTATGCGTGAAGGGTCCTGGTCAGCGCATTTCTGGTCAGCGTTCTCCTGGTTTGCGATAGGTCCGTAAGGATGGCGCTCAATGGATTGTCCTCTCTTGTTGCAGCTCATGCTCCGTAATTCCACTGGGTTGAGTCTCGATGGAAGTCGCAGCTTTGCCGTCCCGCAGCGCATGGTCGTGCCGATACTACATAGAAAATCTAATCCTAAAATCAGAGGTTCCAGCATGGATGGCATGACGAGCAGCGGTACTTCGAGAAGGTCATGCACGAGTGTGATCCTGGCTATAAAAATCTTCGATACCTCAATCATCGAATTATCGGCAAGACTTATCTGGGTTCGCATTTCTTTGAATTGATGTCGTTCGCCGACTGCATCTGCAAATTCCTGACTTACGAAACTGCGTGACGCCCCGGTGTCTATTGTGGCCAACCTAGTCTGTCCTCCAATTCCTACAGTGGCCACTATCTTCCCGCCTTCGACTCTGAGTGGTGCGTTTACAGGGTGTTCCCTGTCTCGTCGGTCCCCGTCGTGTTCCGCACAACGCGAGGACTCGGTCCGTTTCCCGGCTGCGTTTTTCGACAGCAATCGATTGTACGAACTCCTTGTCGTCCACAATCCCAACAGAAATATCTTCGGCTATTTCTACACTCGCGGCTAAAATGTCCTTGTTCCCCGCAGTTGCCGCAGGCGTTTCTCACGTCAATTATTTGCGACGGCGTGATAATTCTATTCGATATAGGCGCGGCTGGTTGTCGAGGTCCTCGCTCTGCGTCTGAGTTCCCTGGCCGATTTGGAGGGGCCCGGGAGTTCCAAGAGTTTTCCTGGGGTACCACAGGTGAAGCGCGAGAGGTTGTGACTTGGAGTTTGCGGGAATTCTCCCGGCTTACGCTACGTTGCTTAACGGTTTCGAGTTCCGTGGCAAGTTGAGTCAGTTCTCCGATAGTTTGAAACTCGTGGCGGCGTATGTACATCTGGTACTCCGGTGCGGCGTTCTCGTAGAGCCTGTCGAGTTCCTGTTTCTCCGTGTAACCCGCATGTCTCATGAGTACGCGGAGATCCAGCGCAAAGTCCTTAAAACTTTCTCCGTCCTGCTGGTCTCGCCCCCTAATTCTATCGTCGAGTCGTTGAAGGTATCGCGGAGGTAAAAAGAATTCTAAAAATTCCTTTCGGAAGGTTGCCCAGTCTGCCCCTTGTAAGCGGCAGGTCTGGAACCATTTATCTGCCCGGTCGGTCAAAAGCTCTGTCATTGCTCGAGGGAGTGTCCGTAATTCTATGCCGTAGGACACTGCGCGACTCTCAACCTGCTCGATGAAGGTTAAGGGGTCTGATCGGCCATCAAATTGAAGTCCCCACTGGCGAATTCTCTCCGGGGTGCTTGTAAAACCTCTAGAGAAATCGATTCCTGGGGCTCCTTGAGTCGGCGGTGCGTTTATGGTAATGCCTGGACTACCGGGGCGAAGATTACCGGGGACAAGCAGTGAGTGCATATTCCTATTACCCATTGCACTCGAGACGGAGGCCTTATCGTCGGTGGCATTGTCTTTATCCTCGCCCAGGTTTGGGCTTGGAGCGCGCGACGCGAAATGCATTTCCAATGACTTAAGTTTTCCCCAGATTACCTCGGGCAGCTCCGAATGCTTGACGAAGGTGGCGAAGTTTTTCTGTAGGTCCTCGACGCGGCCCTCTGACTGAAACCCAAACTCTCCGGCAAATGCTAATAATTCCTCCTTGCGACGGGAATAGATCCAAGTTGTTCCCACCCCAGGATTCTTAAGTCTAATTGGAACAGACTCACCAGGATCATTTGCTGCTCCTTTGTTCTGCGCTTGGGCATTTTCTCCTTCCGTGGCTGGCATCTCGTCTCCTGTGTGCTTATATTTGTTTTTTTTTTTCTCTGTAGTTTTGATATACAGTTTGTATTGCTCGTTTGTTTTGTTGTGATGGCGAATTTATTTTTGTGTTCTGGTATTTTGGTATTTTCACTTTTTCACTCGCTCGCGTTACTTGTCGGTACTGCGACGTCAGCTCGTGGGCTGCCTGCGTTTCACTCGGTCGCGTCACGACTTGCGTTTTATGGCGTCACTCTCCACGTGGTACTGCGCGCTTTTCTAGGTTTTCGCGCCAATTTTCGGTGCACCGAAACCGTAGTTTACCCGTCCAAAAATTTTTAACCCTGCTCTACAAGGTGGTATTTTCCCAGGATTTTACCCTACAAGTCCCTGTTCGGGCGCCATTTGTAACGAAGTTCTCTGGCCGGGGTGAGTCTCAGTCGCGCCAGAGATCCTTACAAGAAATTTGTAATCTATAGGAGACTTGCTTTAAAAAGGAAATCGTAGGCGAGGGTTCTTGGATCGGGTAAGTCGCGATTGCTGGGACCGCGACGCACAAAATGGCAGGCTTTGCGTGGCTAGCCAGAGGAGAAGGGGGGAGGGGAAAACACGCGTGGTGCTCCCGCGTACTTGTGCGACTCCTGATTATGAGACGCCTATATCTGGCAAGGATCCGGCGATCCCTGGGTGTACCAGGTATTACCGTAGCCACGCCTGAAAGGGAGAGAAAAAAAGGGGGGGGGGATGTGCTTCCAACAGGGGCACGCCGGCGTTCTCTGGGAGTACCAGGTATTACCGTAGCCACGCCTGAAGGGGGAGAAAAGGGGGGATGTGCTTCCAACAGGGGCACGCCGGCGTTCTCTGGGAGTACCAGGTATTACCGTAGCCACGCCTGAAGGGGGAAAAAGGGGGGGATGTGCTTCCAACAGGGGCACGCCGGCGTTCTCTGGGAGTACCAGGTATTACCGTAGCCACGCCTGAAGTATCACTAACTACGGGTTCAGGAAGGATTAGGGTTATTTTTTCAAAGAACTACACTGTTACCGAATATACGCAGGTGGGTTATAATTCCGAAGTTTCACTTTATTTCCTTATCCTGTCTTATTTCCCTGCTGCTGCACCGAGTTCTTAGGATCTAAGTCACACGCGTTGATTCACAAGTTATTTTACCCAGTTGTGGAGCACACGTCTGCTTCCTTCAGCCGTCCGGAACCAAGAGAGCGAATCATTTCGATTGATCCTGAACATCAACTCGGTTTGGGTTGCCACCCGTCGAAATATCGAGCAATGTCGGTCATCGACTCATGGTTTCGTTGCCACTCGTCGAAATATCGAGCGGGGCTGACCATCGATAGTCAATTTGGCCACCTGGTGGTTTGATCGCGTAGCGATCTGGCAAAGTCTTGCGATCTGGCAACGTTGTTTAGGGCGCGCTTAGGTTTAAATTTAATTTTGTTAACCGATAATACTTCAGGGATTCCTCTTAAACCTAATAACAAGATCCTTCATGGCGTCTTATAGATAAACTTAAACAATAAGGTATTAAAGTTAATGAAATAGAAAATAAAAATGTGTGCTTCGTGAAGCGATGCGTCACAGTATCAAATATTCCTTCGGTAAAGTTGTTCCTTAAGCTTTAACGATTCATTTGTTTCACCAAAGTTGTAGTTATCTTTTAACAAAGAAACTAAGCAAAAAGTCGATCTTTTATCGAATTTAAGCATCATACGTTTTCTGCCTGCATAGGGCTATCTCTCTCTGCATTTTCATACAAATTGTCAACAAATGATTCCGTCTCCCTCCATCTCCCTGTGCCTTGCATTTCCCTGCGCTTCCTTAAAAATATAAATTGAGCTTTAATACGGTTAATTTCTGCAGACTTTAGTTTATAGTTATTGGTGACCCACCCCCATTAAAGTGCCCCAAACTCATTCAATTAGAAAATGAAATCCTTTACGCTAAACCGTTAAACCAATCAATACCGTGTTTTCGTTAATAAATGTTTAAAAATATGACGGCGTCAATTTTTAACCTTTTACTATTTTTAATACCCGATTAAAAAGTAGCCGTCATATCCAGCATACGCTTGCATATATAAATTAATCTTTTCGCAAGGCGCGGCCTGAGGTGGTCCTCGACGGCTTCTAAACTGAGTATCAAATATTCCTTCGGTAAAGTTGTTCCTTAAGCTTTAACGATTCATTTGTTTCACCAAAGTTGTAGTTATCTTTAAACAAAGAAACTAAGCAAAAAGTCCATCTTTTATCGAATTTAAGCATCATACGTTTTCTGCCTGCATATGGCTATCTCTCTCTGCATTTTCATACAAATTGTCAACAAATGATTCCGTCTCCCTCCATCTCCCTGTGCCTTGCATTTCCCTGCGCTTCCTTAAAAATATAAATTGAGCTTTAATACGGTTAATTTCTGCAGACTTTAGTTTATAGTTATTGGTGACCCACCCCCATTAAAGTGCCCCAAACTCATTCAATTAGAAAATGAAATCCTTTACGCTAAACCGTTAAACCAATCAATACCGTGTTTTCGGTAATAAATGTTTAAAAATATGACGGCGTCAATTTTTAACCTTTTACTATTTTTAATACCCGATTAAAAAGTAGCCGTCATATCCAGCATACGCTTGCATATATAAATTAATCTTTTCGCAAGGCGCGGCCTGAGGTGGTCCTCGACGGCCGCACTGTCAAGGGTGGTCTTCTCTGAGATGCCCGCTTGTAGGCGCGGGGAAGCGGTCGCTTCTGGAAGCGCCCGTTATAGTTGAGTGGCGGCCAGCAGCTTGTGGTTGCCTCTCGTAGGTGCGGGTGGATGTGTTAGCACCCACGCTTGAGGGTAGGCTGCTGGAAGCTGCTGCTTGTAATTGCCTCCCGTAAACGCGGGAGGAATATGTTAGCCGCTGGTCGCACCAGTTGGAGCCCGCTCGATAGTGCGGGGGAGGAGGGGGCCTTATCTTGTTCCACGTTGTGGAGATCGGGGATCCCTCACTGCAGTCAGAGCCGGATGGCTAGGCCTTCATAATTGCTGATTAGGACGACTTATGTTGGAGGGTACTTTCCCCCTTCGCCTGCTGGCCTAGAGACTCAGTCAGCGCAAAAATGAGAGAGATCTAACGGCGGTTGCCGGAGTTTTTAAAAGCTTTAGAACTTCTGTTCTTTATTCTTACAGAGCTTGAAGCGAACTAACTTAGAGTTGACAAAAGATGAAATTCATAGAGGCCACGCAAATATGCTGTGTTTGTCGGCTATGCACGAGCACCGCTGACGCGGCATTTGGCCGCCGCTGGGCTTCGGACATTCGGTCATCGCCTCCGTCCGGTTAGCTACTTAGTTAACTACTCCCCCTATTTCAGCGATCACCCTTCTTAGTGGGACCGCAGATCTTCTGGCACCGGTGAGTCGCATGTAGGTTAGGCCGACACAAATCAATGCGCAACATATTACTCCTGTAATTAGCGCTACCATGTGTGTCTGATTGGTGTTGATTTTATTTCCAAACTTCTGAATGTATTCCAGGTTACGTTCACTCAAGCGGTGAAGGTAGGGGAGGCTCAGAGTATTTTGAGTGATGGTGATGTTCAGTGATGGTGAACTTGCCACCCCCGGAGTCCTCTTCTGGGCGGAGTTTTGGTTAAAAACCAGGGATTCGTTTACTGTGACGCGCTCACTAAAGGTGACGAGATGCGTCCCGTGTATCCAGACGCTTGTTCCGTTGTCTACTCGTACCTGCGCTGATCATCGACATAAGTGATCGGATGTAAATCGCTTGGTTGGGTCTCGCAGTGCGCAACTCCACCTGCATGGAGTTCTCGGGCGCATGTGGTCTTCGCTGATAGTCGGCAGAATGTGACTCCTGGTGCTGTGGAGCAATTCTGGATCGCATACATGTGGGATGAAGTTCGCCCTCTTGCTTTCCCTGCTTACGGTTGCTGACAATACATGGTATACAGCAGCTTATACACTTCTGAATCTTCTCTTCCAGCTTCGGTATGTAGAACTCCTTGCCAATGATCTCCTTACACTTCTTGACAGAGAAGTGTCCGTGTTCGTGTGCTTGCTTGATAATTTCTCGTTGCATACCCGAAGGAACAACAATGAGTTCACAGTCGTCAACAACTTTGTCTAAGAGTCCCGAATTTAAGAAGTAATTGTTATGGGTCGTCTTTTTTGCAAGAATGTCTATGATGGCTTTGAGCTGGTCGTCTTGAGCCTGGATGTTCTTCATTCTGCTATGTACTGACGTCTCTGTTATCATCATCATGTGTGCACGACTTAGGGCATCTGCGTGGCTAATTCGCGTGCCAGCTCCGTGTTCGACGACGTATTCGAACTCTTGTAATTGGAGAATCCAGCGAGGTATTCGGGTGCACAAGTCCTTTTTTTCTATGGTCTTAGCTAGAGCATTACAGTCTGTTATGAGTCTAAATCGCAAACCCAGTAAGTAGACCCTGAATTTTTTGAAGGCTTCCACAACAGCTAAGATTTCGAGCTCGTAGCTCGTGAACTTCCTTTCAGCATCTGTCGTCTTTTTGCTCATGTAATATACAGGATGCCACTGGTTATCATCCGTACTTTTTTGCAGCAAAACTGCGCCGAAACCATCCGTATGGAGTTCAGTCTCGTGCTGCTGATGGAAAATTTTTAGGACTGGTTTTTGCGTAATGAGAACCTTTAATTTGTTAAATGCATCTAGCTGTTGGTCACCGAAATGAATTTTCGCATCTTGTTTCGTCATGTCAGATAAGGGTTTAGCTATCTGCGAGAAATTGGCGATGATCTTTCGGAAATAGCCCACTAAGCCAAGGAAACTCTGTAGCTGTTTCAGGTTAGTCGGAACTGGAAACGATGTGACAGCATGCGACAGGCGATGAGATCCGTCACGTTTTTTAACTAGGACAACTGGGCTGCTGTATTCTGACTCGGAGATTTCAATTACACCGTCCTACAGCCATTGGTCGGTTTGTTTGTCTATGATGCATCGCTTTTACGCTTGCTGATGGTTCGATGTCAGTTACAACTGCCTCGCAGGAACGCACAAGGAACTTTGTTACGAATTGTTCACCGTCAATTGTAATTTCGTGTTCGAACAAACCCGATGGTTTGATCTTGTTTTGATCTGATTTACCGAACCCGATTAGATAAACGTTGCACTTACTAAGCTTTGGCTTTCTTAGCTTTTTAAATGTGGTATCAGTAACCAAATTGTACTTGCGTTCCTGCTACTCAGGTCTCCGTAGAACGCTCTTTTTCGGCCCTGAAATTAATGCTGTCGGATTTAAGGTGCAATCTCTCGTCGGAATCAATCAAAAAACTAATGTTTTTAAAATTAAACAAATAAATCTCGTATTATATGTGCATTGGAATGCAATTTACTTAACCCGTTTTTGTAATTATATGTCGCCTGTTATGCACCCTTGCTTAACTTTTATTTTTCTTATCCCATTTGGTACATTACAAAAAAATATTCTGGGGACATATGGCATATCAACAGAAAGGTATTAAAGCGTAGATTATATATATATATAAAATATATATAAACCCAATGCATCCCACAGTTCAAGAGTTATTTCAATTCAATCTTTATTTTCAATTTTTATTATAAAAGTGGACAAATAACTATTATTTGTTGATTTTTATAATAAAAATTGAAGCGTAAGAGTTATTTGTCAACTTTTATAATAACAAGAGAGAACGCTATAGTCGGGTGCCCCGACAATCAGATACCCGTTACTCAGGTAAAGGGAGTGCGAGGGAGATGGAGGTAGAAACTTTGAACACGCATAACTCTTTAACGAATGGTCCGATTTGAAAAATTTCTTTTACATTTCGATAGGTATTGATAAACACAATAAAACTGCATTTTTACTTTTCCGAAATATTGAAATTTTTGAAATCGTATATAAGCGATTGTGGGCGTTAGAGGGGGCGTGGCACCTTTTTGAAACAAACTTGCGCTGCGTAGGAACTCCTAGAATCTGTATGCAAAATGCCAATCTTCTAGCTTTTAAAGTTTCCGAGATCTCAGCGTTCATACGGACAGACGGACAGACAGACAGACGGACAGACGGACAGACGGACATGGCTAGATCGACTCGGCTAGTGATCCTGATCAAGAATATATATACTTTATGGGGTCGGAAACGCTTCCTTCTCCCTGTTACATACTTTTGCACGAATACAATATACCCTTTTACTCTACGAGTAACGGGTATAAAAATTGGAAAATAAGAGTTATATGTAAATTTTTTTGAATAGGTTAACTCTTATTTACGATCCCTGTAATGAAGTGCAATATGTTAACAGACTGGAGAATTTTCACGGACGCTACGGACAAAATATCTTTTATAGGAGTGTCGGTGGGCTCCTCCATCCAAATACTTTTTAGGTCTGCGTGATCTAATATGTTTGGGCTGACTATGTTTACTTTAGCAAGCGAGATTGCCATCATTAAATTTTGAAGTTCCATTGCTAACATTCGGTTTCTGGAGAGCAATGTTTCATATAGATGACCAGTGTCCACTTCTGAACTCTTTGCCACTTTCAGGATTTGATTTACGGTTGCCGTTAATTCATTAATTTGACTTTGTATTCTGGTATTTATTTCTATTTGTCTATTGTTTAAATTGATTAATTGTGTTTCTGTGAATTTAATTCTTTCTAAATCCCCGGCGTGCGGAGTTCCTGCTACGACTTTTAACATTGATCCTAAAAAGTCTAAACTCCTGGCTACCCAGTGGTGCACGCCTAACGAGTCGAGCAGGTCGCGAAGGTGAGCTGTGTCCACATTCAAAAGTTTCTTTATGTGACTGGGGGAACATTTCGCTCATATTTTCTGTTTCTTCTACTACGCGCCTGTACTCTGAAAGGTTCGCTGAATGTCTAACGAATGCGAATTCCTCCCACACTAGTATTCGACCGTCAATAATGGGGATGTACTTGGCTTGTGAATAGTCGGTGATGTGCGCCGACGCACATCCCGATTGGGATGATTTTGGACCTGTGGAATGAATTTGGAGCTATATTTTTGTTCATGACAAGGTTGCCCACCACCAACGGAAATTAACTTAACTTTTAGAAAAATATTTTATCAGCTATGCTTAAGGCTAGTAAAATTTGTGCCAAGTGGCAAAAAGGAAAAAGAGAAGGTAAAAAACTTTTTTTATTATATGATGTTGTCTTTGTGGACCACCCTCCCCTTGATGAGGACTGTGATCCCCATGTCCGCTTCCACAATCTTCTCTTCACACAATGGTGAGAGTTTGTTGCCTAGCCGCCTGTTGGATTTCACCAGGACTTTTTCACCAACTTCGAATACCCTGTTCTGTCGGGCAGCATTTTCCCTGTTCCTGAGCTTGTCCTGGGCAATTTTTATCTTATCCTGAATCTCATACTGTGGTTGATCCGACTGTGTTTGTATTACTTCGGCTGGCCTTTTGTCGATGACCGAATGGATAGATTTATTGTATCTGGCTGTGGCCAGCAAGATTAGTTCGACGGTGTCACTGATGCCTTTATCAATTTTAAGGCATCTAACAAGCTCTTTTAGCGTGCTGTGGAATCGTGTCCGTTTGAGACACTGTGGAAGGGCGGTGCATTCGAGATGCTCACGCCGAAATGGTTTCCCAGCATGGACAAAATTGTGTGCGAATTCAACGATGGTTCGTTGTCACAATATATGACCTTGGCTTTTGGGAAAACATTCAAGAGTTGTAGCAGTGCTGGTTTAATGTCCTCTATGGTTCTAGAGGGGATTGGCTGGACCATCGCAAATTTTGAGAATTTGTCAATGGATGTAAGAAAATATTTTTTATCCGTTGAGAAGATGTCTATGTGTAATATCTCCCCAACCTGGGACGGGATTGGTGTTTCCCCAAGCTCCTGCTTTTTGGGATGCCTGTCATATTTAGCTTTAGCACATGTTTTGCAGTTAGCGACGATTTCGCTTGCTAGCTTGGCCATTTTCGGGAAGTAGTACTCGGAGAATACCTGCTTCACATTTTCTTGGGCCGACCTGTGAGCCCTGTTGTGTTCAGTGGACAGAATTTCCCGTCTCTCCGGGACTGCGAAAATGTCCGTTACACGATTTTTACAATACCAAAATTTTGTGGCTGGAAATTGGCGTACCAGTTGGTTCTGTATCATTGCGAGTGTGTGCAAATCGCAATGGATGGCGTTTACGCCCTTAGGAACAATTAAATCTGCGAGCTCATTGAGTAATGACTCTTTGCAGGAGAAGCTGATCGCATGCAGTCTCTTGTTTCCAAAGAGGACAAAGCTGCGTTTTTGCGGAAAGCGAGCTTCCTCCAGAGTTATCTGGTTTTGGAAGCAATTTAAGGGCCGTTGCCTCAATTGTGTGGGTCAGTGACAGCTCACTGTGAATCGTGGCCGCACTTGAAAAGGCTTCTTCCTCTCCCAGAACGTTAAGTTGCTGTCTTGAGAGGGCATCCGCAACGAGGTTTTCCTTGCCGGGCTTGTAACAAATTTTGGCGCCGGACTCGTCGATGCGAGCTTTCCACCGTTTGATCCTTGCATTCGGATTGGATTCCTATACCGCGAAGGTCAGTGGTTGATGGTCGGTAAATATGTTGATATCTTTCACTGCATATAGATAGTGACGTAATTTGGCCAATGCTCATACTAATGCTAGCAGCTCCCTTTTATTGGTGGCATAATTGATCTCTCTGTCCTTTAGGGTTCTCAAGATTATGGTAATGGGCCGTCCCTCTTGGGATAGGACTGCGCCAATGCCGTAAGCTGAGGCATCTGTCGTTAGATCAAAAGCTTTTTTATAGTTGGGATTCCTGAGGATGACCTCCTCGGAAGCTAGAATGTTACGCAGCTTGTGAAAAGCTAGCCGTTGCGGCTCGCTGAACTGCACATGGATATTTTTCGACCTGTGTCTGCTGACACTACCGAATTCCCTTTTCAGGATGTCTGAAATGAGCCGAGCTATGGACGCAAAATCTTTAATAAAGCATCTATAGTAGCTGGCCAGGCCAAGGAATGATCTAACTTCGAACACGTTATTGAATCCAGGGAATTCCTGAATGGCCTTGGTTTTTTCTGGGTCAGTGGTAGCCCCGTTGCAGCTGACTATAAAACCCAAGAAGCTAACGCTTTTTTTGAAGAATTTAGATCGTAAAGGCTTCTGAGAACCCAATCTACGTGCTGGATATGAGACATAAACATAGCAAAATTTGCCTATCTGCTCTCACCTATAATTCTTTGGAAAATGCTGGCAGCATTTTTTAGTCCAAATGGCATTCTGCGAAACTCGTACTTTCCTCCATTTACGGAAAAGGAAGTCTTTTCACGGTCGCGTTCTGCCAGCGTTATTTGGTGGTAGCCAGATTTTAAATCGAGCGTAGTGAAGTATTTCGCTCTGCCTAAATTCCCTAGTATCATAGAGATATTTGGCATGGGATAGCGATAAGGTATTGTTTTTTCGTTCAATTTGCGAAAGTCCAATACGAGTCGCATTTTACGGCCGCCCGTTTCGTCGGTGCCCTTTTTGTCTACAACCCATATCGGGTTATTGTAGGGGGATCTCGACTTCTGGATTATGCAATTTTATAGCAGCTCTTGAATCTCGCAAAGGCTTTTTTCCTGTCGCGGAGCATTTTTAAAAATGTCTTTCTGACCAAAGGTGGCCCATCTGAACAATCCACTTCGGTGAAATTGACATCAGGGCCCGAGTGAAAATCAATTTTCTCCTCTTTGTTGCCCCATTTGATGTGGCCGGAGGCCAGGCAAAGTGATGCTTCCGCCTGTTTAAGAAGGACGAGGCCTACGATTGCATCAAAAGAAGATAAGTCGGGTAAGATAAAGAAGGTAGCCTTCAAATCGAAAAGTGACACGAAGCATTTCTTCGTGATTGTGGTGTTGCCGTGAATTGAGTGAATTTCGAAGGGGCTTTCTACCGGGACGCATTTCAATCCTTCGAACAGTCGGATGAAATTTTTGGACGCGCCCGTGTCAATAAGGAACTTCATGTTAACCGCTACTCTGCGTCCAATGACGGGTAGCATGGACTTTCCCCTAAAATTGATTGTGTCCGAGTCATACTCGTAGATGGAGTCATCGTTGATTTCTGCGGCTGCGACACAGGCAACATTGGCGTAATTTTTCTCAACGTGTACGTCGTTTTGGACGACGTGGTTGACCTTTTGTTGTTTTCTTTGGTTACCCGTGCGACCGGAAGTCGCAGGCAGGGGCTGATAAGCAGGGGCTTGAGCGGGATGGGCTACCCTAGCGACGGATGGATCCACATCCATGGGCTCCTGTGTGTTCTGAAACTTACTGTTGCGCGGCTCACTATGGACCTGTGCTTTGAATGTCTTACTATAGTGCGGGTTTTTCCCGGCACTAGACTGCGGTTCCGTCTGCGCAGATGTCTTGTCCTGCTGACGATTTTGTGTCTTCGGACTTGACTTTCGTTCCCTTTCTTCTTGGTTTCTTGCGAACGTGGACACGAATTGATACCGTTCGTGGTTTGATTCCACCTCTTGTGCCAGGGCTAGGGCCGATGGCATATCCTTCGGCTTTGCCGAGAAAAGTACGTCAGTGAGACTGCGTTTTAAACACCCTAAGCGCGTCATCACGGAATTTTTCACAAAGAATTTTCGCCATACTTTGATCGTAGGACATGTTAACTTTGTTGGTCAATAAGGTGAGTTTTTTCTCAACCTCATCGTAGTATTGTAATAAAGTTATGCTACCCTGTCTGAGAGTGCCTAGTTCTTGTTCGATGACGTGCATCGGTCTTTTGTCACTGTAAGTAAAATCAAGACGACTTACGATTGCGTCAAAATTCAACACAGTGCCAAATCAAGACAGTACTGCGTCGGCAGCCCCCCTAATTTTTCTTCTGATAATAATGACCGCCTGATAATGGCGTGAGCTACCATCATATCGTCTAAATATGTGGTACGCGGCCGCGGCCGCCTGTCTCCAAGAAACATATGCCTCTTGTGCGCCCGCAAATTCGGGTAGGCATTTGACGGCGTCGAGAGGTTCGTTACATTGAACGTGATCCCTGATTTGTATGGCCGCGTATACTTTAATTTCTCGGGCCGGCGCCGGGCCTTGGGCCCGTAACTCTGCCACCTCGCCGGCCAGCGCATTAATAGTCTGTCTAAGCTGTTCTTCCCTTTGCCGATTTAAAGCGGTCTGTTCTGCCAGTGCATTATCGATGGCCGCCTGCACTACCTGCCTAAGCTGTTCGGGGTCCATTCCTCCACCTCTTAGGTGTTCAATTTCCGCGTTTATTGGTGTTGAAGCTCGAAAAAATTCCTCACTATCGGAATCTGAAACACTAGGGTACCGGTCAGCGTTTCTATACTGACGGAATGGTGAGCTCATAGGCTTAGATGCACAAACGATTAGATGCGAACGCAGGCATTAAACCACACAACAATAAGGGCAAAGAGAAATGACGAAAAGACGACGAGCGGCTGATTATGTTCAGCTAAATGCAAAGCTAGCGAATATAGTGTTGTTACACAAAGGGTAGCATGTGACAGTAATAATAATACAAATAATAGATTATTATAAATTATGTGAGATATAGTGTAAAAAGAGTAAAGCGTTACATAACTTTTGTTGATTAAAAAAAAAATTAACCACAATACCTATATCGTCAACCAAATCCTGATTTTCATAAAATATTGAGTTCGTTTTAACTCGTTTTATTTATAATTTATTTATGTATTAATTTTTAGCATAGAGTTGCAGAAGTTATTTTTGCAAAACAAATATTTTTTCTTTGTTTATTATTTATCACCTCACGCAGTTAAGAAAACATTTAGAAGAGGGGCTCACTTACATGATTTTTGCTGTGTGTGTGTTTCCTCAAATTTATTTTCCAAATTTTATTTATAAATTCTTCTGCAGAGACGATTGAGCGCCAATTAATCTTTTCGCAAAGCGCGGCCTGAGGTGGTCCTCGACGGCCGCACTGTCAAGGGTGGTCTTCTCTGAGATGCCCGCTTGTAGGCGCGGGGGAAGCGGTCGCTTCTGGGAGCGCCCGTCATAGTTGAGTGGCGGCCAGCAGCTTGTGGTTGCCTCCCGTAGGTGCGGGGGGATGTGTTAGCACCCTCGCGTGATGGTAGGCTGCTGGAAGCTGCTGCTTGTAATTGCCTCCCGTAAACGCGGGAGGAATATGTTAGCCGCTGGTCGTACCAGTTGAAGCCCGCTCGGTAGTGCGGGGGAGGAGGGGGCCTTATCTTGTTCCACGTATGTGGAGATCGGGGATCCCTCGCTGCAGTCAGAGCCGGATGGCTAGGCCTTTACAATTGCTGATTAGGACGACTTATGTTAGAGGGTACTTTCCCCCTTCGCCTGCTGGCGTAGAGACTCAGTCAGCGCAAAAATGAGAGAGATCTAACGTCGGTTGCCGGAGTTTTTCAAAGCTTTAGAACTTCTGTTCTTTATTCTTACAGAGCTTGAAGCGAACTAACTTAGAGTTGACAAAAGATGAAATTCATAGCGGCCACGCAAATATGCTGTGTTTGCCGGCTTCGGACATTCGGTCATCGCCTCCGTCCGGTTAGCTACTTAGTTAACTTATACATTTTAAACACTGCTTATGTTTTCAATTAAAAAAAAAACAATAAGAAACACACTTCGAATAATGAAAAAATGTAGATTGTGAAAATAACTTAAACAAAGGTGGCATATTATTCAAGTCGAAAAAAGCACTTTTCGAGAAAACATCAAGCCATTAAAAACGTAAAAAAAGTATGACTAGGAGATATGCATTTCCATAATTTATTTGACAAAGAAAGTCTTATAATTACTAATTATGTCATAGTATTTTCCCCACATTTTTTCTTTTAATTTTTAAATTTGACAATAACAATAAAAATAATGTAGATACCAGCAGAATTATTAAAAATAGTAATTTTATACCCATAACTTAGAACAACTAATCCTGGCCTGATTTGCTCAGGATCAATCACTTACAGATAGTCGGCGGCAGCTAGATGTCCTCTTCGGCGGCTGAACGGCAGCGGCTCCGACGTCGCAGCGAAGGCGATGCCCCCCACAGAAAAACATCAATTCGCAGACAGTTGAAGTAGGAGCAAGTGCACAGCCAAATGCCTTTAGGGAAAGCCGGCGGGTTTCATAGGCGTCCATCAACAAATATACAGCAGGACATGAGAACAGGAAGCGGGGGACAACTCATACAGGAGCCGCGGGAAGAAGTAGGATCGGTGCACACAAAATTCGCTGTAGGAACCCAAAGTGCGACCAGAGTTCCTTACCAGGCGATGCAAAGAAGCTTTTCAAGTCATGCCATAACTGTTCTTATTTGTATTGTTCGCGTGAGTGTCGACGCTCCCACTGGGAAAGGCATCGAAAGGCATGCCTGCACTCGCGCGCCTCCGGCCTGTCGCCGGTGCTGGCTGCAGGGACGACCTCGGCTACCTTTGGCACCACCTTAGCTTGCTGGCGCGTAGGCCCCTCTCGCAGGAAGAGGCGTTGTGCGTGTTCTATTTCGCAGTCCTGAGGCATGAAAACTTCATCAAGAATGGCTTCGACCATGGGCGAGGCTTCGTACATTGCGCTGGCCGGACCTATGCCCGCCGAATGGTGACCTGGGCTTTACTCAGAGCTTCTTTAAGCTCAGCACAGAGCCAGCCGGAGACCAAGATGCTCATTTACGTGGCCATTTGCGTGGTATCCGGGGCGCCGAGCATGGGACAGGCGCCGGTGCGCTGGGAACGCCAACTGGTGGTGTTGGCGAAACTGACTCCTGCAAAACCGTTTTGGCCGAGTTGGAGCATCTCGGCGGTACTGGCGCTCCAGCAATCGCTCTCAGTGGCCGGCGTGCCAGAGCGTGCGAAATTGTCATCACACCTTCAACACGGGGCAGCGCTCCATGTACAGAAAGCGAGAGCTTATTCTTTCCAACATTCTTGACATCCTGTCAAGGCGCGGTGTCATACTGCGCAAAGCACTATCCTGAAATATTTCAGCGGCTGCAAACATACACCGAGGGTCAGAGCGATAAGTTCAATCCGGTAACATTGCATCCGCGGGACTCTCAGACAGGCCAATGCTTCATCTGCATTTATTATGCCAGTGCAAACGGACAGTGAGTTCATCAAGCTTCCTTCAGCGACAGACGGCGGCAATGAAGTGATAGCCATCAGTGGGGTCTCTGTTGCTCTCGCCCGACTAGATGATGATGAGTTGCTCAAGACCACATGCAACAGTTGATTAAGAGTAGATAAAAACAATTGCAGCAAGGACTTCGGAGCGGCAGAGACAACGCTTTGCATGGACAACTTTTAAGCAAAGCTTTGGGATGTGGCATAGAAAGCACCCGCATGTAAGACGTGCCACAATACAAGCCTCTTCCTACGAAATCCATCCGCAATCCGTTGAGGGGATGGTCTTCATTCGAACATTGTTTATATCTTTGTCGAACAAAAAATTCTATGAAATGTAACAAGCAAACACTACCACCAACGACGAACACAGAAGCATGTTCGTCGAATAAATTAGACTGTGGATGGGCTGCTTAAAAATACTAAATGTGCTGCTTTTTGACAGTGCCAATTGAAACGATTACTACAAAAAACATACATACACAATAATGCGGACAAAATTTTAAAATGTTGAAAATGATTATTAATTTTTTTTTTTAAATTATTTTCAGTTTGTTGTATGCAGAAAATCAATCGCAAACAGGTTCTTATGTGTAGTCAAAATTTAAAGCTAAATATTTGGTAAGCGAAAACAACAATTTGAAATTCCCGAAACATGCTTTTCAGTACGTAAATAAATAAATAATCCGGGGACCGAAAATAACAGTTATTTCAATTTTTTGTGACTAAAAATCATCCGCCAGAAAAGTGCAAAAAAACCAAGAGCACCAATGAGTTCCAAATTGGTCAAGTTATGAAAATCTGCCATTTTATTTTGTGAGTTTTATTTTATAAATCAATGGTACAAATTATTTTCGAGTTTTATTATAAAACTCATTAATCGTTATGAGAGAAAAAGTAAAAATCAGTAATAATGATTATGTGTGAGTTTTATTTTTATAAAACTCAATTCTTACTTTGCGGCCATTATTATTAGAAATTTTAATATGATTTAAATTTCTTCTTGTTCGTTTGGACATGTAGTTTCAATACATATAATAAAAAAAAGTAACCATTTTTAACAATAGATAACATGACACTCCGGCGGGTAAGGGTATATTGTATTCGTGCAAAAGTATGTAACAGGGAGAAGGAAGCGTTTCCGACCCCCATAAAGTATATATATTCTTGATCGGGATCACTAGCCGAGTCGATCTAGCCATGTCCGTCTGTCCGTCTGTCTGTCGTCTGTCTGTATGAACGCTGAGATCTCGGAAACTATAAAAGCTAGAAGGTTGAGATTTCACACACATATTCTTGGGCTTCCTACGCAGCGCAAGTTTGTTTCATCGAGTTGCCACGCCCCCTAACGCCCACAATCGCCATAAACGATTTTCAAATGTGTCTGGAGGCCACATCTTTAAGATTTTAAAAATATATAAACGCAATTTTATAGTGTTTATTAATACCTATCGAAATGTAGAAGACATTTTTCAAATCGGACCATTCATTAAAAAGTTATACGCAATCAAAATTGTTTATATATCTATCTCCCTCCCTCCCTTAGCCCCAATAGATAGTCGGGACACCAACCCGAGTACAGCGTTCGCACTCCCTTTAGCTGAGTGACGGGTATTAGATAGTCGGGACACCAACCCGACTATAGCGTTCTCTCTTGTTTAAAAATCGATTTAAGGATGAAAATGGAGCTTTGTACAACTATTTTGTAAGGCAGGGAAACAATTTTTCATGGATCTTATAACTTCACGGCAAAATATTCTAGTGATATTTAAGATAATCTTAAGAGCAATACGCTT
>JBAMCF010000194.1:0-102910 GCA_037075285.1 Drosophila lutescens
TGCGGCTAAGTTGGCCGTAGTACCGACTGGTCCGACTACATTGGCTGTAATACCGATTGGTCCAGCTGCGTCGGCCGTAATACCGATCAGTTGAGCAGAACGTGGGCAGACTTGGCACGGGCATCCCCACCAGCAGAGTGTGGGCACGAGCAGCGGACTTCAAGGGAGCAACGCAGGACAACGCAGCAACAAGTCGCCCAGGACACCGACGAGGACTAGCATCCGAGAGCGTGCCGAGAACCAGGCATCAGGTACGATCGCACCAGCCAGGAGGGAAGGTTAGGGTGGAACGTTCGTCTTTCTCTGGGCGTTTGCTACAGGGACTGCTGGCGTAAACCGGCCGTAGTACCGGAGCGTCAAAGGAAACTGAGTAGGCGTCTGGCGGGACCGGCCGGGACAGAGCAAGGGACAGGAGACTGCGGCTGGCAGGACGAAGGTCTTGCGAGCGTGGGGCCTGTTCACCCTAGTCTGAGAACGGTGACGCTTCCCTAAGCCCAACGACCCAACTCCACGCCCTCGTCGGCGAGTGGCAGCGAGAGTACCCGGATCATCCCGGAGCATCCCGGAGCACCTGCAGCGAGGAACCACCGAGCGGAGTCGCAGGAGCATCGTCAACACGAGTCCCAACAATTATTGTAAACCAGAGCCGTAAATAAACGCCTCTTTGAACCGAGTTCTGAAATGTTTTACTGTTAACCGGGCGGTCACGTTTATATAAATTTGGTGGGACGAACACACAAATCTACTGAGCTAGCCGCACGATCTTCGTAGCGAGCAAATCACAAAATAAGTTCGTTACATCTGGCGCCCAAAACGTGATTGTCCCGGCAGTAAAAACAAATAAAAATCAGAATGGGGAAGAGTTGGATTTACCGTCTGAAGAAAGAGGACTTTGCCCATGTCTCACAGAAGTTAAACATTAGTCTAGAAGGCAGATCGGAAGACATCAGAAAGGCATTGTCCGAATATTATTCACAGACTGAGAACGACCCCAAGCTAGTCGATATCTGGGCCGAGCTTGAAGCAAAATACGGCGACAGGCCAGGCACCAGTATAAAGATAACAAACGCCGAGGGTGAAGATCTATTGGAAAGTTTGAGCGTCGAAAACATGCAGAAGGAGGCGCAAAAGAGAGAGCCAAGCCAGGAAAGGCAAAAGGCAACGCAAAAGACAGAACCGACACCGACCTCTACACCCAGCAACCCAGATTATGCCAAAGTCGCGAAGCAGGTCAGAGAATGGTCTTTCAGATTCGATGGCACAGAGAAAACACTCGAATTCCTGGAGCAAGTGGAATGGTCCGCGAATACCTACGGGTTGGATTTGAATTTAATACCTCGAGCGATGCCTGAGCTACTTCAAGGAAGAGCATTAAAATGGTTCATCTCAAACAACCGGCACTGGAAAACATGGATAGAATTTATGGAGAGTTTCCAAACATTCTTCCTACCCAGAGGGTATTTTGCCAAACTAGAGGACCAGGTGAAGGCTCGGAAGCAGGGATTCAGGGAGCCGTTCAAAGATTACATGGTGGAAATGCAAACCATGGTAAGACCGCTCGGGTATAGTCCGGAGAAAATACTCGAGATCATAAGGGAAAACAGCACACCAGATCTAAGAATTTCCCTCCGAGCATACAAAGTCGACAACCTGGAAGCCCTCATGATCCTGGCCGACGAGTACGAAGAGCTGGAAAAAGAGCGGGAAGCGTTCTCCCATGAGAACAAATTCAGCAGGACAAAGACAACATTCCCGGAACAGGTCACGTGCAGAAGGTGCGACGACAACGCTAGACAAGACATTCCAGCCACCAACCAGCGGATCCCGCCGAACTTACTCCACCAAGGACATATTGTTCTGCTGGATATGCGGAAAAGTCGGAGTGAGATGCATGGAATGCTGCCAGAGAGCGGGAAATGGCCAGCGATCCCAGCCGCAGAGAGGCGAGCGGGGGTCGCACGCGGATACCTCTCCAATCTAACTGGCAGGCTAATCGAAGAGGAGCAGCAGTTGTCCGCAGCGGTGACGATTGGTGGGAATTCGTAAAAAGCCACGATTGACACCGGGGCAACAGCGAGCTTTATTAGCGAAGAGCTGGCGGACAATCTGGCTGCTCTGGGAAAGATTACACGGACGAGACGGCAAGTTAGGTTGGCAGACGGAAGGTACAGCGAAGTAGGCGCGCAGCTCGAGGTAGAAGTCGAATTCGGCAACAAACGACTGACCATGAGCCTGCTGATATTACCAGGGGTAGTAGACGCATTGGTGCTGGGATGGAACTTTCTCACACAAGTTGGAGCTGAGATAAAGTGCGCAGGTCACGAAATCCGCATACCGGCCAGGAACAGACACAACGGATGGCTGGAGGAAAAATTGTCGGTGGCTGTTGTTCAAGAAAACCGCGAGGAAGGAAACATCGAGCAATTCCTAGAAGCAGAGCTGGCAGAATTCCGAGCCATGAGCGGAACTTCGAACGTGGCCGAGCACCAGATCACCATGAAGGACGACAAACCCATAAAACAAAGATACTACCCTAAGAACCCCAAAGTTCAAGGGGAGATCAATGCAAAGGTGGACGAACTTCTGGAAATGGGTTTCATAGAACACTAGAAAAGCCCGTATAGCTCTCCCATAGTGATGGTGAAGAAAAAAACCGGCAAGTGGAGATTGTGCGTCGACTTCCGACAGATAAACGCAAAATCGGTGAAGGACGCGTACCCAATGCCACGTATCAACTACATCCTGGACCAACTACGAGAAGCACGCTATATCAGCAGCCTGGACTTAAAGGATGGATACTGGCAGATTCCGCTGGAGGAAGCAAGCAGAAAGTTCACGGCGTTCACGGTGCCAGGAAAGGGGCTCTTCCAATGGAGAGTGATGCCATTCGGATTACACTCGGCATCCGCAACGTTTCAACGGGCCTTGGACCAAGTGATTGGACCAGAGATGTCTCCTCATGCGTTTGCCTATCAGGACGACATAATCGTCATCGGACGCACTCAGCGAGAACACAAGGACAATCTTAGAGAAGTGTTTCGGCGTCTGAAGGAGGCGAACCTGAGAATAAACCCCGAGAAGTGTCAATTTTTCAAAAAGGAGCTGCTGTACCTGGGACATCGAGTTACAAGCCAAGGAATTGGCACAGACCCAGAGAAGGTTGCTGCCATAGCCCAGTTAGAACCACCCGCAACCGTCCGCGAGCTAAGGCAATACCTAGGAGTGGCATCGTGGTACCGACGATTTGTACCGGACTTCGCACGCATCGTTAAGCCGCTCAACGACCTACTTCGCAAGGGCGTGAAATGGGTGTGGACGCAAGACCATCAACAGGCCTTCGAGGAGGTGAAGGCGAGGCTGGTAACTAACCCAGTGCTAGCATGTCCAGATTTTGGAAGAACATTCATCCTGCAAACGGACGCCAGCGACTACGGCATAGGGGCGATTCTGACACAGAACACGGAAGACGGCGAGAAAGTTATCTCATACTCCAGTCGAACGTTAAACGGAGCCGAGAAAAACTATTCGACAACGGAAAAAGAGTGCTTGGCCATCGTCTGGGCAATTCGAAAACTAAAGCCCTACCTGGAAGGCTACCACTTCAAGGTGGTAACGGATCACATGGCACTGAAATGGCTGAACAGCATTGAAAGCCCATCCGGAAGAATCGCCAGGTGGGCCCTTGAGTTGCAACAATAAGACTTTGAGATTGCGTACAGAAAGGGCCAATTGAACGTGGTAGCCGACGCACTGTCCAGACAGCCGATGCCGGAAACCCTCCGGAGAGCAAAAGAAATGGTGCCAAATACGGAATGCAACTGGATCAGAGACATGCGTGAGAAAATAAACGCTCAGCCGCAGAAATTCACAGACTACGTGTTTGAGGGCGAAACGCTGTATAGGCAGATCCCACACAGAGCTGGCAACGAAGATGTGGTGGCATGGAAGCTATGCGTCCCTACAGATCTAAGGGAAACGGTCCTACAAGAAAATCACGACTCCCCAGCGGCCGGCCATGTAGGAAGCCGGAGGACGATTGCCCGTCTAGCTGCCAGATACTACTGGCCAGGAATGCAAAGGGACGCAAGAGCATATGTTAGGAAATGCGAAGAGTGCCTAAAATATAAACCTAATCAGAGACAAGCGGCGGGGAAAATGCTGACTCAAATCCCGGAAGAACCATGGGCAACGGTGTGCGCGGATTTTGTGGGCCCTCTGCCAAGATCGAAGCACGGAAACCAAATGTTATTGGTACTAATTGATCGTTTCTCAAAATGGACAGAATTGGTGCCATTACGAATCGCAACAGCAGAAACCCTGCAAAAAGCGTTTAGAGAACGAATAATCGCCCGGTTCGGAGTTCCGAAAGTGGTGATTACGGACAACGGGGTTCAGTTTGCCAGTCGGGCATTTAAGAAGTTTCTTCACGACATGGGAATAAAACAACAATTCACGGCACCATACACTCCTCAAGAAAATCCCACCGAGCGCGCGAACCGAACCGTAAAAACCATGATCGCACAGTTTGCCGGACAAAATCAAAGGAACTGGGATGAAAAATGGCCAGAAATAATGCTAGCAGTGAACTCAAGCGTATCCGAGTCCACAGGATACTCGCCGTCCTTTCTGACGCAGGGCAGAGAACCACGGTTGCCAAACGCGTTGTATGATAGAGAAACACTGGGCACAGGAAGACAGACAGAGTCACCAGAGGGGAACGCCGAAAAACTAAAAGAAATCTTCGAAGTAGTCCGACGAAACTTAGAGAAGGCAGCGCAGGATCAAGCCAGACACTACAACCTCAGAAGGAGACAGTGGAATCCACGGATCGGCGACATAGTCTGGGCCAAGGAGCACCATTTATCTAAAGCGGCAGAAGGTTTCGCGGCCAAACTAGCGCCAAGATATGATGGTCCATATCAGGTGGTCGATTTTGTATCCCCCGTAATCTGCAAAATTCGCCACCAGAGAAACAAGAAGGAACGCACTGTGCATATCAGCGACCTAAAGCACCAAGAATATGCAGGAGAAAAGATCGAGGACAGAGATACGAGCGGGTCTCAAGAAGCAGAAGGATCGGGATTACAAGAAGCCGTTTAATCGTCAGGACAAGCCGGAGTCAACGGACAGGGGATGTGGACAGACTAAAAGATCGTTTAATCGTCAAGCGAATGCAGAACCACCAGAGTCCAAGTCCGCATTGGACAGTAGCATCCGTTTAATCGTCAGACAAAAGTCGGAGTCAACGGAGCACGACACACACGAGCAAGGACTCTGATCATGCCAGCACACACCTAAGTCAACGACGAACAGGGATCGGGATTACAAGAAGCCGTTTAATCGTCAGGACAAGCCGGAGTCAACGGACAGGGGATGTGGACAGACGAAAAGATCGTTTAATCGTCAAGCGAATGCAGAACCACCAGAGTCCAAGTCCGCAGTGGACAGTAGCATCCGTTTAATCGTCAGACAAAAGTCGGAGTCAACGGAGCACGACACACACGGGCAAGGACTCTGATCATGCCGGCACACACCTAAGTCAACGACGAACAAGGATCGGGATTACAAAAAGCCGTTTAATCGTCAGGACAAGCCGGAGTCAACGGAAAGGACAGACAGAACGGTCTCGCAAATGAAGACTTGACAGATCCCAAACCGTATGGGGCAGAGGCAACCGTTTCTGCGTCAGGCCAAAAGCCGGAGTCAACGGAGCATACAACCAATGGAAAGGGACTCTATCAAAGAAAGCATTCACCAGGCCTACGAAACGATCACAATGGAAACAGGTGGATAACAACGACGGAACACATGTCACCGAGGAAAGGGGAGAGACGGTACGGGGTACCGTAAAACTAGAGAGAACACGCGTCAGTGGCGGCCGCCACAAGTCAACTGAAGAGACCAAGCAAAAAGGAAAGGTCTAGGAATCGGAAAATGGCGGCGCTAGACAAGCAAAGTTAAGAGAAAGCGGGACCCCAAAGAGAAGACATGAGCCGCAAAGAGAACCACTAGGGACATAACGGTACGGCCCAAAAGGGAATCCCCAAAACCGAGGCTTCATGGCAAAGGAAACTGCGAGGGAACGGGCAAACCAAATCAAGAAGTCGACATGAATACCAGAGTTACCAGAGCAGCAGCAAGGAAGCAGGCCGCGCTTCAGCGAGGTCCTGAAGGACCCGTCGCGGAGCAAGGACGGTCGGAGGGTAGGCCGCTGCCTATCTTCCGGCCCACCCAAACTCCGCGGCGTGGTGCCGAGGACGATGGAGCTCGCTCGGAGCCCGAGCCGGTGGTCACTACGGAGGAGAGTGACGTGGAGTGGGCAGAAGACCCGGTCAAGGAGAGGCGAGAGTGGCGCCTAAAAAGGGCCAGGGATGCGGCGATCGAAGCAATCCCGCCGGGACACACCCGAACTTTTAAGGGTGCGGCGAAGAGGCCAAGGGGAAGCGGCAGCACCTCGATGAAGATGGCCGAAGCAAGGGCCAAAATGCTGAGGGACGAGGTCGAGCGGATGCGGACGATGAGGGCCCCGTACGAGGACCGTAGAGCGGACGAAAGGGACCTCGAGACGGCGCATCGGGAATGGAAGCGGATGAAGCAGGCCGCCCACGAAGTCACTGTGCAGGAGGCATACCGCCTCAAGCGAGAAGAGGAGAATGCTCGGAAGGAAGCGGAAGAGGCTGAGGAGGCTAAGAGAAAGGCGGCGGCGGAGCAGGCGAAGCAGCAAGAGGAGGCTAAGAGAAAGGCGGCGGCGGAGCAGGCGAAGCAGCAAGAGGAGCAGGCAAAGCAACAAGAGGAGCAAGCGAAGCAGCAAGAGGAGCAGCAAAAGGAGCAGCATCAAGACGACGAGTGGCAACCACGGCTTCAAAGGTGGGAGGAGGAGGAACGCCAGCTGTGGACAAGTGAGGTCCTGGTGGACGCAGTGCCCCTAGTCCTGGAAGGAATGCAGGGAATTCCACCGACGCCCAGGTACGGCGATGCCGAGGTGACCAGCCAGGGATCCGATGCCTCGAACCAGCCGATCGAAGTGGATGGGTGGGTTCCCTACCGATGCCCAAACCCCCAAGATTGGTTGGAGCCGCCACCAACCCCCCGTCCCCAAGATTGGTTGGAGCCGCCACCAACCCCCCGTCCCCAAGATTGGTTGGAGCCGCCACCAACCCCCCGTCCCCAAGATTGGTTGGAGCCGCCACCAACACCCCGCCCGCAGGAATGGCCGGAGGAGGTCAACCTGGGTCCCGAGCCCAACCCCACCATGCGTCACCCGGAGGCGGAATCCCCACGCGCATCAAAGTGGACTCCGGCCCGACCGCCTACGCCTCGGCATGGCCAGGAGGTCCGGGAGGAGGAGCCGGAGGATCCCACCGAAGAGGAAGATCCACGATCGGGAGGGAGAGAGGAGCAGTGGCAGTACTGCAGGACAGAGATTCCGCAAGCCCACGTTGCGCATGCTCTGAATGCGTTCGTAGCCGGTGGAGTCCAGTGGCGGCAGCACACGGTGACATGGACCTGGCCCATCAGCCACGAGACGAAGGCCACGGAGGAAGCAGAGACCCCGCAACAGGACCCGCCGAAATCCCATCCGCGGGATCCAGTGCGCCGAGAAGACGCCGAGTGGGTGCCGCCGACGCCGGAGACGGAGGGAAGCGGAGAGGGAGATGTCCTGGAGAAAGGGCCATGGGTATGGCCGACACCCGTGGGCAACCAGAGGCCCAAGCTCCAGCGGCAGGTCTCTGCTCCGGAGGCCCGCTGCCCAGTGATCCGGCCCGCGCTGGTGCGGATGGCATCCCGGACGGAGGGCGGTTCCTGGCAGGACATCGGCGAGGAGGAGTGGCCAGCTGGCCTACTGGAGCAGCCGGTCGTTAAGGATGCCATTCGACGAGGAGGCAGGCGCTGCGTCATGGCAGAGGTAGGCTGGAGGAAATATAGAATCCGTGTGGCAGCCTCTGGCCAAGTTAAGGTTCGCAGATTCAATTGTTGAATAAAAGAAAAAAAAAACACCTGAAAAATAACACACACGTAAACACTGACACTGGGACTTGAAACGCGGACAGAACTGGCACAAACACTTAAAATAAGAACGCCATAAAAGCTGGGGTGGTGTATTTGGGGAAAATAGTTCATCTGAAAAAGGAAAAAAAAAAACAAAAGTCAGTCAGTCGAACAGCAAAAAGCTAAGAAAGGCACAAACTCACATATACATTGAAGAATGATGGAGAGGGGTAGCTGCTTAAGCGGGGGGCAATCATGGCGACAGTCAAATCGCAATCCCAGGTCACATCTCTTTGTTCATTTTCGCTCACCGGCAGTGGCCGCGGTCCAAGGAAAGGTCAAGGGCAAGGGGGGCTGAAAGAGAAAACAGGATGAGAGAAAGGGGAAATGGGAAATTAAAGAGAAAACTTACCAGCAGAAAAATTTCTCCTCGTCATCATGTGCTTAGGGAAGGGGGCGCCAGCGATATTTGGCGGTCGATTGGCACTATCGTATAACAGCCGATCGATGGGCACGAGACAATGGAAATATCGGCATATGAAGGGTCACACTGATAGATATCACGATGACTAGGTGGCAACGCCGCCCCAAGGCGATATCGATAGGCGAGTCAGGTTATCGATCGCAGTATATTAGTGTGACCAAGACGAATAACAGGAGACCGCGAATCTTACTGGAGCGGGAAATTTGAATTTCAACGGCAACAGTAGGAATCAAGAAATGTTGCATCAACGAGGGAAGCATCGTGGGAGAAATTCAAGGAATACGGATCGGCGCAGTCGAACTCAACAATGAGCTGTAGGCGTCGATGAGTGGATCGAGAAGACTCAAAGGCTACAAGTATGTACAGGATAAAAGCCGGAGAGGAGCAACGAGGATTCGTACGTCTAAGGATGGAACCAGAGCGGGGAGGAGAGCGAGAGGACTCGAAGGCTACAAGGATACACAGGGTAACAGCCGGAGAGGAGGATCGAGCTTACTTTCACTATCCGAAGAAAGGGGGAATGTGAGGAGTTAAATAACTCCGCACAAATGCCCAAAGATAACTGTACGGAGACCTGCCAGTTGCTAATTACGCAACTAATTCGCGTAGTAACGGCATCGCAGGAAAAGGGAGAGTTTGGAGAGTACGAGGAGAGAAAGAGTACGGAGTACGAACCCAAAGAGAGTTTGGAGAGATTGCGAGAGACGGAGCGGAGAGAGGTGTCAGAGTGAGACGGCACTAGTCAGAGCGAGAGCGCAGGCGTGCCGTAGCAAGGAAGGAACGGTATAGCGCTGCACTTTGGACTTTAGTGTGGTGCCGTGCGCAGAGGGCGAAAGGTCGAACGGTAAAACCGCGGACTTTGGACCCTGGGATTGGAGAGAAGAAAAGGAGAGGCTGAGGATTAACGGGACCCGGAGGCCTATATAAACGAGCCCAGCGCTGGAATCGGGACCAGTCATCGAGCATCAAATCGCGAGTGAACAACATCTAGTAGAGTCAAAGTCAAGGAGAAACAGCCGTGAAAAACCAGCAAGGAGCAAGATCGCTACGTCAAGACGTTCGGGACCAAGCAAGTCTCCGAATTGCGACATAGGTAGCTGAGGTCCTTCAAGGCAACGCACGGCTAAGTCTGCAGAACATCAAGGTTGGCCGTAGTACCGACCATCACGACCATATCGGCTGCGATACCGATTAGTCCGGCTAAGTTGGCTGTGATACCGGTCAGTGGGCTGCATTGGCTGTAAATACCGATCAGGCTAGCTGTGCCGGCTGTAATACCGACTAGTCCGGCTACATTGGCTGTAATACCGATTAGTCTAACTGCGTGCGGCTAAGTTGGCCGTAGTACCGACTGGTCCGACTACATTGGCTGTAATACCGATTGGTCCAGCTGCGTCGGCCGTAATACCGATCAGTTGAGCAGAACGTGGGCAGACTTGGCACGGGCATCCCCACCAGCAGAGTGTGGGCACGAGCAGCGGACTTCAAGGGAGCAACGCAGGACAACGCAGCAACAAGTCGCCCAGGACACCGACGAGGACTAGCATCCAGAGAGCGTGCCGAGAACCAGGCATCAGGTACGATCGCACCAGCCAGGAGGGAAGGTTAGGGTGGAACGTTCGTCTTTCTCTGGGCGTTTGCTACAGGGACTGCTGGCGTAAACCGGCCGTAGTACCGGAGCGTCAAAGGAAACTGAGTAGGCGTCTGGCGGGACCGGCCGGGACAGAGCAAGGGACAGGAGACTGCGGCTGGCAGGACGAAGGTCTTGCGAGCGTGGGGCCTGTTCACCCTAGTCTGAGAACGGTGACGCTTCCCTAAGCCCAACGACCCAACTCCACGCCCTCGTCGGCGAGTGGCAGCGAGAGTACCCGGATCATCCCGGAGCATCCCGGAGCACCTGCAGCGAGGAACCACCGAGCGGAGTCGCAGGAGCATCGTCAACACGAGTCCCAACAATTATTGTAAACCAGAGCCGTAAATAAACGCCTCTTTGAACCGAGTTCTGAAATGTTTTACTGTTAACCGGGCGGTCACGTTTATATAAATTTGGTGGGACGAACACACAAATCTACTGAGCTAGCCGCACGATCTTCGTAGCGAGCAAATCACAAAATAAGTTCGTTACTAAGCCAGTCATCGAGCATCAAATCGCGAGTGAACAACATCTAGTAGAGTCAAAGTCAAGGAGAAACAGCCGTGAAAAACCAACAAGGAGCAAGATCGCTACGTCAAGACGTTCGGGACCAAGCAAGTCTCCGAATTGCGACATAGGTAGCTGAGGTCCTTCAAGGCAACGCACGGCTAAGTCTGCAGAACATCAAGGTTGGCCGTAGTACCGACCATCACGACCATATCGGCTGTGATACCGATTAGTCCGGCTAAGTTGGCTGTGATACCGGTCAGTGGGCCGCCACCAACCCCCCGTCCCCAAGATTGGTTGGAGCCGCCACCAACCCCCCGTCCCCAAGATTGGTTGGAGCCGCCACCAACCCCCGTCCCCAAGATTGGTTGGAGCCGCCACCAACACCCCGCCCGCAGGAATGGCCGGAGGAGGTCAACCTGGGTCCCGAGCCCAACCCCACCATGCGTCACCCGGAGGCGGAATCCCCACGCGCATCAAAGTGGACTCCGGCCCGACCGCCTACGCCTCGGCATGGCCAGGAGGTCCGGGAGGAGGAGCCGGAGGATCCCACCGAAGAGGAAGATCCACGATCGGGAGGGAGAGAGGAGCAGTGGCAGTACTGCAGGACAGAGATTCCGCAAGCCCACGTTGCGCATGCTCTGAATGCGTTCGTAGCCGGTGGAGTCCAGTGGCGGCAGCACACGGTGACATGGACCTGGCCCATCAGCCACGAGACGAAGGCCACGGAGGAAGCAGAGACCCCGCAACAGGACCCGCCGAAATCCCATCCGCGGGATCCAAGAGTGCGCCGAGAAGACGCCGAGTGGGTGCCGCCGACGCCGGAGACGGAGGGAAGCGGAGAGGGAGATGTCCTGGAGAAAGGGCCATGGGTATGGCCGACACCCGTGGGCAACCAGAGGCCCAAGCTCCAGCGGCAGGTCTCTGCTCCGGAGGCCCGCTGCCCAGTGATCCGGCCCGCGCTGGTGCGGATGGCATCCCGGACGGAGGGCGGTTCCTGGCAGGACATCGGCGAGGAGGAGTGGCCAGCTGGCCTACTGGAGCAGCCGGTCGTTAAGGATGCCATTCGACGAGGAGGCAGGCGCTGCGTCATGGCAGAGGTAGGCTGGAGGAAATATAGAATCCGTGTGGCAGCCTCTGGCCAAGTTAAGGTTCGCAGATTCAATTGTTGAATAAAAGAAAAAAAAAACACCTGAAAAATAACACACACGTAAACACTGACACTGGGACTTGAAACGCGGACAGAACTGGCACAAACACTTAAAATAAGAACGCCATAAAAGCTGGGGTGGTGTATTTGGGGAAAATAGTTCATCTGAAAAAGGAAAAAAAAAACAAAAGTCAGTCAGTCGAACAGCAAAAAGCTAAGAAAGGCACAAACTCACATATACATTGAAGAATGATGGAGAGGGGTAGCTGCTTAAGCGGGGGGCAATCATGGCGACAGTCAAATCGCAATCCCAGGTCACATCTCTTTGTTCATTTTCGATTGGCACTATCGTATAACAGCCGATCGATGGGCACGAGACAATGGAAATATCGGCATATGAAGGGTCACACTGATAGATATCACGATGACTAGGTGGCAACGCCGCCCCAAGGCGATATCGATAGGCGAGTCAGGTTATCGATCGCAGTATATTAGTGTGACCAAGACGAATAACAGGAGACCGCGAATCTTACTGGAGCGGGAAATTTGAATTTCAACGGCAACAGTAGGAATCAAGAAATGTTGCATCAACGAGGGAAGCATCGTGGGAGAAATTCAAGGAATACGGATCGGCGCAGTCGAACTCAACAATGAGCTGTAGGCGTCGATGAGTGGATCGAGAAGACTCAAAGGCTACAAGTATGTACAGGATAAAAGCCGGAGAGGAGCAACGAGGATTCGTACGTCTAAGGATGGAACCAGAGCGGGGAGGAGAGCGAGAGGACTCGAAGGCTACAAGGATACACAGGGTAACAGCCGGAGAGGAGGATCGAGCTTACTTTCACTATCCGAAGAAAGGGGGGAATGTGAGGAGTTAAATAACTCCGCACAAATGCCCAAAGATAACTGTACGGAGACCTGCCAGTTGCTAATTACGCAACTAATTCGCGTAGTAACGGCATCGCAGGAAAAGAGAGTTTGGAGAGTACGAGGAGAGAAAGAGTACGGAGTACGAACCCAAAGAGAGTTTGGAGAGATTGCGAGAGACGGAGCGGAGAGAGGTGTCAGAGTGAGACGGCACTAGTCAGAGCGAGAGCGCAGGCGTGCCGTAGCAAGGAAGGAACGGTATAGCGCTGCACTTTGGACTTTAGTGTGGTGCCGTGCGCAGAGGGCGAAAGGTCGAACGGTAAAACCGCGGACTTTGGACCCTGGGATTGGAGAGAAGAAAAGGAGAGGCTGAGGATTAACGGGACCCGGAGGCCTATATAAACAAGCCCAGCGCTGGAATCGGGACCAGTCATCGAGCATCAAATCGCGAGTGAACAACATCTAGTAGAGTCAAAGTCAAGGAGAAACAGCCGTGAAAAACCAGCAAGGAGCAAGATCGCTACGTCAAGACGTTCGGGACCAAGCAAGTCTCCGAATTGCGACATAGGTAGCTGAGGTCCTTCAAGGCAACGCACGGCTAAGTCTGCAGAACATCAAGGTTGGCCGTAGTACCGACCATCACGACCATATCGGCTGTGATACCGATTAGTCCGGCTAAGTTGGCTGTGATACCGGTCAGTGGGCTGCATTGGCTGTAAATACCGATCAGGCTAGCTGTGCCGGCTGTAATACCGACTAGTCCGGCTACATTGGCTGTAATACCGATTAGTCTAACTGCGTGCGGCTAAGTTGGCCGTAGTACCGACTGGTCCGACTACATTGGCTGTAATACCGATTGGTCCAGCTGCGTCGGCCGTAATACCGATCAGTTGAGCAGAACGTGGGCAGACTTGGCACGGGCATCCCCACCAGCAGAGTGTGGGCACGAGCAGCGGACTTCAAGGGAGCAACGCAGGACAACGCAGCAACAAGTCGCCCAGGACACCGACGAGGACTAGCATCCAGAGAGCGTGCCGAGAACCAGGCATCAGGTACGATCGCACCAGCCAGGAGGGAAGGTTAGGGTGGAACGTTCGTCTTTCTCTGGGCGTTTGCTACAGGGACTGCTGGCGTAAACCGGCCGTAGTACCGGAGCGTCAAAGGAAACTGAGTAGGCGTCTGGCGGGACCGGCCGGGACAGAGCAAGGGACAGGAGACTGCGGTTGGCAGGACGAAGGTCTTGCGAGCGTGGGGCCTGTTCACCCTAGTCTGAGAACGGTGACGCTTCCCTAAGCCCAACGACCCAACTCCACGCCCTCGTCGGCGAGTGGCAGCGAGAGTACCCGGATCATCCCGGAGCATCCCGGAGCACCTGCAGCGAGGAACCACCGAGCGGAGTCGCAGGAGCATCGTCAACACGAGTCCCAACAATTATTGTAAACCAGAGCCGTAAATAAACGCCTCTTTGAACCGAGTTCTGAAATGTTTTACTGTTAACCGGGCGGTCACGTTTATATAAATTTGGTGGGACGAACACACAAATCTACTGAGCTAGCCGCACGATCTTCGTAGCGAGCAAATCACAAAATAAGTTCGTTACCAGTCATCGAGCATCAAATCGCGAGTGAACAACATCTAGTAGAGTCAAAGTCAAGGAGAAACAGCCGTGAAAAACCAGCAAGGAGCAAGATCGCTACGTCAAGACGTTCGGGACCAAGCAAGTCTCCGAATTGCGACATAGGTAGCTGAGGTCCTTCAAGGCAACGCACGGCTAAGTCTGCAGAACATCAAGGTTGGCCGTAGTACCGACCATCACGACCATATCGGCTGTGATACCGATTAGTCCGGCTAAGTTGGCTGTGATACCGGTCAGTGGGCTGCATTGGCTGTAAATATTTATTTATTTATTTATTTCCAAAAAATTAGCAAATATCTGCCAATATAAACCTAACTCCTACCTCCGCCCGAGTAAAGGAGTTTTTTTTTTAATGATATGCTCCGACTCACATCAAGTGGGCAGAGGCAAGGATAAGTGATTAAAAATATTTCTTACATTAAAGTCCACGGAACATTCAGCAAACAACAAAAAATACAATTCATTATATTGAGTACACAAAACTCGAAAAGGATCGTGCGCTTCGAAATTCGATTTGCAAATTTCAAGAGCAATAGGCCGAAAGTAGCGGGATGCTCTTACGGGGATCGAAAACCGTATTTGGCCGAGTAAGAAGCTAGAATTTATAAGTCCAGTGATCAACTTGTGGAGGAACATCACTCCGTGGCAGGTCCGACGATCCATTAGCGAGGGCAGGTTCAGAAGACGCAGTCTATCGACGTAGGATGGCAGGTGACGTTGTGGATCCCAGTTTAACCCACGTAAAGCAAACAAAAGGAACTGTTTCTGTACCGATTCGATTAGGTCCTGATATTTAGCATATTGAGGTGACCATACGCACGAGCAGTATTCAAGAATAGGTCGCACAAGAGAAATGTAAAGGTGCTTTGTGGTGTAGGGATCCTCAAATTCTTTAGACCAGCGCTTTACAAACGCAAAAACCCCTTTTGCTTTACTGACAATGATGCCGATGTGATTGGTAAAGTTTAGGTTGTGGCTAAATAAAACTCCAAGATCTGTTACGGAATTAATGCGTTCAAGATCGTTCATCCCGATGGAATAATTAAAGAGGAAAAGCCTCTTCCGATAAAAAGACATGAAGCTACATTTAGAATTATTTAAGAACAGCAGGTTCTGGAGGCACCATGATTGCAGATTGCACAAGTCCGCTTGCAGGAGTACGTGAGAATCAACGTTTGTTAAGGGCATGCAAAGTTTTACGTCATCGGCGTACATCATCACGTGGGAAGAGAGAATTACTTGAGGCAAGTCATTTATAAAGATTCCAAACAGAAGTGGTCCAAGGTGACTCCCTTGAGGAACGCCAGAAGTCACATGGACAAGGTTTGAGATAGAATTTTTAAATAATACTCTCTGCGTCCGGTTTAATAAGTATGATGAAATCCACTTCGTCAACGAGATCGGGAATCCCAGAAGCGTAAGTTTTTTTAACAGTAACTGATGGTTCACCGAATCGAAAGCCTTACTGAAATCTGTAAAAATTACATCAGTTTGGGTGTTAGTTTTAAACGCATTCCTAATAACTGTAGTAAACTCTAGAAGGTTGGTTGACGTTGATCTACGTTTCATAAAGCCGTGCTGTGTTGGGGACATTATTGAGCTACACTGGTGCTGAAGCTGAGCAGTAATTAATTGTTCGAAGAATTTGGGAATCGCACTAAGTTTTGCAATCCCTCGGTAGTTATTAATGTTCGATTTACTTCCCTTTTTATGAAGCGGAATTATAAAAGATTCCTTCCAAACTTCTGGAAAAAAGGAGTGCTGCAGGGATAACTGAAATAGTTTTGACAGTGGCCCACACAATGCGCTAGCACAATATTTTAAAACGCAGCTTGGTACAAGATCGGGACCAGAAGAGAAGGATGACTTGATTCTTTGCAGATTTTGAAAAACATCATCTACGCTTATTATAGGCATAAACATACCATTAGAGTGCGGAAGTGAAAAGGGATACGCTGAGGTATTATCGTAGCTTGTGGAGGAATACGTGGACTGGAAAAAATTTGCAAATAAATTGGCAATATCGGCATCATTAAAAGCAGAAACGGAATCCAGGTGAAGGCAGCATGGAAATTGTTGAGACTTGCGTTTGGAGTTAACAAATGCATAGAACTGTTTGGGGTTATCATGAAACTCAGTTCTGCAACGATCAAGGTAATTCTTGTAGCATTGGGAATTGTGAGTTATGAATTCAGATCGCGCAGTAAGGTATCTCGAATAGTCTACTTGCATCCCTGTCCTCTTAAATTTCTTAAAAAGTCTGGACTTGCAGTTTTTTAAGTAAGAGAGTCTACGAGAAAACCAAGGAGGCTTATAAGAAACATCAGGTGAGGGGAATGAAGGCACATACAAATCGAAAACCGTGCCGAGAATGCCGTAGAACTGTTTAACAATGTTAAGAGGTTCTTCGTTTAAGTCCATAAAAGACCAATCTACTTCGGATAAATAAAGATTCATATCAGTAAAGTTGGCCTTTCGAAAGCAGCGAAAAGATGCTGGTTCGATTTCAGGACCAGGTAATAAAGGAGCCGAGGCTTCCAGAATGACCTCAAGTGTAGGGTGATAATTGTCTTCAGGACTAACGAGCGGGTCAATTCTAGAAACGTAGGCATTGGCGAACTCAGACGCAAAAATAAGGTCCAAGATTTTATTCGAGGAGTTCTGAATAGAGTTCAATTGTCCCAATGAGAGGTCGATAAGGCCGTGTACCAACTCGTGAGGTAAAGAGGGAACAAGAACATTTGAGTCAGGTGATGACATCCAGGATATGGAAGGTAGGTTAAAGTCGCCCATAACAATAAGATGGTCGTTATTGCCGAGGGTGGAGTGAATACTCTGAATATGAGCAACGTGCTGCAGATATACATTAATATCGGACCGAGGTGGAATATACGAGCATGAGACGTAAACAAAATAGTCATGAACGTTAATACGAACAGCAACAAATTCTAAAGTGCTTTCGGAGTCGATTATCGGAATTAATTCTGAAACCAGATCGGACTTGACGGCAATAAGAACACCGCCGCCCAGACGCACTGTACGATCTCGTCTATAGATGACATAGTTGCCCGCAAATATTTCGCAGTCAGACACAGAGGAATTAAGCCACGTTTCAGTAAAGGCAATCACATTGGCGTCAAAGGAGACACTATTGACGTGCAGTTTACTGAGTTTACCCAGTAAACTACGTACATTCTGATAGTGTAGGGAGAATGACTCAATTAGTTTTTTGGAACCCTGGCCGAAGGGGTTTGAGGCCCACGAACTCGAGAATTTGATTTGTTAACATACTCGTGAACAATGGCATGCTCCGGCCAGATTGCTATATCAAGGACTTTATCAATTAGAGTGTCAGAAATTCCAATCTTAAACGACGATATTTCGCGTCTTTGCTTAAAACTGAACTTTGAGACAGTAATTTCGGTGCCAGAAATATTCAGTTTGCTACTTAGGTGGGTCTTAACGTCGTTCTCAGAAGCCCCAGGATTCAGACGGGAGACGAAAATGAACCTTTTGGGTGCAACGCCAACTATGGGCGCAGCTATCCTTGGCGCGACACCAGATATGATTGATCCACAGTTGATTCTTACAGTCGCCGAATGTGTGGCATTGGTGGTACAAGTAGAATTGGCTACGTCCATATTATCGGAAATAGCAGACGACCGGGCGGTGGCCAACAAAGCGTCTGTTGGTGCCGCGGCGTGCGACGTAGATGCCTGGTCTTCGTTGGCAACAGAGCCAAGATGCAGTCCACTAGGTAAATGCTGAGGAAGAGAAACCAGGGCCATCGCCGGGGCAACTGTTGGTACAGTTGTCGAGTTATCTGAAGATATGTGGTCTTCATCAGCTGCACCACCTTCCGGCAGGGAGGAAGTGGTAAGAGTGGGGGAGGCTTGATTGAAGTCCATAAGTGCTCTTGTAATAGGGCTCAGTTGCATTGAGGCGGAAGACTGTGGAACATTTAAGGTATTATTAGGCAAAGAGTAAGATTGGGCGACACTTAGCATTTTCAGGTTCTTAAAGTGTGATTCAGCAGAGCGGAATTTATCTTGAAGCTCGAGGAACCCAGTCGACAGGGCTTGGAACTCCAGGTGGGTTTGACGCATGAATGTTTTCATATCAACCTCTATATGCCTCCAGTTTGGACAAGTCCAATTAAGGCCAACCCGTGACCTAAGCTTGTCCACAATTGGGCCACTTGTCCGCCCTAGCTCCACGCAGATAGGATGTGCCAAGTTGTCACAAATCCAGCAGCAAACCGAAGTTTGACGGGAAGTTATTTTGTTGCCATAAGAGCAGGAAGCGGCACAGCATGAACTCATTTCGTTTGTTTTAATATATAAATTGATTTAGTAATTGGTTTAAAAATCGCGGCGAAGAACCGATCAAAACAAAAAGCGAAGAGCGCAGGTAAAGCTTTTTGTTTAAGCTCCAAAAATCAAGTGCGTGTGATTGTTCAGCAGCAGATGACCGGAGAGTAATTACACCAACAACAAACCACACTGTTAAGCGATAAGCGTAATGCACAAGAGCGATAGGAGAGCTAAAGCACGAGCAACAACAATTCTAGCGGTTAAAACGCAATGCACAAGAACGGGGCGGCAAAGCGGATAGGGAAATTTTTCACAAAGTAGTTTTGCGAAATAAAAAGTCACTGTCTTTATTTAAAACGATCCGGTTTGTTCGGATTGTTAAAGATCACAAGGTCACCAACAGTTCGCTGAAATTCTGGTCAAAATGCACAGATTTTTCACGGAGAAAACTTTGTTTGAAGATAGAGCGATATAAAGCACGTCTAACAGCGGCAGCGAACGATGAACGCAGCGAAAAATACCGATCAGGCTAGCTGTGCCGGCTGTAATACCGACTAGTCCGGCTACATTGGCTGTAATACCGATTAGTCTAACTGCGTGCGGCTAAGTTGGCCGTAGTACCGACTGGTCCGACTACATTGGCTGTAATACCGATTGGTCCAGCTGCGTCGGCCGTAATACCGATCAGTTGAGCAGAACGTGGGCAGACTTGGCACGGGCATCCCCACCAGCAGAGTGTGGGCACGAGCAGCGGACTTCAAGGGAGCAACGCAGGACAACGCAGCAACAAGTCGCCCAGGACACCGACGAGGACTAGCATCCAGAGAGCGTGCCGAGAACCAGGCATCAGGTACGATCGCACCAGCCAGGAGGGAAGGTTAGGGTGGAACGTTCGTCTTTCTCTGGGCGTTTGCTACAGGGACTGCTGGCGTAAACCGGCCGTAGTACCGGAGCGTCAAAGGAAACTGAGTAGGCGTCTGGCGGGACCGGCCGGGACAGAGCAAGGGACAGGAGACTGCGGCTGGCAGGACGAAGGTCTTGCGAGCGTGGGGCCTGTTCACCCTAGTCTGAGAACGGTGACGCTTCCCTAAGCCCAACGACCCAACTCCACGCCCTCGTCGGCGAGTGGCAGCGAGAGTACCCGGATCATCCCGGAGCATCCCGGAGCACCTGCAGCGAGGAACCACCGAGCGGAGTCGCAGGAGCATCGTCAACACGAGTCCCAACAATTATTGTAAACCAGAGCCGTAAATAAACGCCTCTTTGAACCGAGTTCTGAAATGTTTTACTGTTAACCGGGCGGTCACGTTTATATAAATTTGGTGGGACGAACACACAAATCTACTGAGCTAGCCGCACGATCTTCGTAGCGAGCAAATCACAAAATAAGTTCGTTACTAAGCCAGTCATCGAGCATCAAATCGCGAGTGAACAACATCTAGTAGAGTCAAAGTCAAGGAGAAACAGCCGTGAAAAACCAGCAAGGAGCAAGATCGCTACGTCAAGACGTTCGGGACCAAGCAAGTCTCCGAATTGCGACATAGGTAGCTGAGGTCCTTCAAGGCAACGCACGGCTAAGTCTGCAGAACATCAAGGTTGGCCGTAGTACCGACCAGCACGACCATATCGGCTGTGATACCGATTAGTCCGGCTAAGTTGGCTGTGATACCGGTCAGTGGGCTGCATTGGCTGTAAATACCGATCAGGCTAGCTGTGCCGGCTGTAATACCGACTAGTCCGGCTACATTGGCTGTAATACCGATTAGTCTAACTGCGTGCGGCTAAGTTGGCCGTAGTACCGACTGGTCCGACTACATTGGCTGTAATACCGATTGGTCCAGCTGCGTCGGCCGTAATACCGATCAGTTGAGCAGAACGTGGGCAGACTTGGCACGGGCATCCCCACCAGCAGAGTGTGGGCACGAGCAGCGGACTTCAAGGGAGCAACGCAGGACAACGCAGCAACAAGTCGCCCAGGACACCGACGAGGACTAGCATCCAGAGAGCGTGCCGAGAACCAGGCATCAGGTACGATCGCACCAGCCAGGAGGGAAGGTTAGGGTGGAACGTTCGTCTTTCTCTGGGCGTTTGCTACAGGGACTGCTGGCGTAAACCGGCCGTAGTACCGGAGCGTCAAAGGAAACTGAGTAGGCGTCTGGCGGGACCGGCCGGGACAGAGCAAGGGACAGGAGACTGCGGCTGGCAGGACGAAGGTCTTGCGAGCGTGGGGCCTGTTCACCCTAGTCTGAGAACGGTGACGCTTCCCTAAGCCCAACGACTCAACTCCACGCCCTCGTCGGCGAGTGGCAGCGAGAGTACCCGGATCATCCCGGAGCATCCCGGAGCACCTGCAGCGAGGAACCACCGAGCGGAGTCGCAGGAGCATCGTCAACACGAGTCCCAACAATTATTGTAAACCAGAGCCGTAAATAAACGCCTCTTTGAACTGAGTTCTGAAATGTTTTACTGTTAACCGGGCGGTCACGTTTATATAAATTTGGTGGGACGAACACACAAATCTACTGAGCTAGCCGCACGATCTTCGTAGCGAGCAAATCACAAAATAAGTTCGTTACTAAGCCAGTCATCGAGCATCAAATCGCGAGTGAACAACATCTAGTAGAGTCAAAGTCAAGGAGAAACAGCCGTGAAAAACCAGCAAGGAGCAAGATCGCTACGTCAAGACGTTCGGGACCAAGCAAGTCTCCGAATTGCGACATAGGTAGCTGAGGTCCTTCAAGGCAACGCACGGCTAAGTCTGCAGAACATCAAGGTTGGCCGTAGTACCGACCAGCACGACCATATCGGCTGTGATACCGATTAGTCCGGCTAAGTTGGCTGTGATACCGGTCAGTGGGCTGCATTGGCTGTAAATACCGATCAGGCTAGCTGTGCCGGCTGTAATACCGACTAGTCCGGCTACATTGGCTGTAATACCGATTAGTCTAACTGCGTGCGGCTAAGTTGGCCGTAGTACCGACTGGTCCGACTACATTGGCTGTAATACCGATTGGTCCAGCTGCGTCGGCCGTAATACCGATCAGTTGAGCAGAACGTGGGCAGACTTGGCACGGGCATCCCCACCAGCAGAGTGTGGGCACGAGCAGCGGACTTCAAGGGAGCAACGCAGGACAACGCAGCAACAAGTCGCCCAGGACACCGACGAGGACTAGCATCCAGAGAGCGTGCCGAGAACCAGGCATCAGGTACGATCGCACCAGCCAGGAGGGAAGGTTAGGGTGGAACGTTCGTCTTTCTCTGGGCGTTTGCTACAGGGACTGCTGGCGTAAACCGGCCGTAGTACCGGAGCGTCAAAGGAAACTGAGTAGGCGTCTGGCGGGACCGGCCGGGACAGAGCAAGGGACAGGAGACTGCGGCTGGCAGGACGAAGGTCTTGCGAGCGTGGGGCCTGTTCACCCTAGTCTGAGAACGGTGACGCTTCCCTAAGCCCAACGACCCAACTCCACGCCCTCGTCGGCGAGTGGCAGCGAGAGTACCCGGATCATCCCGGAGCATCCCGGAGCACCTGCAGCGAGGAACCACCGAGCGGAGTCGCAGGAGCATCGTCAACACGAGTCCCAACAATTATTGTAAACCAGAGCCGTAAATAAACGCCTCTTTGAACCGAGTTCTGAAATGTTTTACTGTTAACCGGGCGGTCACGTTTATATAAATTTGGTGGGACGAACACACAAATCTACTGAGCTAGCCGCACGATCTTCGTAGCGAGCAAATCACAAAATAAGTTCGTTACAAAACTTATCAGTTTATCATAAAATTGCATTTTTCTTGTATCCACCGGCTATAAACATACAAGAAAATGATTTTTGTGAAATTAAAGATTTTTGTCTATCAGAAATGGAAAAGCTTGATAATACGTATTTTTCCGAACCAATTCCAACAACAAGTAACAGTCTACCAGCAACTTTAAATCGTCATAGCCCGGCCACATCTTCCTCAGATTCTCACATACTTAAAAATAAATTCTTTTTCTCCGATATGCTACAACAATCTACTTCAAATCCGCTTAACATAACCGCTTACGATGAATTAGAGAAATATTGTAATGAAAAGGTATTAATTAATGAAGAATTCGAAGTTGTTGAGTGGTGGAAAAACAATGAACCATTTTATCCAAAACTTTCAAAGTTTTGCACTGCAGGTACTTTCCATTCCTGCAAGTAGTGCAGCAGCCGAGAGAGCATTTTCCCTTGCAGGAAATATCATTACTGAGAAACGAAACAGATTAGGTCCTAATGCCCTCAATAGTTTAATGTTTTTACACTCTTTTTATAAAAATAAACACATAAACAAATAGTTATAAGATAGACATAAATGTAAATATTATAGAATAAGAATTACTTTATAATTATAATTTTACTTGATCTATGAATATAAATGAATATAATTTTGTTATGTTTATTTCAATCTCTATTTACTTTTGTTAACTAATTTCGGGCACCAACAAAAGCAAGAAACTCAAACCATACATCAAAACAAAATCACTTGTCACCAAAAATTTAAGGGTTGTTTTTGCCTACACAATACAAACAAGCGGTGGCCGGACACATAAGTAAAAAGTATACTACATCAATACATGAAGCTAATTTTTGACACCGCATACAAACAACACTCAACAGAAACGAGTAAAAAAACACCGCATCATTTTTTGATGCGGTGCTTTGATACATGAGTTTTGAAAATACATAGTGTTTGTGCGGTGTACTTGTAGTTGCGGTGCACTAATGCCGTTCTCTGATATGTACATACAGTGGCTCACAGCTTATTTCAACCAGCTGCCAAAAAAAAATTAAACAGCCTATAAAAGCTAAACCAAGCCACATATGAAAATAATTTAAGTGCACGATTTTTATGTAATGTTTATATTAATTATTTTTTAGCAGCATATAATTTTTATATTTTTTGAAACATTTTTAATGTAATTAAGAACAAAAAATCAACAAAAAATAAGGTCACAGCTTATTTCAACCGAGTACTTTCCCGCCTTGGAAATCACCGTTCCAATGCAATGTAACGGTTCTTTTTTTTTCTATCCTTTGGTGTTTACATTCTAAGTCTGATCAAGTTTAGTCGCGTCAAATTTGTACATGGATCACTCAGGCATAATTAGTTTGGCAAAATGGGACCGCGTACTTCGTTGGATCAGCGAGAACTTGTCCTAAAACATTTTAAAAACGGACATTCTCGCAGGAAAATTGCTGAGATGGTTGGGCTGAGTGATGGGACAGTCCAGAGCATTATCTACCGCTTTGTCCGTGAGAATAGGACGCACGATAAAGAAAGAAATGCAGCAAATAAAATTTTCAATCAGACGGACGAGCGCTATATAGCCCGGAAAATTCGGGAAAATCCAAAACTGTCAGCTCCGAAAATTGCCACTGAAGTTGAAGCTGAGTTGGGGAAGACTTGCAACCCAGAAACAATTCGTCGAGTGCTCCGAAACCAAGGGTTTAATGGCAGAATAGCTCGAAAGATGCCGTACATCAGCGCTAATAACATCAAAACCCGTTTAAAATTTGCCAAGGAGCACTTGAACAAGGATTCTGCTTTCTGGAATACCGTTATATTTGCTGATGAGTCGAAGTTCAACATTTTCGGCTCAAATGGAGCCTCCTATGTATGGCGTAAGCCAAATACAGAGCTCCAAATCAAAAATGTGAAATCAACAGTTAAGCACGGCGGAGGAAGTGTAATGGTTTGGGCCTGTATGGCGGCGTCAGGAGTTGGGAAATTGGCGTTCATTGAATCAACAATGGATAAACATCTTTATCTTGATATTTTGAAGTCAAATTTGCACGAAAGCGCCGACAAGCTGGGCATTCGGGAAGATTTTCGGTTCTACCAAGACAATGACCCGAAACATAAGTCGGGCATTGTTCAAACCTGGCTTGTTTGGAACTGTCCGCATGTTATGCAACCGCCGGCCCAGTCTCCAGACATGAACGTTATCGAAAATTTGTGGGCTATTTTGGATACAAACATTCGTAAACGGCAAATTTCGAACAAATCAGACCTAAAAACGGCCTTGATTGAGGAGTGGTCGAAAATCGGTCCAGAAGTTACCAGGAAGTTGGTAGATTCCATCCCAAAACGACTAAAAATGGTCTTGGACAACAAGGGGGGGCACACAAAATATTAAAAAGATATAAAATATCATAAATCATTATATAATTATCATTAAAGCTAACTGGTTGAAATAAGCTGTGACCTTATTTTTTGTTGATTTTTTGTTCTTAATTACATTAAAAATGTTTCAAAAAATATAAAAATTATATGCTGCTAAAAAATAATTAATATAAACATTACATAAAAATCGTGCACTTAAATTATTTTCATATGTGGCTTGGTTTAGCTTTTATAGGCTGTTTAATTTTTTTTTGGTAGCTGGTTGAAATAAGCTGTGAGCCACTGTATGTGCATTTGTATGCACTACAACCAAATAATGCACTACAACCAAAATAATTTTTATTGTGCATACAAACGCACTTAACATAACGGGTCCCGTACATTTCTTTAGCGCGCATTAAAATCGTGTTAGATTTAACTAAATGTTGCCTTTTTACATATACATACATATGTACATATGTATAACTCACGCAGTCAGACAATTTTACACAACACTAACATTTTCTCATAATACGCTTTTCTCTTTTTTGTGTGCATATGTGAAGCCTAGGCGCCTTCAAACGCAAAGGGGGTCTACCCACCGGGAAAGTGAGAAGGTGGTTCTTTGTGTGTTGAAAATCCTTTTCCTTTTAGCAGAAAATGTTGGAAATCCTGTATCTTTTAGCAGGCGACGGTGTAGGGAATTTGAAATTCCTTTGGAAAACCACATAGAAAACTCATTTCCCCCTTACTTTTTGTGTCACCCCCGTGTATTTTGAAACCAGAGACGGAAGAAATGTAAGGGGTGCATGAGGTTTTGTCCCTTCCGCTTCAATGGAGAACCCTAATGAAAATAACATATTTTCCAGTGAAACTTTCCCGCTGGGTACCTGCCTGAATTGAATTGTAAAAGTATATAGAACGAGGACGGAAGCTAACTTCGGCAAGCCGAAGTTTAAATACCCTTGCAGATTTCACGAATTAAAATTTGACACAATAGCAACATGAATTAATAAACAAAATATTTCATAATTCAAAAAATTAAATATTTTAATTTTTCTCCCTATTGTTCCTATGGGAGCTATAGGATATAGACGTCCGCTCGGCACGCGCTTTTACCCTGATCAAGGTATGCACAAAAAATACGATTTGGAAAGATTCTTCTCAATAGCTCTTACACTAAGCGAAATATCTTCATTTTATGAAAGCTATATCCAATTGTTCCTATGGGAGCTATAGGATATAGACGTCCGATCGGGTCGGTTTTCAAACTTGATCTGCGTTCACATGTTTTATGACGACTGTGAAAAATTTAAGTCGCTAGCTTTTAAACTGAGCTCGCAAACGGTATTGAAACAGACATACAGACGGACAGACGGACATGGCTATATCGACTCCCCTATTGATCCTGATCAAGAATATATATACTTTATGGGGTCGGAAACGTCTCCTTCACTGCGTTACAAACTTCTGACCAACATTATAATACCCTCTGCAAGGGTACAAAAACCATATTGTCAACATATTACTAACACTTGTCTTACATCTTATGTAACATGAAACAGATTTCCCAAATTTTTAAGTAATTAAAATGAAAAATATCAAACAATCGGTGTCTCCCTTTCATGAATTAAGCCTACTCAGTACGACGAAAACTGCTAGCTAACCATAGGAGTAAGCGAGAGGCAAATAGGTAGCTAACGCCTTTAGCTGGGATTTTTTTCCACCGCGGTACTCAGTTGAGCTAAGAAAATAGTAAGGAAATACCAAAAAAATACTAGATTTAGCGGATGAATTCCGATGAACGCCTTTAGCCGCGGCCCAAAGAATAGAAAATTTGATCTTTGGCTGTGTTTGTGCAGAAGCGGTGTGCCAATAACAAATTATAAATGCAAGGAAAACACCAAAAACCACTGAAAAACACCTGCAGGAGTTTCGGCAATACATATTGCCATGCCAACAGCTAATTTAAAGCTTGCGACCCAAGTCCGCTCTATATTTTATAATATTTTAAAATTGGCGCCAGTTGATGTTTGCTGCTTGTCAACAAACCGAGTTGATTGAGAGTAAGACCATGCTACATGCATTGCTGATGAACTCCGAAAACTTCGGCCACACTAAAAGATTAATATTTTTCGACTAGTAAAACTCTTAGCCGAACTGAGTACTAGGCTTTAGAGGTACGCCCCCGTTTAGTAACTTTGCAAATTAGAGCTGGAGAAATATAAATTTATCGATAATATATCGCTATTTCTTTCACCTCTAGTGTAAAAGCACTTCTTCTCGACATTCTTTCGGGTCAAGTTCACGTCTCCAGTCCACATTCACAGACCTTTGAAGAAACACGCATAGTTCACGCCGGGTATGGCAAGAGACCTCGTGGTGTGGATTCACTTTTAGGTTAAGTTTTTTGAAACAGACAAACAAGACATAGTATCTGGTCATATGCACTAGTCGTGCGATCAACCATCATTTTCAACATTCGTTGTTGAAATCAAAGCAAAAAAAAAAAATAAAAAGTTCACGTCTCCGTAATGGATCAAATAAAAACACCTCTTAACGAGGTAAAAAACTAGTGACGATCGCACCTTCAACGTACAAAAGTTCTGATATCAACATTTGTGACGAAAAATTATTACACTCGTCATTAAATACACTTTCTAATATTTTCTCATTCGGCCCGCCCTAGCAAACTATTCCAGCCTTTTTCCCTTCACAGGCATTTTCTATTGCAGCGTGCCGAATGAGAAAATTTTAGAAAGTGTATTTAATGACGAGTGTAATAATTTTTCGTCACAAATGTTGATATCAAAACTTTTGTACGTTGAAGGTGCGATCGTCACTAGTTTTTTACCTCGTTAAGAGGTGTTTTTATTTGATATCAGATGTTTTGTATTGTTTACTTTTGCTCTCATAGGAGCTAATATATTGGTACATTTAAATTTAATTATTTATTTAAGAATTGCATTAATGGAACGGTTTAAAACAATTTTAACGATTCCTTGACCCTAAAATACAGTTTGGATATGCACATACACATAAAAAATACTTTTTGTCATTCAGAAATTGTTAAAACACTTAAAACTTAATTTTTAATCATTAAAAATTGTTAAAGGACTAGTAAACGATGAGAAAACATGAATTCCATAAGGATCCGATAAGAGTGAGAGAGTAGCCCTACTTGCTGCGACGTGTTTTCATAGAAAAAAGCAGAGGCCTTGTTAAAAAAAATTCGATATTTTAAAAACTAAAAATGGCTCCAACTGTTTACAAAAACCGATTGTAACTAACAATATAGCGCATACATTGAAATATAAAAAAAAATTTCAATACAAAATTTTTTAGAATCTTAATTTGCTTTTATTTTTAAGAAACTAAAAACTTATTTTTTTTTTATTTTTTTTTTAAGAAGAGATTTTAGAGGAATTAATGCAAAAGACATGAAGTCACGCGGATTCATATAACCGGAGATAAAGATTTTCAATGAGAGGGTACTTTTTCAAATTTGTCAAATTTTGGAAAACTTAAAAAAATTCTAACTAAAAAAAAAATTTTTTTTCGGACTAATCCTGATACACGTGATTGCTCATTTTCCGAATGGAACATGTAAAAAAAGTTTCAAGCAAATCAAAAATGTAAAAATTTTTTTTTGGCCAAATCTGTTCGGGCTTTAAATGAACGGCCCTTGGGCAGCATTAATTGTTATGAGCTGGCAAAAGTGGCTATTTTCGTTTCTGAATAACTTTTAAACGTGAATTTTTACAGTAATGTGTTATATACCAAAATTTAAGGAATCTCAAGGGCTATACAGTTTCAAGTTTTAAAGAAAATCGTTAGAGCCGTTTTTGAGAAAAATAAAAAAAAGCTAAAAAAAAAGTTTTAAAAAATTTTCTTTTGTTCATATCTTTTTAACTATTACATTTACACAAATTGCATTTAGAAGGCGTTTATAGCATTTAAGAATACCTTTCAAACGAGATGCAGTACAAGTCTGTAGCTTTAGTAGTATAGAAGTTACGGCTTTCCGAATTTTAGCTATTTATAGCTGTTTTCCCGCTAAACTAGCGGGTTTTTCCAATAGTGGTAGAACAAAAGTTTTTTATATCGATGTGATGAACGCCATATCAAATTTTCAAAACTTAAAAAACATGTTTTGGACAAACTGACAAACTGACAAACTGACAAACTGACAAACAAAATTAAATTTTCATTTTGGGAAGAAGAAGAAAATCTTATTTTGGCTATAACTTTTGAACGGAGCGTCGGATTTTATCATATGACCCCTCATTCGACGGGTATTTTCAATAGGAAAACTACTAAAACATTTCGAGGGGGCATTTATCCCCACCGGCCCCAACAGATCCAAATTTCTAAATTTTCACTTTTACACTTTCACCGCTCTCTCTCCCAAACCAATTGATTTTCTTAAAGTATTGGTATGCAATCCTTTAAGTTTTTGCAATACCTTTCGATTGGTGTATTACTCATTACGATCGGACTATCACAGCAGATTTTCAATTTTGCGGCTATATAATAGTAGTCGCCTTCGCACACTCTCCTTGTGCGCTTCGTCACTACATGGACTGCCGTCCATAGTGATATTAACAAAATTAAGTTTAATTTTGGAGAAGGCCTCCGCGAGGGATCGAAGTTAGTGTTCACCGAGGAGAAACAAATCTATTTAAAAAACAGATCTTTAAAAAACGGTGATACTACGTACTCCTGCCGCGAAAAAAAGTGCTTGGCAAGAGTATACCTCAGCTACGACGAAACGCGCGTGTTTGCAAAGGCAGTGCCTATACACAACCATGGCACACAAGATCCTATTATGACGGATGAACAAAACTCCGACACAAAAAAGATTTTTAACGATGTTTTGGCAGAGTAAGTATTCAAGGTACATTTAAAGCATTCTTAATCAAACCTGCCAGAATTTTTTTTAAATTATGTCATTAAAAGGTCAAATTGTTTGTTAAGAAAGTCGCATAAATGTATGTACATATGTATGTATCTAATGGAATTCTCCATTGTTCGTTTCGTTGTTTTAATGGCATTCGCCATTGTTCTAATGGTAAAAGCGAATGGGACGATATTAACAGTGGAAGTTGTTCTATTTATTGCGCAAAGGTGGGTGAAAACAGGAAGTCAAAATCTCTAATAAGAAAGGAGATATGGGGAAAATATGATAGGTCGAGCATGGTGTGCTAAAATCATGACCACTACTGTTTTTTACTGTACTCTACTGTATCTCATCTCATCTCAATCCATCTATTGAATATGATGGAAGTGTTGAATAATTATATTTTGTTTTTAGAAAAAATATGTTATTGCTTTTTAGAAATAAAGAAATATGTTGAAGTCTTTAATATTTTTAAATTTATGAATTATAATTTTAATCTCTCTTCTTAAGAGAAAGGAATATTTGCTGATAATTTATTTATATATATATCTTAAAAGAATATATATTTACATTTAGATATATACTCTATATATATATATATATATATATACATATGTATAAATAGAGTGTAAATACAATAAATGTAAATATATATTCTTAATATATGTATATATTCCTTTAAGATATACATGTATAATATGCAGATGTCTAATGTATATATCTCTAAAGATTATAAAATGAAAGACCGATTTTTAAGGGGATACGACCACAGCCCAAACCTTAAGAGCTACAGCAGCCAAATTTTTGCACAGTATTTCATTGGGGGCGTAGGCGCCCACTAAGATCCGACATGTCCTCCCAGTGGCCCCAAACAGCTCCAACATCCATATTTAGAGCAAAAAAGAATCAGATGTACTTAAGCTTAACTTCTAAAGTGGTGGGAATTTCGAAATTTGGATTTTGCAGAATTTTAGGTCTTGAAAAGGCCTAATTATAAATCTAAAAGAAATTTCGATATCCCCCATAATTTGGGGGCTACATTTAAAATTAACTTTTCGATTTTAAAAATCTAAACCGCTGCTCCGATCCAGATGATTTTTTGATCATTAGTTATTCTATGGCCCAAATGCTTAAGATTTATTTTTCAAGTTTTTAACATTTTTTTAAGTATTTTTAACGAATTTATTTAGATTTTCTAAGTTATTGCGTTGCATTTTGTGGGAGCCTGCCGAGAGAGCGAAACCCAGAGAGCGGATGCCAAGAGAGCGACGGCCGAGAGAACAACAGCCAAGAAAACTGACGAGGGGGTGGGGTAGTGCTGTGTGTGATAGGGAGGGGAAAGGGGCAATTTAAGTTCAAATTTGGTTTGGATTTTAAAAAATTTAACCGCTGTTCCGATCAATATGATTTTCGATCAATAGTCAGTCCTGTGGATCAAATACTTAGGTTTTATTTTAAAAAAAATATTTTTCATTTTGTAGCATGTGTACAATACATGTACAATACAATACATATACACACTATGTGTGCATGTTTCTACTCGAAAGTAGATAATGTGCTTAAATACAAATAAAAACATTAATTTTCTTTATGCCAATGCAAAATTTGTCGAGCTTAAAATTAATAATTATCAATCAAATGTGGAATCGGAAAATAATAAGTTACTTCGCTACTTTTGTATGAGATGCCAATCTTTTCGTGTGTTTACAAATGTTTTCGTTTCATTCAAAACAACAAATTTAAAACAATTTACAAACAAGTGTACATTTGTGCGCAAATTAAAATTGCATTGATATTATTGTAACTGATAGAAAGTATACAAATTCACTACTTTTACATAGATCACATTCATCTATATTAATATTTCTCTTTATCAAAAAAATTGTCAGTAGCAAATTCCACCCAGAACGGATTGACTTAAAAATCTAGAAAAATCAAATTAATTCGGAAATAATTAGTCGCCGCGTGTGAGGTACAAATTAAAATAAAAAACGACCCCAAAGTGCCCAAAAAATCGATTTTTTTTTTTTTAATTCTTTCTTTTGTCATTTCTCTGTTATAAATGTTGTTAAAATGGTTTTAAAATATTATGTTCATAATCTTACGGCATACCCGCAACTAACTGCATTTTCATTTTTTGGAAATTCAGCCTCCTTAACCAAGTCCCCAATATTTTCCAATTTTGCTTTGCCGATTTGACGTCACGGCCTCCACATATGTATGTATGTATGTTCTGCTGGCACACTTTCCACTAAGTCGTAAATGTGTGTGTGTCGCATTGTAAGTGTGACCGCGCAAGGGGAAAAACGAGAATACCACTGTTTATTTAAAATGCGCGGTTAAAAAATCGATTATATCGCAAATCCTTTCTTTTGCGCCTTTTTTTAGGTTAACGTTAAATTTTAAAATATCGGTAGCCTTACAGAAATTCCATTAAGCTGAATTTTACACTCGAAATTTTCCTTAAAATTGCTTTTGTTTTTAAAATGCAAAAGCCTGATCAGCAAACTATTTATTAGTTTTCAAATGTTGAGTTATCGACAAACTTTGGATTTGTAAAAAACAAAAACAAACAATGATTCGCTCTGCTATGTACACACACACGCACAAAATATATATATCCAAAAAATGCGTATTTAACACACACAGCCATTAGATACATATATGCGTGTGTACGTTTATGTGTGTGCATTGCAGCTGTCTAAGGAATTGAGATTCGCTCAAATTCAAATTCAATATAATACTGATATCCTTTTGCTAACAGAATATTTCATTTACATTTCCAAAACAGATTTAAGACATTTTGTAACCGATTTTTGTGAACTAAAATTCAAATCGCATTGATAATATTAAAAGAACATTAAATATTCAAACCAATTGATTCTCTTGCTCTTTATTACACGTGCCTCATATTGTTTAAACAAATTCAAATGTTTAAACAATTTGATTCACGGCTTCCCCGTCCATCTGTCTTCCTGTCGTTGTTAATATAATTCTAATCAAGGTGAAAAATTGATTAATAGAAAATACTGAAAACAAAATAATAATTCTAAAATGCGGTTAATATTGAATTGATTTTCTTGATGCCTTTCTTGACATTGCTTCATATAAATATTTGTTTCCTTTATAAGAGTTGTCAAAAGAGTTGGCAAAATCGCCAAAAGTATTTGGTTTTTATTTACCTTTTCGTTACCTATAGGTACATATATGTGCATAAAAATACCCTTGCTACATTCTTAGGTAATTAATTAATTATCAAGAAATAACATTTTTAAAAGAAGAAAACATAATTTGGCTTAAATAGCTTTAAAATATCGTCTTTAATAAACAAAAAATACAGGGACAATTAACAAAGGGGAAAGTAGAACGAGGTAGCAAAGCCAAGATCAACAGGATTTGTTTTAAAAGCCCGATAAAAGAAAATCCAGCCTAAAATTATCCTTACTTTCAAAAATGTTCTTAAACTTATAATATGAGCGTCCACTTAAAGGCGATACTATTGTTTCCATTTTTTAAAATTAGAATTGGAGACAATCATTTTTTTAAACTGTGGAAAAATGAATTTCCTATCACATTTTGGATAGGTTGTAACATTTCAAAGCGAACTCACATTACAAATAATCCCTCAAATTCCTTAAATTTTTTAAATATGTATACATATCTTAATGCAATTTTTTGATTTTTTTTTAAGAAATCAAATTAATTTTCTAGATTTAAACGCTAAACGATTTGGAATTGAATTACGAACTCAACGCGGCGTGATAATCCATATTTGACAAAACAACTTTTTTTTTGTACTCTTCATTCATACGGAATAAATCCATAAATTTATCTGGGTAAGAGCGAGACAGCAATAGTCAAAACTCTCCGAAATTGAAAAAGAGTTTAATATGGTTAACATGTAAATTTCATCAAAATCGTATCTTATCAATTTTGTTCAAAAAAAATATTGTTTAGATTAATGTTTCTGGGCTTGAATGGCAATGGATTGGGAACTCAATTACATGCTCAGCGCAGTATGACATTTTATATTTTAAAACAATATGTTTTGGACAAAGTTCTAATGTTTTAAAGAAATTTAGAGTAAGGATTTGTGTCGAAAAACTAATTTGTTTGTTTCTATTTTGTGCATCTGATAACTTATGCTAACAATCCATAAGAATTTTAGAACGATTTAAAAAAACACATAATGGTTTTTTTGGCAATTTTTGTATTTTCCTTAAGTAGTTAGCATAGGACATACGGAATTTAAGGAAAAAAGTTCTGATAAAATCATTCCTCGGTTTATAGGCTAAAAATTTTAAAATTATTAGCAAAGATAAAGGTATGCTTAATTTTAAATTTTAGTTTCCGCAGGCGAAGCTGCGGGCTACCGACCCTGCTAGTATATATATATACCTATATATGTATATATGTATATATATGCATACCTATATATGTGTGTATGGTATACTCATTTTTAAACGACATAATTTCGCGCGATCTTATGTCGTTTGGCAGCGACATAATTTCTCGGCAGGCAAAATTATGTCGCTTTTCCCTCGGCGAACTTATGTCACTTTAAAGCGTCATAAGATCGCCATATCTAATTTTGAAACGACATAATTTCGCGCGAACCTATGTCGTTTAGCAGCGACATAATTTCTCGGCTGGCGAAATTATGTCGTTTTTTCTGCGGAGGACTTATGTCACTTTAAAACGTCATAAGTTCGCCACAATTAATTTTTAAACGACACAATTTCGCGCGATCTTATGACGTTTAGCAGCGACTTAATTTCGCCAGAAAAAAAACGACATAAGTTCTCGGACCAAATGTACAGGGAGGAATTATGTCGGAGGAATTATGACGCTATGCCAATTAAAACTTTTAACGCTCGATGACATCCAAAAGCGCATTTTCGTGACAAAAAGTGTTATATATTGTATTAAAATTTGAGGAATCTCAAGGGCTACAGAGTTTCAAATTTAAAAAGAAATCGTTAGAGCCCTTTTTGAGAAAGTAGCCAAAAAGTGATTTCAAAAAAACATACAAAGAAAATTATCCCCACCGGCCCCAACAGCTCTAATTTTCTAAATTTTCACTTTTACACTTCCACCGTCCTTTCTCCTAAATCAGTTGAAATATTTTAAGTCTTGGTATGCAATCCTGCTAATTTTTGCGATACCTTTCGATTAGTGTATCACTCGTTGCGATTACATTACAGCAGATTTTCATTTCTTCGTGTATATAGTAGTCGCCTTAGCACACTCTCCTTGTGCGCTTCGTCACTACGTTTACTGAACGAAGAAGAAAATAACACTAAATATTTCCTAAACAAAAAAAGGGAAAAGAAAAAAAATTAATATTAAGAAAGGAGGGCAATAACAAAATCTATAAAAATTTGATACCTTTACTTACCATACATTTTCACACACTTACCAAATTTATACACCCCGTGCAGTTACACAATTCATCAGCGTCTTCGAGATTTCATTATGCACTTAATTGTATTCGTGCAAAAGTATGTAACAGCTAGAAGGAAGCGTTTCCGACCCTATAAAGTATATATATACTTGATCAGGGTCACTAGCCGAGTCGATATAGCCATGTCCGTCTGTCCGTCTGTCCGTCTGTCCGTATGAACGCTGAGATCTCGGAAACTATAAAAGCTAGAGGATTGGTATTTGGCATGAAGATTCTTGGAGTTCCTACGCAGCGCAAGTTTGTTTCAAGAAGGTGCCACGCCCCCTCTAACGCCCACAATCGCTTATATACGATTTTAAAAATTTAAATATTTCGGAAAAGTAAAAATGCAGTTTTATTGTGTTTATCAATACCTATCGAAATTTTCAAATCGGACCATTCATTAAAAAGTTATGCGTGATCAAAGTTTCCATTTCCAAATCTCCATCTCCCTCGCACTCTCTTTACCTGAGTAACGGGTATCTGATAGTCGGGGCACCCGACTATAACGTTCTCTCTTGTTTTTCAATTGTTTTACTTTTTAAACGTGAGCCTACAAACGTAATACTTTGAATGCTCATCTAAAACTGAGCACAAGGGTTCAGGATGCAACCGCATGTCTTCTTCTTTTCTTAAATCTATGGTGATTTTCTAATTCAACTTTTCTGCTTTCAAGAAAATTTTTTTTTTAGTTCAGAAGAATTACGAGTTACGACTTTCTAGATTCTAGAAAAAGCTGTGGTACACTTTTCTTAATTTAATGGCGAAATCGCCGTAAGACTAAGAATAATTTTGGAGAGCTAACTTATAAAAATCACCATTTAAGAAAAAAAACAAGAGAGAACGCTATAGTCGGGTGCCCTGACTATCAGATACCCGTTACTCAGGTAAAGGGAGTGCAAGGGAGATGGAGATAGAAACTTTGATCACGCATAACTTTTAAACGAATGGTCCGATTTGAAAAATTTCTTCTACATTTCGATAGGCATTGATAAACACAATAAAACTGCATTTTCACTTTTCCGAAATATTTAAATTTTTAAAATCGTTTATAAGCGATTGTGGGCGTTAGAGGGGGCGTGGCACTTTTTTAAAACAAACTTGCGCTGCGTAGGAACTCCTAGAATCTGCATGCAAAACGCCAATCTTCCAGCTTTTATAGTTTCCGAAATCTCAGCGTTCATTCAGACAGACAGATGGACAGACAGACGGACAGACGGACATGGCTAGATCGACTCGTCTAGTGATCCTGATCAAGAATATATATACTTTATGGGGTCGGAAACGCTTCCTTCTAGCTGTTACATACTTTTGCACGAATACAATATACCCTTTTACTCTACGAGTAACGGGTATAATTACATTTTATGGAAATTTTCCAAAATTTAGGAAAAACAAGAGAGAACGGTACTTCGACTATTAGATACCCGTTACTCAGCTAAAGGGAGTGCGAGTGAGATGGATGGCGCCATCTAGTAGCTGTTTAGTTTTTTGCTCAGATCTTTTGAATGGATTGTCCGATTTTAAAAATTTTTTCTACTTTTAATAGGTATTAATAAACACAACAAAATTACATTACATTACTTTTACAAAATCTGTAAAGATGTCGGCGCTATGCTTATTTAAAAGTCGTTTAAGGCGATTGTGGGCGTGGCAGTCGGCTGAAACAAACTTGCGCTGCGTAGGAAGCCCTAGAATTTGTTTTGTTAATTCCGAATTTCTAGCTTTCGTAGTTTCCGAGATCTCAGCGTTCATACAGACAGACAGACGGACATCGAATCCCTTTTACTCTACGAGTAACAGGTATAAAAATGTTTTGAGTGTAGTAGCATTGAACAAAATTGCGATATGAAAACACAGCAAATAACAATCAGTGTATTGGGCAAAAGACTATGTAATGGTCAAAAATTGTGAAATTTTCTAGATAGTTAATACCGAAGAACAAGGGGCCTTATGTAACCTCAAAATTGTAAAGAAACAAGATAGAACACTATGGTCGAGTGCCCCGACTATCAGATACCCGTTACTCAGCTAAAGGGAGTGCGAATGTGCGAGTTGATATGGAACGTCCCATTTGTAATTTAATAGGAATGATCTGCAAGGGTATACGAGGGCAGTCCGATAATACTTAGCCTCACCGCCCGATGGCGCCAATATCGCAAGAAAACGTTTCTATCGTCACTGGGGCAATTTCGTCACCTGCAATATCTCGGAATCCATAAGTCGTAAAAATATATAATTTTTTTTTTTAGTCCTTAAAGACGGCATGACACAACCAATGCATTTTTTTTGCACAGAAGGCCAAGATAATGAACCTATAATATTTAATGTGTTTTAATAGTTCAAAAGCTACAATTAGTTCTCAACGAAATTTGTTCTGTATGCCACAATTGAAAAGGGATAAGATACAGGTTTTTTATATAATACACAGTGCTATAATGTGCATTTCTGCGTTAGTGATTTTTATTTTCGGGCCAAATTTCGGAAAAAAAACTAATTATTTCTAAAAAAGAACTGTGTGGGGAAATTTCGCCACCTTATGCTTGGGGTAAATTTGCACCTATTTTAAATACATAATTTTTTTTTGACGAGCTGGCTAACGAACAGACTACCGGCAGCAGCAACAAATATAGGACGTCAACAAAAATGCTACGCTTGATCAGTGTAGCATATTTACAGGCGTTAAAATCCCTACATTTTTACAGGTGACGAAATTGCCCCAGTGGTGTGGCGATTTAACCCCTATGTGACGGAATTGCCCCACAGTTTTTAATTTTAATTTTTTTAAATCACCAAGGTAATTAAAAAAAAGGGGTGCTAACCGCATTCAACAATAAAAATATAAATATGATAACGTGTCTCAAGATGGACAAAAAATAGCTTTAACAAGAGAGAACGCTATAGTCGGGTGCCCCGACTATCAGATACCCGTTACTCAGGTAAAGGGAGTGCGAGGGAGATGGAGACAGAAACTTTGATCACGCATAACTTTTTAACGAATGGTCCGATTTGAAAAATTTAACAATTTAACAAGAGAGAACGCTATAGTCGGGTGCCCCGACTATCAGATACCCGTTACTCAGGTAAAGGGAGTGCGAGGGAGATGGAGACAGAAACTTTGATCACGCATAACTTTTTAACGAATGGTCCGATTTGAAAAATTCTTCTACATTTCGATAGGTATTGATAAACACAATAAAACTGCATTTTTACTTTTCCGAAATATTAAAATTTTAGAGGGGGCGTGGCACCCTTTTGAAACAAACTTGCGCTGCGTAGGAACTCCAAGAATCTTCATGCCAAATACCAATCCTCTAGCTTTTATAGTTTCCGAGATCTCAGCGTTCATACGGACAGACGGACATGGCTATATCGACTCGGCTAGTGACCCTGATCAAGAATATATATACTTTATAGGGTCGGAAATGCTTCCTTCTAGCTGTTACATACTTTTGCACGAATACAATATACCCTTTTACTCTACGAGTAACGGGTATAAAAATATGCTGACGAAAGTGCCCCACTCTCCCCTACATTCTAGTAGACGGCTACTGTCGAAATTTCAGCCGAATCGGACTCGTAGTTTTGTTTTGCCAGCGTGTGGCGTCATACGTGTTCGCGGATTTTAGAAAAATAGAGAAAGAATAATATCGGTCTGTGATTCGATTTTTGTTTTGGAAGGGAAATCGCACAGCGAAATCAAAGAGCGCTTGGATGCTGTGTACGGTGACTCTTCTCCTTCGATGGCGACCGTCAAAAATTGGTTTAACGAGTTTTAACGTGGTCACACGTCGGTTTTTGATGAGCCACGCCCAGGTGCCCCGAAAACGGCTACCACTGAGGATAACGCCCAAAAAGTCCACGATCTCGTTTTGGCAGACCGCCGATTGAAGATACGCGAGATAGTTGAGACAGTACGCATGTCAAAAGACCGCGTGTGTCATATCCTGCATGAAATTTTGGGCATGAGAAAGCTGTCGGCGCGATGGGTGCCGCGTTTGCTCACTCCGGACAACAAACGCAACCGTGAAACCAAGGCCAAATTGGTCGAATTGGGCTACGAACTGCTACCCCATCCACCATGTTCTCCAGATTTGGCCCCGTGTGTCTTCTTTTTGTTTCCAAACTTGAAAAAGTCTCTCGCTGGACAGAAATTTGCGTCGAATGAGGAGGTCGTCGCCGTCACAGAGGCCTATTTTGCAGACCTCGAGAAAACGTATTTTTCAGACGGGTTAAAGAAGTTGGAGCATTGCTGGGTCAAGTGTATCGAGCTAAAAGGAGATTGTGTTGAGAAATAAATCGCCACTTTTCCAAAATTTTCGTTTTTCGTTTGGAGGCTAAGTACTTATCGGACCACCCTCGTATAAACTTCGGCAGGTCGAAGTTAGCTTCCTTTCTTGTTTTTTTGTACCTGTTAACTAATTTTAATTTTCTTGAGAAAAACATTCTGGTCGCACGTGGAAGTCGAACCACTTGCTTCTCAGTTTGCTGTCAAGCACTCTACTATCTGTGCCACGAAAGCATCACGTGAGGCGCGGTACAAACTGTGAGGCAAGCGGTTCGATTCCCACGTGCGATCAAGATGGTTTTCTCAAAAAAGTAAGTTTTTGGGTTTTTATACACTCAAAATAAATTGTACACTAAATTTTAGAAAATCGCCATTAAAATTTCTTTTTTCTAAATACAAGAAAGGTTTTTCTAAAACTAAGGAAATTTTTCTAAAATCAAGAAAGTTTTTCTTAAATAAAGGAAGTTTTTCTTAAATGTAGAAAAATCACCATAAAAACAAGAAAAATGCCCTTAAAGTTAGAAATTATTTTCTAAAAAATAGAAAGGCAAACGAAAATAAAAAAAAATTTTGGCAACACCTTTTCTTAAAATGAGTGCTCTAACCCTAAGATTAAGCTAACCCTAAATAATGGAAATAATTTCTAAAAAGTAGAACGCTTTTCTAAAAAATATAAATATTTGTTTTCACATGCATGCTTTGGCGCAGCAAAATATTCAATGCCAGAACTTGTCAGCGGCCGGGCGGCTGTACTCGTGGCGCAGACAGTTAAAGCGCTTGGTTAGAAATCGAAACGACGCCGGTTCGAGTCCCAACGCCAACTTTTTTTTTTATCTTTTTTTTTATTCCTTTTTTTTATTTTTTTATTCTTTTTTTATTATTCCCTTTGCCTCAAGAAAATCAATTGGTTTGGAAGAGAGAGCGGTGAAAGTGTAAAAGCGAAAATTTAGAAATTTGGATCTGTTAGCGCCGGTGGGGATAATTGGAAAAACCCGCTACTTTAGCGGGAAAACAGCTATAAATAGCTAAAATACGGAAGGCCGTAACTTCTAAACTACTGAAGCTACAGACTTGTGCTGTATCTTGTTTAAAAGGTATTTTTTTTTGTAAATGTATATAAATAAATAAATAAATAAATAAATAAATAAATAAATAAATAAATAAATAAATAAATAAATAAATAAATAAATAAATAAATAAATAAATAAATAAATAAATAAATAAATAAAAACATATATTTGAGATGGCAAACAACGGATTTTATTAAGCCATCTGTACTAGAAAAAGAAAAAACAAAAGTTACCAGCAAAAAGAACTGTAATACAGCTGTCTTATACAATATAGTGGTATGGAAAATCCAAATAATGCTTGTTATGCGAACTCGGTTTTCCAGTGCCTTATAAATATTAGGTTAATTAAGGAATCAGTATTAAATGCGACAGCTATTAGAATGTCCTTCCTTGGAACAAATTAAACCATTATTTATACATAAGCATGTTGAAATTTTAAAGCGCTCTACCTGCGAATATAGGGGCAATAGACAAATATCTGACTAACTAAATAAGTACGCTGCCTAAAATTTATTCATTCGGCACGCTACAACAGAAAACTTTCGTGTAGATATTAAATATTTGCTAAAGCGGGCCGAACGAGTAAATTTTAGGCAGCGTACTTATTTAGTCGCATTTAAAATCATTTTTCATCACAAAAGATGATATCCGAACTTTTGTACGTTGAAGGTGCGATCGTCACTATTTTTACACCTCGTTAAGAGGTGTTTTTGTTTGAAATATAGTAGTCGCCTTCGCACACTCTCCTTGTGCGCTTCGTCACTACATGGACTGCCGTGCATAGTGATTATACAAGTAGAATTCAAATGTGTTGTCCGCTTCACCATTAATGTACATACAATGTGTGAGGAGTTGAATAACTCCCCACAAATAAAACAGCAATAATTGCGGATGGCCGGCCGCTTACCAGTTACGGCGAATTAGCGTAGTAGCGGCGCGGCGAATAGAGAATGGGGAGAGACTCACAAATAAAGAGTTTGGAGACCGAGGAGCGGAGAAAGAGAGTTTGGAGACCGAGAAGTGTAGAATGAGAGATTCGAGGTTGAGTGAGAGAACTCTCACAAAGAGAGTTAGGAGAGTCATGGCGGAGAGTGAGAGAGTGGAGACTTGGCGGGCAGAGCCAGAGTGCCGTGTGCAAAAGGGAAATAACGGAACTGCACCGGACTTTGGACTCTGCCGTGAACTTTGGACCAAGAGGACAAGTGCCACATCTCGGCAACGGAGCCACACACATGAGTGCCACATGCACCATACAAATCAGCGGGACTGCAGCAACACGCAGAACTACAAGTTGAGGCCGTACGTGAAGGACAAGTGGGTCAAACAGGAGCCACGGACAGTGGACCCGGAGTGGAGAGATGCCGCGGGCAGAGCGCAAGAGGGACATAACGGTACCCGGAGGCCCTATATAAAGCCGCCGGGCGCTGGCAGCTGGATCAGTGGATCACGAAGAGTCAATCTATCAAGATCAGTCCAGATAATCCAATTGAACAAGTCAGCCAAGACAGTGAACAACCAGTGAACAACAACAAGTCGAGTCGCCGGAAGCAACGCCATGGGAACCTACAAGGATCAAGATCGCTACGTCGAGACGTTCGGGATTGGATCACCAGGAATCTCCGAATTGAGACACAGGTAGCTGTGGTCCAGAGGGCGTCACACGGCTGGGTCAAGGCGATCCGTTTTCATTCCTGCCCGAACTAAATCCTCGCATGTAGCCTGGAGCGTCAAGCCTGCGACAGGAAATCGTGAACTTGGGAGATACCTATCAGCCAGAATGAAGATCGGTCGATCGTCTGTGGTCTCGAGTGGAGAACTCCAGGAGCGTCCTACGGTTTGAGTCGTGCAGTCCCGGAGCGGCGTGTGTCTGAACCCCTAGTGAAACGAGCCAGAAGGGAGATCGGTCAATCGTCTGTGGTCTCGAGTGGAGGACTCCAGGAGAGCCCTACGGTTGAGTCGTGTAGTCCCGGATAGGCGTACGACCAAGACCCCGAGTACCAGTAGCCACGCTACGTCAAGCCACGCAGCCACACCCCACGACAGATCGAGCTACGAGGAAACGTCAAGGACGATAAACCAAAGGGTGAAGCTAGGGCGGAACGTTCGTTTGCACTAGGCGTAGAAGCGAAGTGAAGCGCTCGGCAGTATCCCTGCGTAACTTGAACTGCCAGCGCGAGCTGAGTGGAACACTAGTGGGACCATCCGGGACAGAGCAAGGGACAGGCGGTGATGCGTCGAAAGGAGGGACTCCTGGAGATCGCGGCCTCTGTTCACCCTAGTCTGAGAACGGTGACGCTTCCCTAAACCCGCGCAGCTGATCTCCTTGGGAGTCTAAGGCGCTACGAGTAGTGGTCGATTCTACGCAGCAGAGACGAGCAGCGCCGAGCATCTCCAGGGAGCTTCAAGGATCTACAGGGAGCTTCAGAGATCGTCGAGGGAGCTACAGAACCGGATCACTCAGTCCACGAGGAAAGCACCGAGTCGGCAAGGCGACTAGGAGGCGTCGACGGCCACGAGCGGCCGTATCAAGATCACTGTACTGTTACACCCGTAATAAACCCACTAAGAACCCGTGAATTCTGTGCTTTCTCACTGATCTACTGGGCGGTCACGTTTATATAAATTTGGTGGGACGAACACACAACTATACTGAGCTAGCCGCATGAATCTCGTAGCGAGCAGACATATGTAATCAGTTCGTTACAATGCTCTGTTTGCCACAGCAAATTAAAGTGCTGCAATGGCCCAGTACATAGGCAGTTCACTCCTCGCGCGGGAGACCCGGGTTCGATTCTCACCGACGGACAAGTAAAAATGTAAGTTTTTCCATGAAGATAAAATATTAACTAATCACAATTTTCTACATTCCCCACCCCCCGCAGTCCTACAGTCCATATTTACAACGACATTTGACTTTGGCTTAATAAGAAATTCAGGCGCAAATATATAATTAGGTTAGGTGAGCATGGTTGGGGATTATAGACTAATCCCCTCACTTAGGCCGCCATGGGCCCCTTGTGATACCATATGATCTCAGAAAAGATCCATTTCCCTAGCTCATGGGTTATTGGGTTTCTCGAACCAGTTGGTTCTTTTCAGAAAACAAAGGAGTTTGGGTATGCTGGTGCCTTGTATGGCTGCAAGGTTTGGAAGCGTGTAGCTTCCTAGTGTTTGAAAACGTTTGAGGTTGTGTGCTGGGCAGAAGCACAGGAGGTGTTCAATGTTCTCCTCTTCTTCTATCTGTTTACAGCTGCGACAGTAATCGTAGCTGCTGAGTCCTAGCCTACGCGCGTGTGTCCCTAAAAGACAGTGGCCCGTGAGGGCATTAATTAAGGTGGAAATGTCTGCCCTGTTACATTGTAAGAGGGTTTTGGTTCTTTTCGGATTATAGTTACCCCAGGTAAGCCTGGAGGTGTGGCATGTTGAGATCGTATTCCAACGGTTGTTGGAGAGGGTGTACAATCTTTGCTTGAGGAGAAGCTTGCAGGTAGCTATGGGCATGCCCACCGTGTCCTTATCGCGAAGGATGTCGGTGGTTGTCCCTTGCCTTGCTAGTTCGTCCGCTATGCAGTTGCCTTCAATGTTACGGTGTCCAGGCACCCAAATGAGGCTGATTCTGAGATGAGTGGCCATCTCGTTCAGAGATTTGCGGCATTCAGAGATAGTAAGTGAGTTAGTTGAGTAGGAGTCGAGGGCCCTGAGGGCTGCTTGACTGTCCGAAAAGATGAAGATGTCTGTATTGCAGTGTTTTGTTGTATCCAGGTAAGACATGGCTTCCTGGATTGCCATCACTTCCGCTTGGAAGACACTACAGTGATCTGGTAGTCGAAAAGAGACTTTTATGTCTAGTTCAGGCGAGAAGACTCCCCCTCCTGTTTGCAAGTTAAGCTTGGAGCCATCCGTGTATATATTGACGGCGTTCTCGATCTGGTGAGGGAGGTGGTCCCATTCTGAGCGGGTGGGTATGAGAACCTTGTAAGTTTTTTCGAAATTGACTATGGGTGGGACGTAGTCTGTTCTGTGTGGTATATAACGCTGGTTTGTAAGTATACTGGAGTGACCTGATGAGCCTGTTGACCATGCCGACGCTTCGCGGAGCCTCAGCGCCGTTGCTGATGCCCAGCTTTTGGCAAGCAGGTCTAGAGGTTCTAGGTCAAGAATTGTATTCAATGCTTCAGTGGCGGTTGTGCGAAGCGCCCCACTTATGCAGAGTTCTGCGCTTCTTTGGATCTTGTGCAGATTCTTGAGGTTGCAATTCTTTTCTAGGGAGTGCCACCAGACGATGATTCCATAGAGGAGAATGGGTCTGACTATTGCAGTGTATAGCCAGTGAACTATTACGGGAGAGAAGCCCCACTTTCTCCCTATAGCTTTTTTACAAGCAAAGAGTGCTATGGCCGCTTTGCGTGTGCGGTCCGCGATGTTCTCTGCCCAGAGGAGTTTCTTGTCAAGGATGACGCCTAAATACTTTGCTTGGTTGCTAAGAGTAAGGCGAGTTTGGTGTAGTTTTGGGAGAGTTAGGCTTGGTATCTTATACTTCCTTGTAAATAGAACTAATTCTGTCTTTTCTGGGTTGACACCCAGTCCGCAGCGCGCTGTCCACCTTGAGAGTGAGGATAGGGCTGTCTCCATCAGGTTGCATAGCGTTTGAGGAAATTTTCCTTGCAATAGGATAACCACGTCGTCCGCATAGGCCACCACTTTTGTTCCCGCTTCCTCTAGAAGTGATAGAAGTTTATTAACAACTATAACCCATAGCAGAGGGGAAAGTACACCGCCTTGCGGTGTTCCTCTACTAACGTTCCTAGTCGATTGTGCTGATCCCATAGTGGAGTACACTACCCTACTGGTGAGTATGGTGTGAATGAGTCCCACTATAGGACGCTCAATGCCTAGTTCCGTCATAGCGCCAGTGATAGCCGTTGGGGTGACATTGTTGAAAGCGCCTTCTATGTCTAGGAAGGCTGCCAGGGAGTATTCCTTGTTATGGAACCCTCTCTCTATATAAGATACTAGGGAGTGAAGGGCAGTATCTGTTGATCTGCCTTTACGGTACGCATGTTGTGCATTGGAGAGTAAACTAGGGTTGGTAGTTAGTCTGATGTGTGTGTCAATTAGCCTTTCCAGGGTCTTTAACAAGAAGGAGGAGAGGCTTATTGGACGGAAGTCCTTTGGAGAGGTGTGAGAGGGCTTGCCGGCCTTTGGTATAAATATTACTTTAATGTCCAGCCATCTGGATGGTATGTGATTCAGTGCCAGACAGCCGTGGAATATGACCGTCAGCCATGGAAGGGTAGTATCTATTGTCCGTTGAAGTTGTGCCGGGAAAAAGCCGTCAGGGCCAGGTGATTTGAAGGGCTTAAAAGAGTTAATCGCCCATTTGATGCGTTCAGGGTTTGAAATGTTGTCTATGCTCTGCTCGTCGAGGCTCTCCACTAAATGGAGGTCCTCTACTGCTTGCGTGTTATTAGGGAAGTGGGTGTCTAGCAGGAGTTCTAAAGTTTCCTGGCTGTTTCCCGTCCAGGTATCTTCATTGGTTTTTAGGTATCCAACGGTTACTGGAGATTTTGCTAAAATTCTTCTGAGCCTGGACGCTTCCGTTGTAGATTCTATGCTACTGCAGAAGTTGGCCCATTCTCTTCGCTTTGATGCTCTAATTTCCTTTTTGTAATGGCTTAGCTTCGTATGGTACGTGTTCCAGGAAGCCTCGCTGTTGCTATATTTAGCTCTGTTAAAATGACTTCTGCAGTCGCTTTTAAGGGCCGCTAGGGTAGTGTTCCACCAAGGCGGTTTGTGTTTTGTTTTGACTGTTCTGCTTGGGCAGGCCTTTTTAATGGCCTCACCACAGATGTCAGTGAAAGTATTGACTAGGTTTTCTAGTTCATGACTGTCGAGTACGTGAGTCGGTGGAGTAGTTAGGTTTCTATCGAGGAGTTTTTTGTAGTACCCCCAGTTAGTGCGTCTTAGATTTCTTATGCTCTCGGGGGAGGGCATTCTAGATTTATTGTAAATTCTACATATCGGTGGTCGGAGAAGGAGTGTTCGGCTCCCACTTTCCACTCTTCAAGATGGTTGAGTAGGGTGTCGGATATCAGGGTAATGTCTAAAACTTCCCTCCTATTTCTAGTGATGAAAGTAGGGTCGTTACCTTTGTTGCAGATGAATAAGTTGGATTGAAGGAGATAGTCATAAAGTAACTCACCCCTTTCGTTCGTATTTGTACTTCCCCATTGTGTGTGGTGTGAGTTGGCGTCTCCACCCAGGATGAGTTCCTTAGATGAGTGTGTTTGTATGAGTTGTTGTGTTATGATGTTTGGTAGTGGCCCCTCTTGGTCATGAGCCAGGTAAAACGATGATATGGTGTGATGAGTGTGTGAGTTTAGCTCCAGCCTGACCGTGGTGAGGTCGCCTTCGCTAAACTGTGGGATTAGAAATGTATTAAAGTGTGTCTTAGTGAGAATGCAGGTCCTAGGTTTACCCTTACCCTTAATGTGAAAAAGCTTGTATGTGGGGGTTGATAAGCCACAGATGTTGTCTCCAACAATCCATGGCTCTTGGATGAGGACTATGTCTATTTTGCCTGTTTCCAGGCGGGTGAGGAGGGCAGCAGATGCTGCCTTGCTGTGGTGCAGATTAATCTGTAGATACTGCACCATTTTGCGGGTTGGGCTCGGGCTGGGTACCCTCTACTTCCTCCACAATGTCCTGGAGCACACTGCGCCCCATGTCATGGGTGCTCAACTGCTTCAGAGTCTCTGTGAGCTCCGAATCAGTCGACACGTACCCTGTGTGGAGTGCCTCCTCGTGCTCCATCTCGTCGTCGCTTGGGGGTTCGTAGGACGCACATGCAGCCAGATTGTCTGCCGCTAGTTTGTCCGTGTCGTAGATGCGGAGTGTCGCCTTGTCGAAACCGTAGTTGACTCGGTTCTGTGATGCTGCCAGGGGTTCCAGGCATGCCTGGTTGAGGAGAATCACCACGTTCATGGTGACGCGTTCAGTCTTCTCGACCTTCACCACCTTCCAACCTTCTGTTGGGAGCTTGGGGTTGAACCTTGTCAAGAGGCTAAGAATAGCCTCTGGTTCAGAGGGTTCAGACGGCAACCACACCCTCGCCCTTGGTCTGGACGGGATATCCGCTGCCTCGCAGACGGCTAGCTTGGCCCCGGGGTAGACCTCGCCAACTTTGGTAATGGCAGCCTTGTAGAGCGCTGCCGATCTCTCGTCCTCACAGGCGATCAACTTTACGTTGCCCTGGTACCACCCTGCATCTGTGCAATCAGGTGGTGGTCCTGGGTTTTCGTCCAGCACTTTCAAGGCCACCGTCGCAAGTGCCCGCCTAACCTGACCCCACTGGTTCCTTGGGATCCTGCCGCCTTCATCGTTCTGGTCGATGACGCCGATGATCTTCCGATCCTTCACCACTTCGGCAAAGGATCTAGACCACGTGCCGCGGCTGGTTGTCTTGGCCTTCTTGCTCGCTGGTTGAGCCACTTCGATCGACCTCTCCCGCTTGTTGCTGTCGCTTGGTACCTTTGCGGGGTCGAAGTCTGGAATTACTGCCTTTGCCCAGGCTATGTCCTCCTGGATCTTTTGGTAGTCCTCCTTGGAAGTCTGATCCTCCCTTATGGGGTTGGTGGCCAGACGTTTTAAGATGCGGTATGCCTTCTTTCGTTCCAGTGGTCCTGCCTGATTTGGTGGTGTCCGCTTGAACTCCTTAGCCCTGGTACTTACCACAAGGTCAGCCCTTGCACCTCCCTCCGGTTGGTTTGGCTGGTGAGCCGCCCCAGCGTTGGTGGGTGTTTTGGTCTGGCCCTTGCGGTTCGTGGGGGCTACCTGGCTGCGTGGTACGCTGGCCTTGGCTGGTGTCGATGTTGTGTGAGTAGGGGCTTTCGGTACGGCCCCCTTTCTTACTTGGTCGTCGTTGGTGGTGACTTCCGACTTTTTAAGAGTGTCGGACTCTGCGTTTACTTTTTTATATTTTGAATTCTCCATACTTGTTCCCACGAGCTGCGGAGAAAGGACAGGTCCACCCGGGCAGAGATCCGCTGTACCCGGGTAAGGCTGGTTAGAACAGGCGGTCGCCACTTGCCTGAGCCCACCGTTAGAGACTGAGTTATTTGTTGACTCGGGCTCCCAGCCAGATTGACTCTCGGCACGGTTCGAGTGACACCTTAGTCCAGCCCGGGGTGAGATGAGTGTTGGGGGAATAGGGAAGAGGTAGGCTTATGTGTGGGGAGTGGGTTTGTGTGAGCTATTTGTCGGAGGCGGCAGCACAAGCGCGACGTCGGCACTGCTACGGCGCAGATACCCGCTGACTGTCCGGGGCTACTTATTTGCGCTTCATGTTGGGGCCTAGCGGTGGCTGGGCCGTGCCAACATCCACGCTAATTCGTAGCTGCCCTGGATAAAAAAACCAGGGCGTTCGCTATCCGCAACCTGCGACCCGTTCGGTAGCCTTCAGCTCGGCGCCCTCCAAGCCATCTCACTAGCTCATTGGCCGAAAAATATATAATTATAACCTTAACATTCAAAACATACAAAAAGACACACAAGACATATGTATGTACATAAGAGTGTCCATAAAAAAACGTATATACAAAAAAAAAACATGATTGAACATGTTAAATTTTTTGTTTTAAATTTCTATTTTTTAGTAAAATTTTCTACTTTTAAGAAATTTTTACCCTTAAATTTAGTAAAATTACCCTAAAATTTAGAAAAATTACCTAAAAAAAAATCAAAAATTTTGAAAAATGTTACCATAAAATTTAGAGAGAACGCTATAGTCGGGCTGGTGTCGCGACTATCTACTACCCGTCACTCAGCTAAAGGGAGTGCGAACGCTGTACTCGGGTTGGTGTCCCGACTATCTTATAATCGTAACTCAGCTAAAGGGAGTGCGAGGGAGATAGATATATAAACAATTTTGATTGCGTATAACTTTTTAATGAATGGTCCGATTTGAAAAATGTCTTCTACATTTCGATAGGTATTAATAAACACTATTAAAAAAAAGTTATTGACATGTGTGTTAAAAATTGTAGCCTACATATGTTAGAAACATAAATAACACACACATGTCATTTGTGTTATTTACACGACGTGTTATTAACACGACGTGTTTTTAACACAGCGTGTTTTTAACACAGGAGGTGTTTTTCACACAGCGAAAATGTCAAAAATGTATGTTAAACTGTTAACATTTCTATAACATTTTTTATTTCTAATAAATTCCGCTCTAAATTCCGGTGTTTAGTTATATGTGATATAAATTAATATGGTATAGTCAGTATCCTTTCTATGCTAATAAAAAAAGGAAGTTTATGTAAATCAAAAATATTAGGACTTAAATTATGGGTAAAAGTCTAGAATTGGGGCCTGCGCCCCAAAAATCGCGAAAAAATTACCCTCGATGGACCGCGATTTCTTAAGAATTTACGTACAGAAGATTATCGGCGGAAATGCATGGTTCTCTTGTAATTGCATTTTAAAGTTGTGTGTTTTGCTATAAAAACAAAGTAGCATTTTCTAGGATTTTGAGGTATTTTGTGACATTTTGCTATAAAAAACACATGGGCTTTCCGTTTGTTGTCAAAATTATAAGCTTTTGAAAAAATTCGACAAATATCTGAAATTGTTTTTATAGCAGGCCAGACCCCACAACCGCGAATTAAATATCCTCGATGGACCGTGATTCCTTAAGAACTCAAATGACCATGGATGACCAACATATACCTTTTTAAAATGAATCTTAAGAAATCGCGGTCCAAGGAGGATCAACCTTTTTTGGGGTCTTAGTCGTTATCAAAGCCAATTACGAGAGTGTTATCCATAGTTCGCGGGTCCTAGGGTTTTCAACTGGTTCAGTACCTGCTTATACTTGTAATTCATTTTTAATAGCAAATAAAATTCTATATTAAATTATGGTTAATAATTTGACAGTAAATATTTATTATTTAGCCAAAAAATATTAGAATTGGCTTCCTAAAGTCAGCTTCTTTCCTTTCAGCTTTCGGCCGAGCCGAATCACTCTCTGATCAGCGCTCGTGCCGACCAGACGTACTTTTTCGCTATGTCTTCTAATTCGTGCGCGGAGTGCAAAGCTGAAGTCACAGCGGCACAGCTTCGCGGTTTTGATGCAGTTCGTTGTTCCTCTCTCTGTCGCCGCAAGTTCCACACCGCTTGTGTTGATTTGCCAGAGGATGCAATCAAACTTTTAACTACCATGCCTAATCTTATTTGGCAGTGCGACAGTTGTGTTGTGAGCAATGACTCGCATTCCAAGACGGATGAAATTATGAAAGAACTCAGTGATCTTAAAAATCTTTATTCAACTTTAAATGCAAAATTTCTGAAAGCCTTCCCTGAACATTCTATGACAAGTGTGAAAACCAATCAGCGGAGGGTGGATAAGCCTCTTATCCCAGCGCCGGTTGCATCAACATCCGATCAAGTTAACCCTTCTTCAAACCACGATCCCGTTGTACCAACGAAAGTGGTGGAAAAGAAGCGCAACAAGAATCGCAAGAACAACAACAAGAGCAAGATGCACGTTATTGGTTTGGCTCCTTCTTGTGCTCTATTCGAAGCTCTACCAAGCAAACGTTTTCTGCACATCGGCAAATTTCCAGTAAACACACAGCCAGAGGCGCTGTGTAAATATGTTGCGGAAAAGCTGAGCGTTAATGAAAAATTAATTATCTGCAATTCTTTAACTAAAAAAGACGTGGATATTAATACGTTAGCCTTCATCAATTTCAAACTTGGAGTACCGGAGCAGCATTACCAAACGGTTTTCAGTAATGAATTTTGGCCACAATCAGTAAAAGTGAGCCAGTTCATTTATAGAGAGAGATCCAAACCCCCTTGGATTCTACGGTTGTGAATTTCTTAGAAGGAGGACCGTTGCGTACTTCGACTCCCTCTAAAGGTGAATCAAAAAACCCCCAATAGTAGACGTCACTGACATTGACGTCACTTTCGGCCTGTTCTTGGATCCTATTGCTCTTCGTTTCGCTTTACTGCCCTATTCACAACAACAACATCAGCGGTCGGCTTTTTCCCCGGCTGCCCATTTATTTTCTGGACCAGATGTCATCAAGCTCAGTTTCGACTTAAGAGAAACAGTTCATCGTGAGCTGTTTCAGCTTCTTCGGTTTCTAGTTACTATAGTTACTCTCCCTAACTGCGCTCTCTCTGGATTGGCGCTCTCTGTTCATCATTCTACGCTCCTGCATTCGCCGTTTGCCTTTGGCAAAATTGCTCGCCGCACTCTGCCTACACTCGCTCTGTCTTCGCTTTCTGCTGTTTCGTCGCAGGCGCTTACATTAGGATGGAATGGAATCTTCGAAAATATGCTGTCTGCTTATTCGCCGCTGGAGTTAAATCAACATCGGATGCTGCTATCTTCAAATTCGGATTCTAATGAGCTCAGCGCGTCTCGTGGGATGGCGCTCTCTTTTCCGAGTAGTCTGATACTCTCTTCACTGTGCTCTTCGCCGCCTCTCTCTTTTGATGTTATTTCTTCTGCGCTCTTTGGATGGCCCTCACAGAATAGGCAAGCGTCCGAAAGAAAATCATTCACACATGCCTGCACTTCCATTCCTAGGAACATTGATCTTAACCTGCCTATAAAAATACGTACGGATACGTTGCGCAAGGTACTTCATAGTACTGATCTGGCAAGGCCGACATCTAATCTGGATGTTGAGAGTGTCTCTTCAATAACATGCGTCGACTGGCAACCTGCTAGTGGCTTGTCTGCTGTAAATTCAAACAGCCATCATTCAGTAAATAATGGCCTGAAAATATACTTCCAAAATATATCCGGAATGAGAACTAAAACGCAATCTGTCTTTATGAATACTTCCAACAGTGATTATGACATAATCATACTGGTTGAAACTTGGTTAAATTCTAACTTTAGTTCGAATGAATTCTTCGATTCTAAAATATTTCAAGTATTTCGTAAAGATAGAGATTTCGGGAGAATGCAGTGCGAAAGAGGAGGTGGCGTTATAGTGGCTGTTAGCCGTAAATTCTGTTGTAGGGCAATTCGACTCCTTAATGATGACTCGCTTCTGGACCAGTTGGCGGTGACGGTGTCTGGCTCATCCGGGAAGATATCGATTGTGGCTTCCTACATTCCTCCGGGCAGTGATTCTGGACTTTACCAGGCTCACCTAGACAACATTTCAAACATCCATGCCAGCTTGGTGGACTCTGATGGCATATGTGTGGCAGGAGACTTCAACCTCAGCTCTGTTTGCTGGACCTGTGACCCACAAGCAGCTGCTATGGTGCCCGGAAACGTGCATCATTCACATGAAATAATTGTCATTGATGACTGTTTTAGTATGGGCCTCACCCAAATTAATAATATTTTCAATGATTTGCATAAGATTCTTGATTTAATTTTCATTAATTCCATTGTCCATTCTAACGTAACTCTTGCTGATTTTCCTATTTCAAATTGTGTTGTCCATCACAAACCCTTGTGCTTTAACATTGAATTTTATAGCTTTCTGCCATTTATTGATTCTAATCCTAGATACATATTTGATCCCTCTAGTTTGAGTTCCCTAAGGGATTGCCTGTTATCTCTGAATTGGTGTGCCTTACTATCGAGCCCCTGCATTGAAACTAATTATAAAACTTTTCTTTCAACTATAAGAAATACTCTTGACAGCACAGTCCGTTCCAGGGTACGGGGTTCCTACAGGCTTCCCTGGTATACGCAAGGACTGCAAAAATACAAAAACCTTAGGAACAAATATTACAAGAAATTTTCTAAAACACATAACCCAGCAGATGGTGAAAGATACAGGCAGCATAAACGGGAGTTTGAGTTTCTCAATAAATTTCTTTATAACCAATACATTTGTGAAGTTGAGCATAGCTTAAAGGACAACCCCAAGGCGTTTTGGCGCTTTGTTAATTCTAAGAAATCTCATTCGTCTATACCTTCAACTATGTCTTATGGTGATATTGTAGCTTCCACTGAGGCCGATATCGCCAATTTGTTTGCTGCATGTTTTTCCTCAAACATTGAACCTTCCTATGATTGGTATGATCAAGAAACTTTAAATTCAATTCCAGAAATTTGCAGCATTGGAAGTCTGGACATATCGTATGATGACATTTCTGAAGCAATCAGTGATTTCGATGATTCCCCAAGGCTAGACTTTGATGGAATTTCTTCATTCTTCCTTAAGAATTGCATTGGCAGTCTGTACCTACCTCTGCAGATCTTGTTTTCTTCTTCTTTATCTCAGGGTAGATTCCCAACTAGATGGAAAATTTCGAGAGTTATGCCGGTCCATAAAGGAGGAAGTAAATTTGATATTTCGAATTATAGGCCGATTGCTAAGATCGGTAACATTGCTAAATTGTTCGAAAGAATCATTTTCAAAAAATTATCTTTCTTTATAAGATCTTATATAGAACCAAACCAACATGGCTTCATGCCTGGTCGATCTACGACGACCAACTTGGCCATTTTTACGAGGCACTGTGTTCATGCATTTGAGGATCACTCACAGATGGACACGATTTACACAGATTTTGCCAAAGCTTTTGACAAGGTGTGTCACTCTGCCCTTAAGGCTAAACTTTCTAAACTAGGCTTTCACTCCTCATTTCTTAATTGGATAGCATCGTATTTAGATAACCGACGCTATCATGTTGAAATAGGTGGTGCATTATCCCATCCCTATAAAGCGACATCAGGACTTCCTCAGGGTAGCTCTCTTGGCCCTTTACTTTTTATTATTTTTATAAATGACATTTGTGCATGTATCAAATTTTCTAACTTCCTTCTTTATGCAGACGATCTTAAAATTTATAGGACTGTCAGTACTGTAAATGATTCGATATTGCTTCAATTAGACCTAGATAATATCGGTAGTTGGTGTTCCAAGAATAATTTGCCTTTAAACCTTCACAAATGCCACATCGTTCGTTATTCGAAATGTCCTGTAACCATCCCATCCACTTATCTCATCAATAACCACCCTCTCTCTGTTTTACATGAAATAGTTGATCTGGGGGTATTATTTGATGATAAATTTCTGTTTAATGAACATTTGAATTTTATATTACCAAAAGCATATGCAATGTTCGGCTTTGTGAAGCGAAACACGGTCTTATTCAAAGATCCGTATTCCAGATTATCTGTATACTCAGCGTTTGTCCGTTCCAGGGTCGAATATGCATCCTTTATTTGGAATCCCTCAGGAAGTGTCCAGATCAATAGGATTGAGAGGTTGCAGAAAAAGTTTTTAAAGTTTGCATTGCAATCCTTGCATTTTACTGAACCGGCTCCGCCCTATGCTAGTCAGTGCTCCCTGCTTCACACTTGTTCCTTGAAGGATCGCCGTGCAATTGCAGGCCTTCTTTTCCTTAACGATCTACTGGTAGGTAATATTGATTGTCCTTGCCTGTTGGGATGCATTAATTTTAATGCTCCTGCCAGGAATCTTCGTACCTTGTTACCATTTCTGGAACGTGCTGTCAGGACAAATTATGCTCGCAATGAGCCATTACTAAGGGCTCTTAGAATGTTTAATTCCTTACCTACAAGCATTAGATTCAGCTGGGGGGCCAAGAAGGAATTGTTAAGGCAAAACCTTAGGGAATATTTTTTAATTAATATTCAATAATAGATTTAAGTTAATCAATTGTAGTAAGATGTAGCCAGATAAGGATTTATCCATTGGCGATATAGATGAATAAATATTAAAACTTAAAAACCCGCGCTTAAAATCTTAAAACTAATCTCACCTCGGCTAAACTAAAACTAAAAACGTCTTACGAGCTACTAATTTAACAGAGAAGCGGAGTTCAACGATTATACTACTTGACCACGAGCTCTGTCATTGCGCTGCCTCTGCCTGCGGCTTGTTCTACGTTATGCCGCTGTTCCCTCTTCCTGGCCTGAGGAGCCCAGTTGAGCATGGAGCCAGAGGAGTTCTGTGGTCCTCAAATGCCGTCTGTCGCTCTTGGGACGCGACTCCAACTGCACCATCGGCTGCGAACTGGGCTTCTGACTGCTGTCTGCTGGCTGCTGTATTCTGGACCTTGGCAGCTGTCTGGCAACAGGCTGCCCCCTCTTCCTGGCTTGAGGAGACCTGGAGTCCTCCGCCCAGCGGCGGCTGGTACCCGGCAGCTACTACGAAGATGCACCTGCAACTACACTCTCCACACCTCGCTCAGGGCCAACTATGCCGCGGCTCCCTAGCCGTACACTGCTTCATCATCATGGGTCCTGTCTTCCCAGCTATCCTGTTCCCTGAGCGTGTTGGACACCGGTTTCCTGACTGTATCAGCTGGTTCCCGGCCCTGGACAATTTCTGTGCACAGACAACTCTGGCTATTTGGCAGCTGATGCTGGTTGCTGACCCCGTTGAAAGCGGCATTAGTATTTAGTATTAAAAAATTATTTTTCATCTTCTCTTTCTATCCTTCTTTTAAAACAAAATTGTCATTTACTTGGCTGTTAATTAATGTTTAAACTACCTCCAATTTATATGTTGTTATAACGTTATTGTGATATTTATGAAGGTTACCATGGGTAACAATGTAAATAAAATGAACAGGGCCGCCCTTGGCGGTTTACCTGAGTTTGAATATTAAAAAAAAAAAATCATGGTGAATATCGCAGCGAACAAGTGGCAACGCCGCCCCAGCGATATCGATATCTCATGGAAGTCGATATCATGGGGAGTTCCGCTGGGTTATCGATATCGGATGCCCAGTGTGACCACACGGACAAAAAAACAGCGCGGGAACCTTGAAACTTAACCACAAGCTATCGATAACCCAGCGGGACCAGATGGAAGATCGGCGCGGGAGTTTCAAAATTGCTGCAGAGATGCCGATTTGCGCCGTAGAAACTCTCGGAGTTGAAAGCGTCAAGGAAGCGTCGAGGGAGCAACGATGGAGCAACGAGGGAGCGCCGTGGGAATTAGCAGAAGCACCGCAAGGACTCAATGGCTAGGATACACTAGGAAACGCCGGAGAGTAGGAACGAGTCTTCTTAAAAATTTCCCGAAGTAAGGGGGGAATGTGAGGAGTTGAATAACTCCCCACAAATAAAAGCAGCAATAATTGCGGATGGCCGGCCGCTTACCAGTTACGGCGAATTAGCGTAGTAGCGGCGCAGCGAAGAGAGAATGGGGAGAGACTCACAAATAAAGAGTTTGGAGACCGAGGAGCGGAGAAAGAGAGTTTGGAGACCGAGAAGTGTAGAATGAGAGATTCGAGGTTGAGTGAGAGAACTCTCACAAAGAGAGTTAGGAGAGTCATGGCGGAGAGTGAGAGAGTGGAGACTTGGCGGGCAGAGCCAGAGTGCCGTGTGCAAAAGGGAAATGACGGAACTGCACCGGACTTTGGACTCTGCCGTGAACTTTGGACCAAGAGGACAAGTGCCACATCTCGGCAACGGAGCCACACACATGAGTGCCACATGCACCATACAAATCAGCGGGACTGCAGCAACACGCAGAACTACAAGTTGAGGCCGTACGTGAAGGACAAGTGGGTCAAACAGGAGCCACGGACAGTGGACCCGGAGTGGAGAGATGCCGCGGGCAGAGCGCAAGAGGGACATAACGGTACCCGGAGGCCCTATATAAAGCCGCCGGGCGCTGGCAGCTGGATCAGTGGATCACGAAAAGTCAATCTATCAAGATCAGTCCAGATAATCCAAGTGAACAAGTCAGCCAAGACAGTGAACAACCAGTGAACAACAACAAGTCGAATCGCCGGAAGCAACGCCATGGGAACCTACAAGGATCAAGATCGCTACGTCGAGACGTTCGGGATTGGATCACCAGGAATCTCCGAATTGAGACACAGGTAGCTGTGGTCCAGAGGGCGTCACACGGCTGGGTCAAGGCGATCCGTTTTCATTCCTGCCCGAACTAAATCCTCGCATGTAGCCTGGAGCGTCAAGCCTGCGACAGGAAATCGTGAACTTGGGAGATACCTATCAGCCAGAATGAAGATCGGTCGATCGTCTGTGGTCTCGAGTGGAGAACTCCAGGAGCGCCCTACGGTTTGAGTCGTGCAGTCCCGGAGCGGCGTGTGTCTGAACCCCTAGTGAAACGAGCCAGAAGGGAGATCGGTCAATCGTCTGTGGTCTCGAGTGGAGGACTCCAGGAGAGCCCTACGGTTGAGTCGTGTAGTCCCGGATAGGCGTACGACCAAGACCCCGAGTACCAGTAGCCACGCTACGTCAAGCCACGCAGCCACACCCCACGACAGATCGAGCTACGAGGAAACGTCAAGGACGATAAACCAAAAGGTGAAGCTAGGGCGGAACGTTCGTTTGCACTAGGCGTAGAAGCGAAGTGAAGCGCTCGGCAGTATCCCTGCGTAACTTGAACTGCCAGCGCGAGCTGAGTGGAACACTAGTGGGACCATCCGGGACAGAGCAAGGGACAGGCGGTGATGCGTCGAAAGGAGGGACTCCTGGAGATCGCGGCCTCTGTTCACCCTAGTCTGAGAACGGTGACGCTTCCCTAAACCCGCGCAGCTGATCTCCTTGGGAGTCTAAGGCGCTACGAGTAGTGGTCGATTCTACGCAGCAGAGACGAGCAGCGCCGAGCATCTCCAGGGAGCTTCAAGGATCTACAGGGAGCTTCAGAGATCGTCGAGGGAGCTACAGAACCGGATCACTCAGTCCACGAGGAAAGCACCGAGTCGGCAAGGCGACTAGGAGGCGTCGACGGCCACGAGCGGCCGTATCAAGATCACTGTACTGTTACACCCGTAATAAACCCACTAAGAACCCGTGAATTCTGTTCTTTCTCACTGATCTACTAGGCGGTCACGTTTATATAAATTTGGTGGGACGAACACACAACTATACTGAGCTAGCCGCATGAATCTCGTAGCGAGCAGACATAAATAATCAGTTCGTTACATCTGGCGCCCAACGTGGGGCCAAATGCTGCTAGTACTGATAGACCGGTTCTCCAAGTGGACCGAGTTAGTACCACTGCGCAGCGCGACGGCCGAATCACTAAAGAAAGCTTTCAGAGAACGAATAATCGCAAGGTACGGGGTCCCGAAGGTGGTCATAACGGACAACGGAGTACAATTTGCCAGCCGAATCATCAAGGGTTTCCTAGCCGATATGGGTATCAAACAACAATTCACAGCTCCATACACCCCGCAAGAGAACCCGACCGAGCGAGCGAATAGAACTGTAAAAACAATGATTGCGCAGTTCGCCGGGCAGAGAAATTGGGACGAGAAATGGCCGGAAATCATGCTCGCAGTAAACACCAGCGTTTCGGAATCCACTGGCTACACCCCGGCGTTTCTTACCCAAGGCAGAGAGCCCAGACTACCAAGCGCCCTCTACGATCGAGAAACGTTAGGGACAGGACGAGCGACTGAAACTCCGGATGAAAACGCCAACAAACTCAGAGAGATCTTCGAGATTGTAAGGCGAAATCTAGAAAAAGCCTCCCAAGATCAAGCCAGGCATTATAATCTAAGGAGGAGGCAATGGACACCAGCAGTGGGTGACGTCGTGTGGGCAAAGAACACCACCTATCGAAAGCGGCAGAAGGATTCGCAGCCAAGTTGGCTCCCAGGTACGACGGGCCATACCAGGTCGTGGATTTCGTTTCACCTGTAATATGCAAAGTAACCCATGTGATCACAAAGAAAGAGCGGACCATACATGTGAGCGAGCTTAAACAACAACAAACACAAGATACAAACAAGCAACGGCATCAGGCGGAAACAACAGACTAGTAACAACAAAGAAACCTCCAAGGACTATCCAAGGATACTACAAAGAAATCCAAGGACTATCCAGGGATACTACAAGAAACCTCCAAGGACTATCCAAGGATACTACAAAGACCTCCAAGGACTATCCAAGGATACTACAAAGACATCCAAGGACTATCCAAGGATACTACAAAGACATCCAAGGACTATCCAAAGATACTACAAGAAACCTCCAAGGACTATCCAAGGATACTACAAAGAAATCCAAGGACTATCCAAGGATACTACAAAGACATCCAAGGACTATCCAAGGATACTACAAATAAATCCAAGGACTATGCAAGGATACTACAAAGACATCCAAGGACTATCCAAGGATACTACAAGAAACCTCCAAGGACTTTCTAAGGATACTACAAGAAACCTCCAAGGACTATCCAAGGATACTACAAGAAACCTCCAGGGACTATCCAAGGATACTACAAGAAACCTCCAAGGACTATCCAAGGATACTACAAGAAACCTCCAAGGACTATCCAAGGATGATACAAAACTCCAAAAATACTACGAAACTCCAAAGTTACTACGACACTCCAAGGATACTACAAGATAATTCCAAGGATGCTAAAGGAAACTACAAGAAATTCCGAATGGGAAACTCGTCAGGAAAATGAACCAAAGCACCCAAAGTCTCGTTTGGAACTGACCAGAGCACACGTTTCAAATATCTGCCGAAGGAAGGGAGAAGACGGCACAGAAAACTGTACCGTATTGTCCGCATAGAATAAGGAAGGCGAAGGAAATGGCGGTACCTAACAAAAGGAAAGTCGCGAAACCGAGGTATCGTTAAAGAGAGCCCGTCTCCAGATGGTCAATCAGAAAAAGTCAAGCATCATGAGCACCTGCATCACCCGCAGCGAAGCACGCAGGACCATGGAGATCCACCAACCATCCGAAGGATCCAGTCCGGGGCAGGGGCGGTCAACATCCCGGCCCACCCGAACTCCGCGGCGGATCCCGAAGAGAGGTGTCCCGGATCCGGTCGTGAGCTCCGACAGTGACGTGCAGGTGGTGGACGACGAGGTCGACGAGCGAAGGAGTTGGCGGATCCGGAAGGCGGTCCAGCGCGGCGATGGACGAATCCCGACAGGCAGTTGAGGAGTCGCCCCAGGCCGCAGCCGCAGCAGCCCGAGATGCCGCCGCCGCCACAACCCGAGCCACCACCGTCAAATCCCGGGGAGCATCATGTCCGCACGGATATCCCGGCGGCGCACGTGAGCCACAGTGCGCGCACGTTCGTGGTCGACGGTGTACGGTGGCGGCAGCAGACGATCACGTGGACATGGCCGGAGGGACCCGCGGAGGACGCGACTGCAGTGGAGGAACCGCGGATCTGGGAGGAGGCAGCACCGCGTGTGAGCCCGAGGGATCCGAGGCAGACCCGAGGCAGCGGTGACGCAGGACCCGGGATCGACGACGCCGGCACCCGCAACACCGGATTCATGGAAGCCGCCAACGCCGAGCACCGGGCCCGCGACATCCGCGTCACCGTGCTCGGGAGCAGCCGCAGACAACGCGACGAGGGAGGACGAGCCGCTAGAGAGGGGTCCATGGGTGTGGCCGGAACCGCTGGCCGGTCAGCGGCCACCGTGGAAGCGGCAACATTCCGCGCCGGAGGCCGTTGGAGAGGTCGCGAGGCCGAAACTGATGCGGCAGACGTCGGCACCCGAAGGTCAGCGGTGGCGCGAGATCGAGAAGGACGAGTGGCCCGAAGGAATCGCGGAGGTACAGGCGGTAAAGGAGGCACGCATCCTGGGAGGCAGGCGAAGCGTGCGAGTAAGGATCGGCCGACGCACGTTCCGCGTAAGGTTGGGTCTCGCGGGGATGAGGCTGTTCGAGGAGCAGCGCTGAACAAATAAAAAAAAAAAAAACAAAAAAAACACGAGCACGAAGATTGGCGTAGGGCTGGGTGTGACACACTAAAAACAGGAAAAGATTGAAGGGGCATACATATGTAGTTAAACAGCATCTGAAACCAAAAGAAAAGGAGTTAGCTGGGGAAGAATAAGAGTAAACAAACCTGCACTTACCTGTTGCTTCGATTGGCGAAGATAATTGGAATTCCACTCGGAACTCGATGTCAACGTAGCCGGCCAAGAGCAACTAGCCGAGGGCGAATGAAGGGCGAAGGAGCCTGGCCGAGCCGAATATTAAAACTTAAAAACCCGCGCTTAAAATCTTAAAACTAATCTCACCTCGGCTAAACTAAAACTAAAAACGTCTTACGAGCTACTAATCCAACAGAGAAGCGGAGTTCAACGATTATACTACTTGACCACGAGCTCTGTCATTGCGCTGCCTCTGCCTGCGGCTTGTTCTACGTTATGCCGCTGTTCCCTCTTCCTGGCCTGAGGAGCCCAGTTGAGCATGGAGCCAGAGGAGTTCTGTGGTCCTCAAATGCCGTCTGTCGCTCTTGGGACGCGACTCCAACTGCACCATCGGCTGCGAACTGGGCTTCTGACTGCTGTCTGCTGGCTGCTGTATTCTGGACCTTGGCAGCTGTCTGGCAACAGGCTGCCCCCTCTTCCTGGCTTGAGGAGACCTGGAGTCCTCCGCCCAGCGGCGGCTGGTACCCGGCAGCTACTACGAAGATGCACCTGCAACTACACTCTCCACACCTCGCTCAGGGCCAACTATGCCGCGGCTCCCTAGCCGTACACTGCTTCATCATCATGGGTCCTGTCTTCCCAGCTATCCTGTTCCCTGAGCGTGTTGGACACCGGTTTCCTGACTGTATCAGCTGGTTCCCGGCCCTGGACAATTTCTGTGCACAGACAACTCTGGCTATTTGGCAGCTGATGCTGGTTGCTGACCCCGTTGAAAGCGGCATTAGTATTTAGTATTAAAAAATTATTTTTCATCTTCTCTTTCTATCCTTCTTTTAAAACAAAATTGTCATTTACTTGGCTGTTAATTAATGTTTAAACTACCTCCAATTTATATGTTGTTATAACGTTATTGTGATATTTATGAAGGTTACCATGGGTAACAATGTAAATAAAATGAACAGGGCCGCCCTTGGCGGTTTACCTGAGTTTGAATATTAAAAAAAAAAAATCATGGTGAATATCGCAGCGAACAAGTGGCAACGCCGCCCCAGCGATATCGATATCTCATGGAAGTCGATATCATGGGGAGTTCCGCTGGGTTATCGATATCGGATGCCCAGTGTGACCACACGGACAAAAAAACAGCGCGGGAACCTTGAAACTTAACCACAAGCTATCGATAACCCAGCGGGACCAGATGGAAGATCGGCGCGGGAGTTTCAAAATTGCTGCAGAGATGCCGATTTGCGCCGTAGAAACTCTCGGAGTTGAAAGCGTCAAGGAAGCGTCGAGGGAGCAACGATGGAGCAACGAGGGAGCGCCGTGGGAATTAGCAGAAGCACCGCAAGGACTCAATGGCTAGGATACACTAGGAAACGCCGGAGAGTAGGAACGAGTCTTCTTAAAAATTTCCCGAAGTAAGGGGGGAATGTGAGGAGTTGAATAACTCCCCACAAATAAAAGCAGCAATAATTGCGGATGGCCGGCCGCTTACCAGTTACGGCGAATTAGCGTAGTAGCGGCGCGGCGAAGAGAGAATGGGGAGAGACTCACAAATAAAGAGTTTGGAGACCGAGGAGCGGAGAAAGAGAGTTTGGAGACCGAGAAGTGTAGAATGAGAGTTTGGAGACTTCGAGGTTGAGTGAGAGAACTCTCACAAAGAGAGTTAGGAGAGTCATGGCGGAGAGTGAGAGAGTGGAGACTTGGCGGGCAGAGCCAGAGTGCCGTGTGCAAAAGGGAAATAACGGAACTGCACCGGACTTTGGACTCTGCCGTGAACTTTGGACCAAGAGGACAAGTGCCACATCTCGGCAACGGAGCCACACACATGAGTGCCACATGCACCATACAAATCAGCGGGACTGCAGCAACACGCAGAACTACAAGTTGAGGCCGTACGTGAAGGACAAGTGGGTCAAACAGGAGCCACGGACAGTGGACCCGGAGTGGAGAGATGCCGCGGGCAGAGCGCAAGAGGGACATAACGGTACCCGGAGGCCCTATATAAAGCCGCAGGGCGCTGGCAGCTGGATCAGTGGATCACGTAGAGTCAATCTATCAAGATCAGTCCAGATAATCCAAGTGAACAAGTCAGCCAAGACAGTGAACAACAACAAGTCCAGTCGCCGGAAGCAACGCCATGGGAACCTACAAGGATCAAGATCGCTACGTCGAGACGTTCGGGATTGGATCACCAGGAATCTCCGAATTGAGACACAGGTAGCTGTGGTCCAGAGGGCGTCACACGGCTGGGTCAAGGCGATCCGTTTTCATTCCTGCCCGAACTAAATCCTCGCATGTAGCCTGGAGCGTCAAGCCTGCGACAGGAAATCGTGAACTTGGGAGATACCTATCAGCCAGAATGAAGATCGGTCGATCGTCTGTGGTCTCGAGTGGAGAACTCCAGGAGCGCCCTACGGTTTGAGTCGTGCAGTCCCGGAGCGACGTGTGTCTGAACCCCTAGTGAAACGAGCCAGAAGGGAGATCGGTCAATCGTCTGTGGTCTCGAGTGGAGGACTCCAGGAGAGCCCTACGGTTGAGTCGTGTAGTCCCGGATAGGCGTACGACCAAGACCCCGTGTACCAGTAGCCACGCTACGTCAAGCCACGCAGCCACACCCCACGACAGATCGAGCTACGAGGAAACGTCAAGGACGATAAACCAAAGGGTGAAGCTAGGGCGGAACGTTCGTTTGCACTAGGCGTAGAAGCGAAGTGAAGCGCTCGGCAGTATCCCTGCGTAACTTGAACTGCCAGCGCGAGCTGAGTGGAACACTAGTGGGACCATCCGGGACAGAGCAAGGGACAGGCGGTGATGCGTCGAAAGGAGGGACTCCTGGAGATCGCGGCCTCTGTTCACCCTAGTCTGAGAACGGTGACGCTTCCCTAAACCCGCGCAGCTGATCTCCTTGGGAGTCTAAGGCGCTACGAGTAGTGGTCGATTCTACGCAGCAGAGACGAGCAGCGCCGAGCATCTCCAGGGAGCTTCAAGGATCTACAGGGAGCTTCAGAGATCGTCGAGGGAGCTACAGAACCGGATCACTCAGTCCACGAGGAAAGCACCGAGTCGGCAAGGCGACTAGGAGGCGTCGACGGCCACGAGCGGCCGTATCAAGATCACTGTACTGTTACACCCGTAATAAACCCACTAAGAACCCGTGAATTCTGTGCTTTCTCACTGATCTACTGGGCGGTCACGTTTATATAAATTTGGTGGGACGAACACACAACTATACTGAGCTAGCCGCATGAATCTCGTAGCGAGCAGACATATGTAATCAGTTCGTTACAATGCTCTGTTTGCCACAGCAAATTAAAGTGCTGCAATGGCCCAGTACATAGGCAGTTCACTCCTCGCGCGGGAGACCCGGGTTCGATTCTCACCGACGGACAAGTAAAAATGTAAGTTTTTCCATGAAGATAAAATATTAACTAATCACAATTTTCTACATTCCCCACCCCCCGCAGTCCTACAGTCCATATTTACAACGACATTTGACTTTAGCTTAATAAGAAATTCAGGCGCAAATATATAATTATAACCTTAACATTCAAAACATACAAAAAGACACACAAGACATATGTATGTACATAAGAGTGTCCATAAAAAAACGTATATACAAAAAAAAAAACATGATTGAACATGCTAAATTTTTTGTTTTAAATTTCTATTTTTTAGTAAAATTTTCTACTTTTAAGAAATGTTTACCCTTAAATTTAGTAAAATTACCCTAAAATTTAGAAAAATTACCTTAAAAAAAATCAAAAATTTAGAAAAATGTTACCATAAAATTTAGAGAGAACGCTATAGTCGGGCTGGTGTCGCGACTATCTACTACCCGTCACTCAGCTAAAGGGAGTGCGAACGCTGTACTCGGGTTGGTGTCCCGACTATCTTATAATCGTAACTCAGCTAAAGGGAGTGCGAGGGAGATAGATATATAAACAATTTTGATTGCGTATAACTTTTTAATGAATGGTCCGATTTGAAAAATGTCTTCTACATTTCGATAGGTATTAATAAACACTATTAAAAAAAAGTTATTGACATGTGTGTTAAAAATTGTAGCCTACATATGTTAGAAACATAAATAACACACACATGTCATTTGTGTTATTTACACGACGTGTTATTAACACGACGTGGTTTTAACACAGCGTGTTTTTAACACAGGAGGTGTTTTTCACACAGCGAAAATGTCAAAAATGTATGTTAAACTGTTAACATTTCTATAACATTTTTTATTTCTAATAAATTCCGCTCTAAATTCCGGTGTTTAGTTATATGTGATATAAATTAATATGGTATAGTCAGTATCCTTTCTATGCTAATAAAAAAAGGAAGTTTATGTAAATCAAAAATATTAGGACTTAAATTATGGGTAAAAGTCTAGAATTGGGGCCTGCGCCCCAAAAATCGCGAAAAAATTACCCTCGATGGACCGCGATTTCTTAAGAATTTACGTACAGAAGATTATCGGCGGAAATGCATGGTTCTCTTGTAATTGCATTTTAAAGTTGTGTGTTTTGCTATAAAAACAAAGTAGCATTTTCTAGGATTTTGAGGTAATTTGTGACATTTTGCTATAAAAAACACATGGGCTTTCCGTTTGTTGTCAAAATTATAAGCGTTTGAAAAAATTCGACAAATATCTGAAATTGTTTTTATAGCAGGCCAGACCCCACAACCGCGAATTAAATATCCTCGATGGACCGTGATTCCTTAAGAACTCAAATGACCATGGATGACCAACATATACCTTTTTAAAATGAATCTTAAGAAATCGCGGTCCAAGGAGGATCAACCTTTTTTGGGGTCTTAGTCGTTATCAAAGCCAATTACGAGAGTGTTATCCATAGTTCGCGGGTCCTAGGGTTTTCAACTGGTTCAGTACCTGCTTATACTTGTAATTCATTTTTAATAGCAAATAAAATTCTATATTAAATTATGGTTAATAATTTGACAGTAAATATTTATTATTTAGCCAAAAAATATTAGAATTGGCTTCCTAAAGTCAGCTTCTTTCCTTTCAGCTTTCGGCCGAGCCGAATATTAAAACTTAAAAACCCGCGCTTAAAATCTTAAAACTAATCTCACCTCGGCTAAACTAAAACTAAAAACGTCTTACGAGCTACTAATCCAACAGAGAAGCGGAGTTCAACGATTATACTACTTGACCACGAGCTCTGTCATTGCGCTGCCTCTGCCTGCGGCTTGTTCTACGTTATGCCGCTGTTCCCTCTTCCTGGCCTGAGGAGCCCAGTTGAGCATGGAGCCAGAGGAGTTCTGTGGTCCTCAAATGCCGTCTGTCGCTCTTGGGACGCGACTCCAACTGCACCATCGGCTGCGAACTGGGCTTCTGACTGCTGTCTGCTGGCTGCTGTATTCTGGACCTTGGCAGCTGTCTGGCAACAGGCTGCCCCCTCTTCCTGGCTTGAGGAGACCTGGAGTCCTCCGCCCAGCGGCGGCTGGTACCCGGCAGCTACTACGAAGATGCACCTGCAACTACACTCTCCACACCTCGCTCAGGGCCAACTATGCCGCGGCTCCCTAGCCGTACACTGCTTCATCATCATGGGTCCTGTCTTCCCAGCTATCCTGTTCCCTGAGCGTGTTGGACACCGGTTTCCTGACTGTATCAGCTGGTTCCCGGCCCTGGACAATTTCTGTGCACAGACGACTCTGGCTATTTGGCAGCTGATGCTGGTTGCTGACCCCGTTGAAAGCGGCATTAGTATTTAGTATTACAAAATTCTTTTTCATCTTCTCTTTCTATCCTTCTTTTAAAACAAAATTGTCATTTACTTGGCTGTTAATTAATGTTTAAACTACCTCCAATTTATATGTTGTTATAACGTTATTGTGATATTTATGAAGGTTACCATGGGTAACAATGTAAATAAAATGAACAGGGCCGCCCTTGGCGGTTTACCTGAGTTTGAATATTAAAAAAAAAAAATCATGGTGAATATCGCAGCGAACAAGTGGCAACGCCGCCCCAGCGATATCGATATCTCATGGAAGTCGATATCATGGGGAGTTCCGCTGGGTTATCGATATCGGATGCCCAGTGTGACCACACGGACAAAAAACAGCGCGGGAACCTTGAAACTTAACCACAAGCTATCGATAACCCAGCGGGACCAGATGGAAGATCGGCGCGGGAGTTTCAAAATTGCTGCAGAGATGCCGATTTGCGCCGTAGAAACTCTCGGAGTTGAAAGCGTCAAGGAAGCGTCGAGGGAGCAACGATGGAGCAACGAGGGAGCGCCGTGGGAATTAGCAGAAGCACCGCAAGGACTCAATGGCTAGGATACACTAGGAAACGCCGGAGAGTAGGAACGAGTCTTCTTAAAAATTTTCCGAAGTAAGGGGGGAATGTGAGGAGTTGAATAACTCCCCACAAATAAAAGCAGCAATAATTGCGGATGGCCGGCCGCTTACCAGTTACGGCGAATTAGCGTAGTAGCGGCGCGGCGAAGAGAGAATGGGGAGAGACTCACAAATAAAGAGTTTGGAGACCGAGGAGCGGAGAAAGAGAGTTTGGAGACCGAGAAGTGTAGAATGAGAGTTTGGAGACTTCGAGGTTGAGTGAGAGAACTCTCACAAAGAGAGTTAGGAGAGTCATGGCGGAGAGTGAGAGAGTGGAGACTTGGCGGGCAGAGCCAGAGTGCCGTGTGCAAGGGGAAATAACGGAACTGCACCGGACTTTGGACTCTGCCGTGAACTTTGGACCAAGAGGACAAGTGCCACATCTCGGCAACGGAGCCACACACATGAGTGCCACATGCACCATACAAATCAGCGGGACTGCAGCAACACGCAGAACTACAAGTTGAGGCCGTACGTGAAGGACAAGTGGGTCAAACAGGAGCCACGGACAGTGGACCCGGAGTGGAGAGATGCCGCGGGCAGAGCGCAAGAGGGACATAACGGTACCCGGAGGCCCTATATAAAGCCGCCGGGCGCTGGCAGCTGGATCAGTGGATCACGAAGAGTCAATCTATCAAGATCAGTCCAGATAATCCAAGTGAACAAGTCAGCCAAGACAGTGAACAACCAGTGAACAACAACAAGTCGAGTCGCCGGAAGCAACGCCATGGGAACCTACAAGGATCAAGATCGCTACGTCGAGACGTTCGGGATTGGATCACCAGGAATCTCCGAATTGAGACACAGGTAGCTGTGGTCCAGAGGGCGTCACACGGCTGGGTCAAGGCGATCCGTTTTCATTCCTGCCCGAACTAAATCCTCGCATGTAGCCTGGAGCGTCAAGCCTGCGACAGGAAATCGTGAACTTGGGAGATACCTATCAGCCAGAATGAAGATCGGTCGATCGTCTGTGGTCTCGAGTGGAGAACTCCAGGAGCGCCCTACGGTTTGAGTCGTGCAGTCCCGGAGCGACGTGTGTCTGAACCCCTAGTGAAACGAGCCAGAAGGGAGATCGGTCAATCGTCTGTGGTCTCGAGTGGAGGACTCCAGGAGAGCCCTACGGTTGAGTCGTGTAGTCCCGGATAGGCGTACGACCAAGACCCCGTGTACCAGTAGCCACGCTACGTCAAGCCACGCAGCCACACCCCACGACAGATCGAGCTACGAGGAAACGTCAAGGACGATAAACCAAAGGGTGAAGCTAGGGCGGAACGTTCGTTTGCACTAGGCGTAGAAGCGAAGTGAAGCGCTCGGCAGTATCCCTGCGTAACTTGAACTGCCAGCGCGAGCTGAGTGGAACACTAGTGGGACCATCCGGGACAGAGCAAGGGACAGGCGGTGATGCGTCGAAAGGAGGGACTCCTGGAGATCGCGGCCTCTGTTCACCCTAGTCTGAGAACGGTGACGCTTCCCTAAACCCGCGCAGCTGATCTCCTTGGGAGTCTAAGGCGCTACGAGTAGTGGTCGATTCTACGCAGCAGAGACGAGCAGCGCCGAGCATCTCCAGGGAGCTTCAAGGATCTACAGGGAGCTTCAGAGATCGTCGAGGGAGCTACAGAACCGGATCACTCAGTCCACGAGGAAAGCACCGAGTCGGCAAGGCGATTAGGAGGCGTCGACGGCCACGAGCGGCCGTATCAAGATCATTGTACTGTTACACCCGTAATAAACCCACTAAGAACCCGTGAATTCTGTGCTTTCTCACTGATCTACTGGGCGGTCACGTTTATATAAATTTGGTGGGACGAACACACAACTATACTGAGCTAGCCGCATGAATCTCGTAGCGAGCAGACATATGTAATCAGTTCGTTACAATGCTCTGTTTGCCACAGCAAATTAAAGTGCTGCAATGGCCCACTCCTCGCGCGGGAGACCCGGGTTCGATTCTCACCGACGGACAAGTAAAAATGTAAGTTTTTCCATGAAGATAAAATATTAACTAATCACAATTTTCTACATTCCCCACCCCCCGCAGTCCTACAGTCCATATTTACAACGACATTTGACTTTAGCTTAATAAGAAATTCAGGCGCAAATATATAATTATAACCTTAACATTCAAAACATACAAAAAGACACACAAGACATATGTATGTACATAAGAGTGTCCATAAAAAAACGTATATACAAAAAAAAAAACATGATTGAACATGTTAAATTTTTTGTTTTAAATTTCTATTTTTTAGTAAAATTTTCTACTTTTAAGAAATTTTTACCCTTAAGGGGGGGGTAGGGTCTTTGGCACCAAAAAATCGACTATCTTTGCGATTTTTTCTATAAAAACTTGTTGGATGGATTTAATTCAAACCTTTTGTATATTATTAAGTGTCATTTAAGTAATATCCACTAATTTTTATAGCCGATACTATCGGCTAATACATCGGTGGCAAAGCGATTGCTGGAACACTATTAAAAAAAGGCGTTTTGCGGTGTTCACTGTACCTCCGCTAAAAATGATCGGATTTCCATTTTGTTTTGACAATTCGCTTAAGAATTAAAAAAACCCGCCCCCTAGGAAGCCCTTTTTTAAATTTTTTATTTTTAAGAATTTTTTCCGAAAGTCCAAAGTCAAAAATGGGTTTTTCACCTAAAAAAATTGACTTTCGGCTTAAAAAAAAAATATTTAAAGTTAAAAAATAAAAAAAAAAACGCTTCCCAGGGGGCGGGTTTTTTTAATGCAGAAAAATATGCGACAAATTTGAAAACGATCGGTTGAGCCGTTTAGAAATGCCGATGAACACGGACTTTCAAAACGTGGTTTCGAGAAAAACGCACTTAAAGATGCACTTACGTACCTAAAGTCTTAGAGGTTAGGGTACTAGTTTTAGCATAACTTCTAAACTTTTTGTCCGATTGACTTACAACTTTTTTTGTATAATCTTAAGATGTTAATCTACAAGAAAAAAATTTAAAAAAAAAATCGAAATTTTTTTTTTGCAAGACCCTACCCCCCCCTTAAATTTAGTAAAATTACCCTACAATTTAGAAAAATTACCTAAAAAAAAATGAAAAATTTAGAAAAATGTTACCATAAAATTTAGAGAGAACGCTATAGTCGGGCTGGTGTCGCGACTATCTACTACCCGTCACTCAGCTAAAGGGAGTGCGAACGCTGTACTCGGGTTGGTGTCCCGACTATCTTATAATCGTAACTCAGCTAAAGGGAGTGCGAGGGAGATAGATATATAAACAATTTTGATTGCGTATAACTTTTTAATGAATGGTCCGATTTGAAAAATGTCTTCTTCATTTCGATAGGTATTAATAAACACTATTAAAAAAAAGTTATTGACATGTGTAGCCTACATATATTAGAAACATAAATAACACACACATGTCATTTGTGTTATTTACACGACGTGTTATTAACACGACGTGTTTTTAACACAGCGTGTTTTTAACACAGGAGGTGTTTTTCACACAGCGAAAATGTCAAAAATGTATGTTAAACTGTTAACATTTCTATAACATTTTTTATTTCTAATAAATTCCGCTCTAAATTCCGGTGTTTAGTTATATGTGATATAAATTAATATGGTATAGTCAGTATCCTTTCTATGCTAATAAAAAAAGGAAGTTTATGTAAATCAAAAATATTAGGACTTAAATTATGGGTAAAAGTCTAGAATTGGGGCCTGCGCCCCAAAAATCGCGAAAAAATTACCCTCGATTGACCGCGATTTCTTAAGAATTTACGTACAGAAGATTATCGGCGGAAATGCATGGTTCTCTTGTAATTGCATTTTAAAGTTGTGTGTTTTGCTATAAAAACAAAGTAGCATTTTCTAGGATTTTGAGGTATTTTGTGACATTTTGCTATAAAAAACACATGGGCTTTCCGTTTGTTGTCAAAATTATAAGCGTTTGAAAAAATTCGACAAATATCTGAAATTGTTTTTATAGCAGGCCAGACCCCACAACCGCGAATTAAATATCCTCGATGGACCGTGATTCCTTAAGAACTCAAATGACCATGGATGACCAACATATACCTTTTTAAAATGAATCTTAAGAAATCGCGGTCCAAGGAGGATCAACCTTTTTTGGGGTCTTAGTCGTTATCAAAGCCAATTACGAGAGTTGTTATCCATAGTTGGCGGGTCCTAGGGTTTTCAACTGGTTCAGTACCTGCTTATACTTGTAATTCATTTTTAATAATATTCTATATTAAATTATGCTTAATAATTTGACAGTAAATATTTATTATTTAGCCTAAAAATATTAGAATTGGCTTCCTAAAGTCAGCTTCTTTCCTTCCATAGTAAACATATCACTCGGAGAGTAAAAGGGTATATTGTATTCGTGCAAAAGTATGTAACAGCTAGAAGGAAGCGTTTCCGACCCCATAAAGTATATATATTCTTGATCAGGGTCACTAGCCGAGTCGATCTAGCCATGTCCGTCTGTCCGTCTGTCCGTCTGTCTGTCCGTCTGTCTGTCTGTCTGTATGAACGCTGAGATCTCGGAAACTATAAAAGCTAGACGATTGGTATTTGGCATGAAGATTCTTGGAGTTCCTACGCAGCGCAAGTTTGTTTCAAAAGGGTGCCACACCCCCTCTAACGCCCACAATCGCTTAGATACGATTTTAAAAATTTCAATATTTCGGAAAAGTAAAAATGCAGTTTTATTGTGTTTATCAATACCTATCGAAATGTAGAAGAAATTTTTCAAATCGGACCATTCGTTAAAAAGTTATGCGTGTTCAAAGTTTCTATCTCCATCTCCCTCGCACTCCCTTTACCTGAGTAACGGGTATCTGATTGTCGGGGCACCCGACTATAGCGTTCTCTCTTGTTTTTTTATTGTGGTTTCTCTAATTAAAGCAAACTCCACATTGCAATCCAATTCAGTGGTACAGATTAAGCCTATTCTTTTTCGTTGTCTATATGGGTGGATTCCTGAAATTTAAGATAGTTAATTCTTAGTACTTAAAAAGAGATTAAAAATGTTAAAAAAGGGCCGCAGGCAAAAATATTTTTAAAAAATAAATCGCGCGCTTTTTAAACATTTTCCATCTCTTTTTAAATACTAACATCGCGTTCAGGATTAAACAATTCGCTCATTGCTGAGAAAAATGCATGGAATCTTGAGGTGTGGTTTGGGTGCCTTTTCAAAAAAGTGAATCGCGCTAGGTAGCCTTGGTAGTGCTCCAATGCAAACACTTCTTCTTTGCCCATGGCAAGAAAGTCTTCATAAGTAATAATGCACCCGTTGCAGTAATCCATAGTAAACAAAAATCAAAAGTGAAATTTCTGATTAAGCAACCAAAACCTACTTGTTTTTTATAGCAAAACTCTTAAAATCCTAGAAAATGGTACTTTGTTTTTATAGCAAAACAAACAACTTTGAAATGCAATTACAAGAGAACCATGCATTTCCGCCGATAATCTTCTGCACGTAAATTCTTAAGAAATCGCGGTCCATCGAGGGTAATTTTATCGCGATTTTTGGGGCACAGGGACCTCTTCTAGACTATTACCGAAGTTACATTGTCTGTGCCAGCAACGCAAGTCTCGGTGGAGAGGGCGTTTAGTGCGCTGCCGTATATATACATATTTACTAAACTACGTACGAAGCTAAGCCCCGACACGTTGCAGAATATTCTTATTGAAAAACTAAACAAAGAACTACTTAACACTATTAAATATGAAGACAGCTCACAATATATGTAAATAAATTGATTCTGCCTACCGTTACTAATATAATGTGTCTATTTTAAAATAAAATTATATGTTTTTGGTTATGGATAACTTTTCTAAAAATCTATTGAATTAAACAATTTTTTATATTTTTAAAATCTTAAAAGATGTGCCCTCCAGACACATTTGAAAATCGTTTATGGCGATTGTGGGCGTTAGGTGGGGCGTGGCACCTCGATAAAACTTGCGCTGCGTAGGAAGCCCAAGAATATGTGTGTGAAATCTTAACCTTCTAGCTATTGTAGTTTCCGAGATCTCAGCGTTCATACGGACAGACAGACGGACAGACGGACATGGCTAGATCGACTCGGCTAGTGATCCTGATCAAGAATATATATACTTTATAGGGTCGGAAACAGGGTTCGGAAAATAACACACGCTGTAAATAACTTGTGTTATTAACATGTTAAATGTCAAAGTGTTAGGTTAAAAAAAAGTTATTGACATGTGTGTTAAAAATAAATAACACACACATGTCATTTGTGTTATTTACACGACGTGTTATTAACACGACGTGTTTTTAACACTGCGTGTTTTTAACACAGGAGGTGTTTTTCACACAGCGAAAATGTCAAAAATGTATGTTAAACTGTTAACATTTCTATAACATTTTTGATTTTTAATAAATTCCGCTCAAAATTCCGGTGTTTAGTTATCTCTAAAGATTATAAAATGAAAGACCGATTTTTAAGGGGATACGACCACAGCCCAAACCTTAAGAGCTACAGCAGCCAAATTTTTGCACAGTATTTCATTGGGGGCGTAGGCGCCCACTAAGATCCGACATGTCCCCCCAGTGGCCCCAAACAGCTCCAACATCCATATTTAGAGCAAAAAAGAATTAGATGTACTTAAGCTTAACTTCTAAAGTGGTTGGAATTTCGATATTTGGATTTTGCAGAATTTTAGGTCTTGAAAAGGCCTAATTAGAAATCTAAAAGAAATTTCGATATCCCCCATAATTTGGGGGCTACATTTAAAATTAACTTTTCGATTTTAAAAATCTAAACCGCTGCTCCGATCAAGATGATTTTTGGATCATTAGTTATTCTATGGCCCAAATGCTTAAGTTTTATTTTTCAAGTTTTTAACATTTTTTTAAGTATTTTTAACGAATTTATTTAGATTTTCTAAGTTATTGCGTTGCATTTTGTGGGAGCCTGCCGAGAGAGCGCAACCCAGAGAGCGGATGCCAAGAGAGCGACGGCCGAGAGAGCAACAGGCAAGAAAACTGACGAGGGGGTGGGGTAGTGCTGTGTGTGATAGGGAGGGGAAAGGGGCAATTTAAGTTCAAATTAGGTTTGGATTTTAAAAACTTAAACTGCTGTTCTGATCAATATGATTTTCGATCAATAGTCAGTCCTGTGGATCAAATACTTAGGTTGTATTTTTAAAAAAATATTTTTCATTTTGTAGCATGTGTACAATACATGTACAATACAATACATACACACAATATGTGTGTATGTTTCTACTCGAAAGTAGATAATGTGCTTAAATACAAATAAAAACATTAATTTCCTTTTAGCCAATGCAAAATTTGTCGAGCTTAAAATTAATAATTATCAAAGCTCTGCCAGTAGCCTTCTGATTCTCGCCCCTGAAGGATCTTCTAAAAAGGGTTTTACACAAAGGTTTTCAAAAAACGCGCTAATAAGAAAACATAAAGTCCTGATAACCGTACTCCAAACTAATTTTAAGCGAACGAAGTCGCTCCGGGTATAGCTAGTATGTGATATAAATTAATATGGTATAGTCAGTATCCTTTCTATGCTAATAAAAAAAGGAAGTTTATGTAAATCAAAATATTAGGACTTAAATTATGGGTAAAAGTCTAGAAGAGGGGCCTGCGCCCCAAAAATCGAGATAAAATTACCCTCGATGGACCGCGATTTCTTAAGAATTTACGTACAGAAGATTATCGGCGGAAATGCATGGTTCTCTTGTAATTGCATTTTAAAGTTGTGTGTTTTGCTATATAAACAAAGTAGCATTTTCTAGGATTTTGAGGTATTTTCCTTTTGTTGTCAAAATTATAAGCGTTTGAAAAAATTCGACAAATATCTGAAATTGTTTTTATAGCAGGCCAGACCCCACAACCGCGAATTAAATATCCTCGATGGACCGTGATTCCTTAAGAACTCAAATGACCATGGATGACCAACATATACCTTTTAAAAATGAATCTTAAGAAATCGCGGTCCAAGGAGGATCAACCTTTTTTGGGGTCTTAGTCGTTATCAAAGCCAATTACGAGAGTTGTTATCCATAGTTGGCGGGTCCTAGGGTTTTCAACTGGTTCAGTACCTGCTTATACTTGTAATTCATTTTTAATATTATTCTATATTAAATTATGGTTAATAATTTGACAGTAAATATTTATTATTTAGCCAAAAAATATTAGAATTGGCTTCCTAAAGTCAGCTTCTTTCCTTCCTTAGTAAACCTATCACTCGGAGAGTAAAAGGGTATATTGTTTTTTTATTGTGGTTTCTCTAATTAAAGCAAACTCCACATTGCAATCCAATTCAGTGGTACAGATTAAGGCTATTCTTTTTCGTTGTCCATATGGGTGGGTAGTTAATTCTTAGTACTTAAAAAGAGATTAAAAATGTTAAAAAAGGGCCGCAGGCAAAAAAATTTCAAAAAATAAATCGCGCGCTTTTTAAACATTTTCCATCTCTTTTTAAATACTAACATCGCGTTCAGGATTCAACAATTCGCTCATTGCTGAGAAAAATGCATGGAATCTTGAGGTGTGGTTTGGGTGCCTTTTCAAAAAAGTGAATCGCGCTAGGTAGCCTTGGTAGTGCTCCAATGCAAACACTTCTTCTTTGCCCATGGCAAGAAAGTCTTCATAAGTAATAATGCACCCGTTGCAGTAATCCATAGTAAACAAAAATCAAAAGTGAAATTTCTGATTAAGCAACCAAAACCTACTTGTTTTTTATAGCAAAACTCTTAAAATCCTAGAAAATGGTACTTTGTTTTTATAGCAAAACAAACAACTTTGAAATGCAATTACAAGAGAACCATGCATTTCCGCCGATAATCTTCTGCACGTAAATTCTTAAGAAATCGCGGTCCATCGAGGGTAATTTTATCGCGATTTTTGGGGCACAGGGACCTCTTCTAGACTATTACCGAAGTTACATTGTCTGTGCCAGCAACGCAAGTCTCGGTGGAGAGGGCGTTTAGTGCGCTGCCGTATATATACATACTAGCTATACCCGGAGCGACTTCGTTCGCTTAAAATTAGTTTGGAGTACGGTTGTCAGGACTTTATGTTTTCTTATTAGCGCGTTTTTTGAAAACCTTTGTGTAAAACCCTTTTTAGAAGATCCTTTAGGAGCGAGAATCAGAAGGCTACTGGCAGAGCTATATAAAAAATGAATGTGATCTATGTAAAAGTATTGAATTTGTATACTTTCTATCAGTTACAATACTATCAATGCAATTTTAATTTGCGTACAAATGTACACTTGTTTGTAAATTGTTTCAAATTTGTTGTTTTGAATGAAACGAAAACATTTGTACACACACGAAAAGATTGGCATCTCATACAAAAATAGCGAAGTAACTTATTATTTTCCGATTCCACATTTGATTGATAATTATTAATTTTAAGCTCGACAAATTTTGCATTGGCTGAAAGGAAATTAATGATTTTATTTGTATTTAAGCACATTATCTACTTTCAAGTAGAAACATACACACAAATTGTGTGTATGAATTGTATTGTACATATATTGTTAATATAAGCAAATCAAAACATATCCAAATATACAAATGTACATACGTATTTGGTCAAAAGTTCGAATCTTAAGATTAATAATTAACTAGGAAACATTTTGTCTTTGCTTACAGAATTTGTAGTAATTTTTTATTTTCTTCCTTGGTGGAAATAAAACAAGGCTCTTACTTCTGCTACAAAATGAAAAATATTTTTTTAAAAATAAAATCGAAGCATTTGATCCACAGGACTGACTATTGATCGAAAATCATATTGATAGGAACAGCAGCTTAAGTTTTTAAAATCCAAAACAAATTTTAACTTAAATTGCCCCATTCCACACAGCACTACCCCTCCCCCTCGACAGTTTCCTTGGGTGTTGCTCTCTCGGCCGTCGCTCTCTTGGCATCCGCTCTCTGGGTTTCGCTCTCTCGGCAGGCTCCCACAAAATGCAACGCAATAACTTAGAAAATCTATATAAATTCATTAAAAATACTTAAAAAAAATTTTAAAAACTTGAAAAATAAAACTTAAGCATTTGGGCCATAGAATAACTAATGATCCAAAAATCATCTTGATCGGAGCAGCGGTTTAGATTTTTAAAATCGAAAAGTTAATTTTAAATGTAGCCCCCAAATTATGGGGGATATCGAAATTTCTTTTAGATTTTTAATTAAGCCTTTTCAAGACCTAAAATTCTGCAAAATCCAAATTTCGAAATTCCAACCCCTTTAGAAGTTAAGCTTGAGTACATATAATACTTTTTTGCTCTAAATATGGATGTTGGATCTGTTTGGGGCCACTGGGGGGACATGTCGGATCTTAGTGGGCGCCTATGCCCCCAATGGAATACTGTGCAAAAATTTGGCTGCTGTAGCTCTTAAGGTTTGGACTGTGGTCGTATCCCCTTAAAAATCGGTCTTTGATTTTATAATCTTTAGAGATTTACTAAACTACGTACGAAGCTAAGCCCCGACACGTTGCAGAATATTCTTATTGTAAAACTAAACAAAGAACTACTTAACACTATTAAATATGAAGACAGCTCACAATATATGTAAATAAATTGATTCTGCCTACCGTTACTAATATAATGTGTCTATTTTATAATAAAATTATATGTTTTTGGTTATGGATAACTTTTCTAAAAATCTATTGAATTAAACAATTTTTTATATTTTTAAAATCTTAAAAGATGTGGCCTCCAGACACATTTGAAAATCGTTTATGGCGATTGTGGGCGTTAGGTGGAGAGTGGCACCTCGATAAAACAAACTTGCGCTGCGTAGGAAGCCCAAGAATATGTGTGTGAAATCTCAACCTTCTAGCTATTGTAGTTTCCGAGATCTCAGCGTTCATACGGACAGACAGACGGACAGACGGACATGGCTAGATCGACTCGGCTAGTGATCCTGATCAAGAATATATATACTTTATAGGGTCGGAAACAGGGTTCGGAAAATAACACACACTGTAAATAACTTGTGTTATTAACATGTTAAATGTCAAAGTGTTAGGTTAAAAAAAAGTTATTGACATGTGTGTTAAAAATTGTAGCCTACATATGTTAGAAACATAAATAACACACACATGTCATTTGTGTTATTTACACGACGTGTTATTAACACGACGTGTGTTTAACACAGCGTGTTTTTAACACAGCGTGTTTTTAACACAGGAGGTGTTTTTCACACAGCGAAAATGTCAAAAATGTATGTTAAACTGTTAACATTTCTATAACATTTTCGATTTCTAATAAATTCCGCTCAAAATTCCGGTGTTTAGTTATATGTGATATAAATTAATATGGTATAGTCAGTATCCTTTCTATGCTAATAAAAAAAGGAAGTTTATGTAAATCAAAAATATTAGGACTTAAATTATGGGTAAAAGTCTAGAAGAGGGGCCTGCGCCCCAAAAATCGCGATAAAATTACCCTCGATGGACCGCGATTTCTTAAGAATTTACGTACAGAAGATTATCGGCGGAAATGCATGGTTCTCTTGTAATTGCATTTTAAAGTTGTGTGTTTTGCTATAAAAACAAAGTAGCATTTTCTAGGATTTTGAGGTATTTTGTGACATTTTGCTATAAAAAACACATGGGCTTTCCGTTTGTTGTCAAAATTATAAGCGTTTGAAAAAATTCGACAAATATCTGAAATTGTTTTTATAGCAGGCCAGACCCCACAACCGCGAATTAAATATCCTCGATGGACCGTGATTCCTTAAGAACTCAAATGACCATGGATGACCAACATATACCTTTTTAAAATGAATCTTAAGAAATCGCGGTCCAAGGAGGATCAACCTTTTTTGGGGTCTTAGTCGTTATCAAAGCCAATTACGAGAGTTGTTATCCATAGTTGGCGGGTCCTAGGGTTTTCAACTGGTTCAGTACCTGCTTATACTTGTAATTCATTTTTAATATTATTCAATATTATTCTATATTAAATTATGGTTAATAATTTGACAGTAAATATTTATTATTTAGCCAAAAAATATTAGAATTGGCTTCCTAAAGTCAGCTTCTTTCCTTCCTTAGTAAACCTATCACTCGGAGAGTAAAAGGGTATATTGTTTTTTTTATTGTGGTTTCTCTAATTAAAGCAAACTCCACATTGCAATCCAATTCAGTGGTACAGATTAAGCCTATTCTTTTTCGTTGTCCATATGGGTGGATTCCTGAAATTTAAGATAGTTAATTCTTAGTACTTAAAAAGAGATTAAAAATGTTAAAAAAGGGCCGCAGGCAAAAAAATTTCAAAAAATAAATCGCGCGCTTTTTAAACATTTTCCATCTCTTTTTAAATACTAACATCGCGTTCAGGATTAAACAATTCGCTCATTGCTGAGAAAAATGCATGGAATCTTGAGGTGTGGTTTGGGTGCCTTTTCAAAAAAGTGAATCGCGCTAGGTAGCCTTGGTAGTGCTCCAATGCAAACACTTCTTCTTTGCCCATGGCAAGAAAGTCTTTATAAGTAATAATACACCCGTTGCAGTAATCCATAGTAAACAAAAATCAAAAGTGAAATTTCTGATTAAGCAACCAAAACCTACTTGTTTTTTATAGCAAAACTCTTAAAATCCTAGAAAATGCTACTTTGTTTTTATAGCAAAACACACAACTTTGAAATGCAATTACAAGAGAACCATGTATTTCCGCCGATAATCTTCTGCACGTAAATTCTTAAGAAATCGCGGTCCATCGAGGGTAATTTTATCGCGATTTTTGGGGCACAGGGACCTCTTCTAGACCATTACCGAAGTTACATTGTCTGTGCCAGCAACGCAAGTCTCGGTGGAGAGGGCGTTTAGTGCGCTGCCGTATATATACATATTTACTAAACTACGTACGAAGCTAAGCCCCGACACGTTGCAGAATATTCTTATTGTAAAACTAAACAAAGAACTACTTAACACTATTAAATATGAAGACAGCTCACAATATATGTAAATAAATTGATTCTGCCTACCGTTACTAATATAATGTGTCTATTTTATAATAAAATTATATGTTTTTGGTTATGGATAACTTTTCTAAAAATCTATTGAATTAAACAATTTTGAGGGCTAAAAAAGTCCTACTTTAAAAAAATTATATTCTGTTCAGCGACAAGATAGGCCGTTTTAAAATAGGTGCCAAAGAAATCAGTAAGCAATAAGCACCGACCAAATACGGTTTGATTTGTGCATTGATAAACGTAAAAACCATGCGCGGATCCACGGGGGGTGATATGGGTGATATATCACCCCCCACTCGGGTGAAGAATGAATGAAATTTTGGTATTCAAAAAGTATGCAACAAAAAAATGGTTCTGATATCACCGCCCACAACCAAATCCTAGATCCGCTACTGATAAAAACTATAATGGATTTTGTTTTCCCGAAGATGTGTCCATTAAAAAAATTGAACATGTTAGTGGGTGAATCAACGAGTCTTTCCTTTGATTTATATTTAAAAGAGTATAGAATTCTATAAAATGTTATCAGTTATACTAACAGTTACAGTTTTTTTGACTAGCACACTTTTGAAGTCAAAAACGCATCGTGTTAAAAACGCATTGTGTAAAAAACACGGCGTGTTAATAACACGTCGTGTTAAAAACTCACGTCGGCACATTTAACACTTTTGTATTTGACACACATGACAACAACTTTGCTCACACTGTAAAATACAATTTTTCATGTTTTTAACATGTCAAATTCCGAACCCTGGTCGGAAACGCTTCCTTCTCCCTGTTACATACTTTTGCACGAATACAATATACCCTTTTACTCTACGAGTAACGGGTATAAATAGGTCGATTTCCTTGACTTTAGGGTTAACTTAGTTTTGAGTGTGTACATAAACATATGGGAGGCTCTTTTACAAACCGTACACCTTTTCTTGGGTCACATTTTTGATTTGCCTGAACCTTTTTTTACTTGTACTATTCGGAAAACAAGTAAACACGTGTATTAGTATTGTGTCGAAACAAATGTATTTTTTTAGTTTGCCAAAAACGTATTTTTTGAAAAAGTACCCTCTCATTGATAATCTGTATCTCCGGTTTTAGTAATCCAATTGACTTCGTGTCTTTTGCATTAATTCGTCTAAACCCTCTTCTTAAAAATTATCCCCACAAAAAATTTTTTTTTTTAAATTTAACATATGCGCCATATTGTTAGTTACAATCGGTTTTTGATTAAAAGGTGGAGCCATTTTTAGTTTTTTAAATATCGAATTTTTTTTAAGAAGGCCTTGGCTTTTTTTTATGAAAACACGTCGCAGCAAGTAGGGCAACTCTCTTACTCTTATCGGAACCTTATGGAATTCATGTTTTCTCATCGTTTTTATTGACTTATTTCTAAATACAATTTGTCGTTACTTTTACTAGTATTAAATTTTCCATCAATCATGTCATTAATAAAATCATCATGAAGAGAGTTGTACCTTTCCGGCATGTACAAGATGTGCTCCTCCAACACAAGTGCAATAGATTCTTCAACCTTTGTTGTTTTACGCTCTGCCTTGAGGATTTGGAATCTTACATTTTCAGGCATCTATGTCTCCGATAGCAGTGTCTTTTTGTCAAATTTATTAAACTCTTTAATTACAATACTCATCTGGTTTTCCTGATTCATGATGGTGGTGGAGCTGTTTTGACTTCGAATAGCTATTACGTTATTGTTATTAGCTGTTCACTAGCTGTTATTAGATGGTTACTAGCTGTTATTAGCTGGTTTCTAGTTGTTTACCAGCTCTTTATTAGCTGTTATTAGCTGGTTTCTAGTTGTTTATTAGCTGTTATTAGCTGGTTTCTAGTTGTTTACCAGCTGTTTATTAGCTGTTATTAGCTAATTTCTAGTTGTTTATTAGCTGTTATTAGCTGGTTTCTACTTGTTTACCAGTTGTTTACTAGCTATTTACCAGCTGTTACTCTGTTTGTCTGTTAAGACATTTTATTTAAGATTGATCTAAAATTCTTCTCCTCTACACGACTTTCGATGTGAAATAAAAACTTTATACCATTCAGAACTCTCACATATGTGGACCAATACATTTATTTTCACACCCCCAAAATGTAAATTAACCATTTAAATATACCGGTTATGACTCCACTCAATTCACAAAAGAAAGTAGGAATGAGAGTCACAGGTGTCCACAGTTGTACGTGTTAAATTGTTGAACTCGATCGTAATTGTATTGTATTCTATCCCCCAAGTATTTCACAACTTCTCTTGGTGGCTGTAGATTTCCAAAACTATCGAAATAATGTATATTCCATTTATTTTTATTATATGCGACCCAATGTGTACTTCACAACTTCTCTTGGTGGCTGTATCAAAATAATCTATATTATTTTTATTTTTATTATGTGCGACCCATAATGTACCACTTGATTGTGCACTCTCTAAAATTACTATACCACACTCCCGACATTTTGGAGCCTCTGGGTGTAGATCTCTCATAAATACCCCTCGAAAATGGGGGATATGTTTTTTAGCGAAATGTATTATATATGTTATTAAATATATACGTATAATAAATATTGTCGATATTTGATAGTGGACGCAGAGCAACTAGTTTTTTCGTTTCTTAATTTCTTCTCCATTACTATAGGGCTTAAAGAATCCATAACCCTTTCGGTTGTGACGCCTCATTTTTGGAGTTGTAGGCGCACAATTATTCTTATACATAAATTAAGCTTAGATCTAAGTCCACTGAAGGATAAGTTCAAAACCCAACACTCTTTCTTATTTATTAAGCGATAGGGCGATAGTTAGCTAGGGTTACACTAGCTGCAAGGTCATCGATTACCAATCGAATAGTATTGACCACTGTTAACTAACATTGGAACAGTGTTCACACACCCCTGTCACATATCAAATGGAACAATCGCCGATCGAATAGACCAATCGGCTTCGATAGGAGTTAGGGACCACGCGGATCGAGAGAAAAAGGGTCTCTTGTGTTTCCGATCATGCCAGCGAACAGACGTGTGCTCCGGGTCAGACTCCCGTCATCGATAAGTATTCTCAACACCCGCGATATCTAACCAAAGCTTAATAAATTAACCAAGTGTACTAATTCTAAAGTGAAACTCTCCCGTGTTTATATTCATTACCCCGACCCCGCAGTTAGTGCCAGTGGAATTCCCTGGCAACAACCTAATAAATAAGTAACCGTAGTTTGCATTACCAGTGATTATTCCCTGGTAAATAATATATCGTATTCTGCCTTATCAGTGGCCATTCCCTGGTAAACTAACAGTAGTTCTGCACTGACAGTGGTTACTCCCTGCCCAGTTACTAACTTTAGCGTGTACTACCGGCGGGCATCCCCGGTAAGTCCTTTAACCCCAACGTGCACCACCAGTGGCGCTATTATCCAGCCACAGGTTCCCCTACCTTTTCTTACAAATTTCTTGTAAGGTTCTCTGGCCCCGGCTGAATGCAACCCTGGCCTAAGAACTTCGTTACAAGTGGCGCCCGAGCAGGGACCTGTAGGGAAATTCTGGAAAATTCTTGTGGAGCACGGAAAACTCTGAGAACAAAAAAACCCTCCAAGTTCGTGTCTCAAGTCACCGCGAGTAAATCATTCAAGTTCGTGCCCTAAGTCGTCGCGTCATTTTTAGTCCGTTACGTAATCGGGAGCCCACGTGCTTGCGCCGCGAAACGAAAAGTATAACGCGAATCGAGTGAACACAGCCGACAAGACAACCAACCACAGAAATTGGAAACCCTTGGTCAGAGGCAGACCAAATCCAACACCCGACGACATCAACAAACAAGCCAGCGCCATGGACCCAGATGGAAAACCTAATCCCGGTGAGTCTGTTCCAAGTAGACTAAGCAACCCTGGGGTGGGCACTAGGTGGATCTATTTTCGCCTGCGCGAGGAACTCCTGGCTTTCGCCAAGGAATTCGGGTTCTCGGCCGAAGGTAAAGTCGACGACTTACGACGCAGTTTCGTCAACTGGGCAAAAACTGCCCACGAACCTGCCCCGGTCTGGGAAAGGCTAGCCGCTCTGGAATCGCGGTACGCCTCCCGCGCCCCCAGTCCTACGGGGGAAAAACAGCAGGGTCCGGATGACAAAACACAAGTCAACCAGGTCAGGGACACTCACCTCCCGCCGCCCTGCCTTCCGCTGCTAACAGTGCCTCTCTTTCCACCCGCACACGTACCCCCAGTCCATCGGGACGTTTCAGTAGCTCTGGGTTACTTAACCCTAGCGTCGTTGTACATCCACCCACGCCGGACGTATCACACGCGAACCCAGCGCGAACACCCCTGTATTCCGGAGAGGATTCGCAAGTGGGGGTTACAGTTCGATGGGGTCTCTGACCCTTTGACTTTCATCGAACAGGTGGAGAGTCGTGCCATGTCCTACGGTATTGAACTGCACCTCATTCCCCGTGCTATGGCGGAACTCTTAGTCGGTAGGGCCGACAAATGGTTCCAGACTAGTCATCTGCAAGGAGCCGATTGGGCCCAGTTTCGGAACAAATTTCTGGAATTCTTCCTACCGCCCCGGTATATGCAACGCCTCGATGACCGGATCCGAGGACGAGAGCAATTGGAGGGGGAGAGGTTTAAGGATTTCATGTTAGACCTGCGATTACTCATGCGACATGCCGGGTACACGGAACAGCAAGAGCTGCACCGACTCTACGAAAACTCCGCCCCGGACCTACAGATGTACATTCGTCGCCACGAATTTAAGACCATTGGGGACCTGACCCAATTGGCCACAGAACTGGAAGCGGTGAAGCAACGCAGTTTGAGCCGAACGAACCAACGGGAAATCACACCAAGGAATCTCAATCTCGCTCAACGGACCGTGGAGCCGAGTCGGCCGACACAGGTCGGAAACCAAGGCGCCCGTAACAACCCGAGGGCACCAACGCAGGACGGCCTTGACCGGAGCATCGGGCCCGGACCGATCATGGACGCGCGGAACGCCTGCCGCAATTGCGGCGAGTCGGGACATTTTAGCCGCGAGTGCCGGAATAACCGACAATACTTTTGTTGGGACTGTGGACGGCGCGGAACACGCACGGTGGAGTGCTGTCGACGGCCCCAGTCGGGAAACGGATCGAGTCCCCGCAGCCGGTGGGGATGAGCACCACCAACAACCCACAGTAGCCGCACCTCTCGGAGTATTGGAGGGCCGGATAGTGATCGAAGTGGATATCTTTGGACAAAGGAGACTAGCAACCGTAGACACAGGGGCGTCCCGCAGCTTTATTAGTAAAGAATGCGCTATGGCTGTGGGTAAACCTAACCAATTCAGGGAAGTTCGTACGGAAATCAACCTCGCCGATGCGTCCAAGGTCGAAGTCTCTCAGCTGTTGGTGGCGTACATAACGCTGGGACGACAGCAAGTGCAGGTTCCCCTGCTTGTCATGCCGTCTTTGCTCGAGCCCATCATTGTAGGGTTAGACTTCCTCTGCAAGATGGGGCGACCTCACGCACGATGTGGCTCCGCCAGACTGGTACTAACCGCCGGACTCAGACCGGATCAACCCAATAACCACCCACCGCAGACGCCCCACGACCGGGCAGCCACCATCATAGACGGGAGACCACGACTCGAGGAGACGGCCAGGAACGCCGAACTCGAAGCGGAGTACAACGACCCACGACAACGACCCACGGCCAGTCGGGTCAAAAGAACACCCACAACGGAACCACGGCCAACCACCCCGACGCCCACACCGGAGGAACAGCCGCAGGAAACCCCGGGGCAGACTGAAAACCCCGACGCACACGAGGAAACAAACGAAGAGGAGGAGATGGCCAGGAGAAGTATGAAGGACAAGTATACTACGGGATGCACAGGGTGTATAGGAAGCCGATCGACGGAGGACAGGAAGGACGTAGGAGTAGTCGGACACGGGAATCTAATAGACACCGGCAGCGAGCTAGGAGACGACGAGGAAAATTCACCGCTGGGAGGCAAGGGAACATCAGGCGGCGGAGTGGAACCGCTAACCGCAGACCAAGAGGCGGAAATTCACGCGTTCCTGAAAGAACAACTGGCAACATTTGCAGGTAAGACAGGGGTCTCAAATATCGCCCAACACAGTATTGCGATGCGAGATAACAGACCAATAAAACAGCGATACTCCCCGAGAAATCCAGCGATGCAGCAGATAATTAACCAACAGGTACACAAGCTGCTCGCACAGGGTTGCATCGAACCCTCACGCAGCATAAAGAAAATCTGCGAAGGGTCTTCGAGCGGTTAAAGAGGGCTAACCTACGCCTCAACGAGGAGAAATACTCGTTCTTCCGGAAAAGGCTGGCATATCTGGGCCACGTAATCAGCGAGAAAGGAATACACACGGACCCGAAAAGGTTGCTGCGGTTCGGAAACTAAGTCCCCCAGCCAACTTGCGAGAACTCCGACGTTGCTTAGGGATGGCTTCGTGGTATCGTAGGTTCGTGCCAAACTTCGCCTCGATTGTTCAACCAATGACAAACCTACTCCGGAAGAACCAGAAGTGGAACTGGGGAAAGGAAGAGCAGACCGCGTTTAACCTATTAAAGGAGAAATTGACCGCCGCCCCCGTTTTGGCCTGGCCTGATTTTTCGGTGAAAATGACACTGCCGACGGACGCCAGCAATTACGGTGGGTTGGGTGGGCGGGTTGGGTGGAGTACTAACCCAAACGATCGATGGCCGAGAACGGGTGATCGCGTATGTAAGCCGTAAACTGGACGCCGCCGAGTTAAACTATTCACCGATGGAAAAGGAATGCCTAGCCATTATCTGGGGAGTCCGGAAACTAAAGTGCTACCTCGAAGGGTACAGGTTCGACGTGGTCACAGATCATCTGGCACTCAAGTGGCTGGACAGTATCGAGAACCCCACCGGACGAGTAGCTAGATGGGCATTGGAACTACAGCAATACCAATACGACGACCACTACCACCGGGGAAAATACAATGTAGTCGCGGACGCGCACTGGCACTGAAAGAAAACACGTTCAAATGGCTCAAGCGGAAAATGGACGAAGTGCGGAGTGACCCTCAAAAGTACCCGGCTTATATCATCGAGAACGGCGCTCTTTATCGACACCTGGGACACCGGCCGGATGACCAAGACCAGCTGCCTTGGAAACTCTGCGTCCCCACCGACCATCGTCCGCAAATTTTGAATGAATGTCACGACGCCCCCACCGCCGGCCACTTGGGAATCCGGAAGACGATCCTTCGCATCAGCCAAAGGTACTACTGGCCCGGGATGTTCCGCGACGTTGGCACTTATGTCCGAAGATGCCTTTCTTGCCAGAAATACAAAGCGTCACAGCAGAAACAGGCAGGGAGGATGCTAACTCGGCAGGTCGAGGAACCTTTCGCAGTCCTCTGTGCCGATTTCGTGGGACCGCTACCACGATCTAAGCAAGAAAACACCATGCTGCTCGTCTTCTACGACGCCTTCTCAAAGTGGGTGGAACTGGTACCCCTGCGAAAAGCCACCACCGCCACGCTGATAAAGGCTTTCCGGGAACGCATCCTAAGTCGCTTCGGGGTACCAAGACAAATGGTATGTGACAACGGCACTCAGTTTACCAGCAAAGCATTCCGGACTTTTATGGCCAAAGCAGGGGGGGAACTCCAATACACCGCACCGTATTGCCCTCAAGAAAACCCGACCGTGCGGGCGAACCGTACCATCAAGACCATAGTATCGCAGTACTTCGACGATCAACAGAATACGTGGGATGCACTGCTGCCGGAGATTACGATGGCGATAAACTCAAGTGTTTCGGACTCTACCGGATACAGCCCTGCGTTCGTTCTTCATGGTCGCGAACCCAGATTGCCAGGGGCATGGTACGATCAGGTTACACCGGGGATAGGCACGCATCACATGACGCCGACCCAAAAGTCCGCACAACTTCGGGACGTGTACCATATGGTACAGACCAACATGCAACAAGCCAGCAAGGAGCAGAGCCGGCAATACAACCTAAGACGACGGGATTGGCGACCGACCATCGGGTCGCTCGTCCTGGTACGGCAGCATCATTTGTCCAAGGCGTCCGAAGGGTTTGCGGCCAAATTAGCCCCCAAGTTCGATGGCCCTTATCGGGTTGTCGCGTTCCCGCCGCGTAACATAGCCCGAATACGTCTCCCGGGGAATCGAAAGAGCCGCCTTGCCAATTTCGCCGATCTCAAAACTTTTCATTCTTCCACAGCTACTAGCGAAGACGAAGAGGACCCTCAAGAGAAGCCCTGCACCAGCCAGGTGGCTACTCCGCCAGAAGATGTCCGCGTCAACGATGAGTTCAACGAGGGGTGATTATAAGTACCTATGAATATAATGCCTGTACCCGAGAACTAGTAGAACTTGTTAGACATTAAGTCGATATCGCCGTTAGGAGACTGTAGAAAATACTGCCCGTTATTCACACGTTTCATAATTTAAGCTAGATAAGTCATAGTTTTAATTTCCCCACAGAGTTCATTATGGAAGAACCTATCGTCATCAGCGACAGCGACAGCGACGTCACACCACCCGCTCCTCGAAGCCGTGACACGAGACTGCGACCGGGCAGCCGTTATAGGCCATCCGACTCATCCCCCATAGACCTGCGAGTCGACCCACACTGCGACCATACCCACGGTCTCGACGGAACGTCATTTTCGCCCGACGCCGAAGGGAGGTATAGCCCCCTACACCGGGCTTCGCCAAGATACGCCCCTACCGCAGCATTTTCGCCCGACGCCGAAGGGAGGTATAGCCCCCTACACCAGGCCTCACCAAGGTACGCGCCGCCACAAGACTGGACCAGCCACCCTTCCGGGGATAACGGGAGAGTGGAGGATGTCGACGAATCCAGCGACGAAGAGATGAGGGAGGGCAGAGCAGAAGGACAGGAGGACGCCAGGTCGGACTGGGAGCAGCTCAGTGACGACGAGGATGATGGACCAGACTGGGAAAACGCCTCCGACGACATGGAGGGGGCAGCCCATTATGTATACGAGTACGAGGACCGGTACGGATTCCGCCAAAATCACTACATCCAGCTGATGCGCCTACGAATGACCACCTATGTCATCGAAACGCCCTTCATGCCCACTCCTGATCCGATTGTGGAGTTTCCACCATCCCCGACCAGGCCCGCCATTGGACCGCCAGAGGAGATGGTCGTCGATCACGGACCAGCAGCGCCGACAGACTCTGAAGGAACCATCCCGGAACCATATCGCGACGCCGGTGACATCGCTGACTCCCACGCTGAGCCGGACACTAGACCTCCGCCGTTGGTGTGTGAATTCCCCACCAACGAGGACGGAGGATACCGTTCCCCAGCGAGCCGAAATGACAGTCACGATGAGCTTGCGAGCGGCAAGGCGATGCATTGGTCATCCGCCTCCAGCGAGTCTGAGGACGACGACGATGAGGCTCCCCGCTTCAGACGCCGGTCAAGGGCAAGCCGAGAATCGCCACACACCCCCACGACACCGGCCGCCACACCCATGGACCTGGACATCTCGCCAGGAACCCTCCGCCACGTCCTCGAAGAAGCTCCAGAAGATTTGGGGGAGTTAGTCCTGGAATACTTCGCCACGTTACCACGAGCGGATGGAGCGTCGCTTAGCACGACCCCGCCGCGAGCACCCTGGACGACACCGTCGCCAACCCAGCCGTCACCGAACCCGACCCCGCCACGCCGGCCACCAACGAACGCTACCCCATCAACCGCTCCGACGTCTATGTCCCCGACAGCACACTGCACTTCCAACGCCGCTGAGGGTGATGAAGGCATGGCCCCGGCTAACGGCCGCGTACCCGCTCCTCCGCGCTGGAGCGTAAACACCCCGGACGAGATGCTCACCCAAGGGGTCATCGACCAGGTAGCGGCCCGCAGTGCGGCCCACATTACCAGGCGAACTCGCCTACGCATTTGCACGGAGGATGGAGTTTACTCCGCCACCTTGAAACCAGACGACACCGTCATTATCATTTTTCACCCCCCAACGAAGTAAGAGGGGGATGTGACGCCTCATTTTTGGAGTTGTACGCGCACAATTATTCTTATACATAAATTAAGCTTATATGTAAGTCCACTGAAGGATAAATAAGTTAAGTTCAAAACCCAACACTCTGTCTTATTTATTAAACGATAGGGCGATAGTTACCTAGGGTCACACTAGCTGCAAGGTCATCGATTACCAATCGAATAGTATTGACCACTGTAAACTAACATTGGAACAGTGTTCACACACCCCTGTCACATATCGAATGGAACAATCGTAGATCGAATAGACCAATCGGCTTCGATAGGAGTTAGGGACCACGCGGATCGAGAGAAAAAGGGTCTCTTGTGTTTCCGATCGTGCCAGCGAACAGACGTGTGCTCCGGGTAAGACTCCCGTCATCGATAAGTATTCTCAACTGCAGAACGGGCAGTATTAGGGACACAGAACACCCGCGATATCTAACCAAAGCTTAATAAATTAACCAAGTGTACTAATTCTAAAGTGAAACTCTCCCGTGTTTATATTCATTACCCCGACCCCGCAGTTAGTGCCAGTGGAATTCCCTGGCAACAACCTAATAAATAGCTAACCGTGGCGTCCCAATAACGTAGGAATTAACTAACCGTAGTCTACATAGCCGGTGGCCAGTCACCGACTGCTACACGCGCTGCCGGTGGACATCCCTGGTTAGTGCCCGTTCAGTCTACGCTACCGGCGGACATTCCCCGGTAGACGGTGATCTCAGGTTTTGTTTCACCGACCAATTTCAAGAGTAATTTCCTTCCGCTATTATCCAGCCACAGGTTCCCCTACCTTTTCTTACAAATTTCTTGTAAGGTTCTCTGGCCCCGGCTGAATGCAACTAATTTAAAAAACAAATATTTTTTTTAGTACTAAAATGGTTGAACTTATTAGAACAATTTGAAAACAAAATTTTGCACCACCGATAATTTGTTGTAGCCGATCAAAGTTTATCGATTAACAAGCTCATCTCGAAGAAAAGGGCGCCCTAGTTTTACTCCAAAGTTTCCCAACGACGTGCAAAGTGTTTAGAGGGCTAAAAAATAAACAACAACAACAAATAAACATAGTCGAGTGCCCCGACTATCAGATACCCGTTACTCAGCTAAAGGGAGTGCTAATGTGCGAGTTGATATGGAACGTCCCATTTGTAATTTAATAGGAATGATCTGCAAGGGTATACGAGGGCAGTCCGATAAGTACTTAGCCTCACCGCCCGATGGCGCCAAAATCGCAAGAAAACTTTTCTATCGTGCAGTAAGGGAGAGTGGGGCAATTTCGTCACTGGGGCAATTTCGTCACCTGCAATATCTCGGAATCCATAAGTAGTAAAAATTTATAATTTTTTTGTTTTAGTCCTTCAAGACTGCATGACACAACCAATGCATTTTTTTTGCACAGAAGGCCAAGATAATTAATCTATAATATTTAGTGTGTTTTAATAGTTCAAAAGCTACAATTAGTTCTCAACGAAATTTGTTCTGTATGCCACAATTGAAAAAGGATAAGATACAGGTTTTTTATATAATACACAGTGCTATAATGTGAATTTCTGCGTTAGTGATTTTTAACTTCGCGCCTAATTTCGGAAAAAACTAGTTATTTCTAAAAAAGAACTGTGTGGGAAAATTTCGCAACCTTATGCTTGGGGTAAATTCGCACCTATTTTAAATACATAATTTTTTTTGACGAGCTGGCTAACGAACACACTACCGGCAGCAGCAACAAATATAGGTTGTCAACAAAAATGCTACGCTTGATCAGTGTAGCATATTTACAGGCGTTAAATTCCCTACATTTTTACAGGTGACGAAATTGCCCCGTGGTGTGGCGATTTAACCCCTATGTGACGGAATTGCCCCACAGCTTTTAATTTTTTATAAATCACCAAGGTAATTAAAAAAAAAGGGGTGCTAACCGCATTCAACAATAAAAATATAAATATGATAACGTGTCTCAAGATGGACAAAAAATAGCTTTAAAAATATGCTGACGAAAGTGCCCCACTCTCCCCTACATTCTAGTAGACGGCTACTGTCGAAATTTCAGCCGAATCGGACTCGTAGTTTTGTTTTGCCAGCGTGTGGCATCATACGTGTTCGCGGATTTTAGAAAAAAAGAGAAATAATAATATCGGTCTGTGATTCGATTCTTGTTTTGGAAGGGAAATCGCACATCCTGCATTAAATTTTGCTCATGAGAAAGCTGTCGGCGCGATGGGTGCCGCGTTTGCTCACTCCGGACAACAAACGCAACCGTGAAACCAAGGCCAAATTGGTCGAATTGGGCTACGAACTGCTACCCCAGCCACCATATTCTCCAGATTTGGCCCCGTGTGACTTCTTTTTGTTTCCAAACTTGAAAAAGTCTCTCGCTGGACAGAAATTTGCGTCGAATGAGGAGGTCGTCGCCGCCACAGAGACCTATTTTGCAGACCTCAAGAAAACGTATTTTTCAGACGGGTTAAAGAAGTTGGAGCATTGCTGGGTCAAGTGTATCGAGCTAAAAGGAGATTGTGTTTAGAAATAAATCGCCACTTTTCCAAAATTTTCGTTTTTCTTTTGGAGGCTAAGTACTTATCGGACCACCCTCGTATAAACTTCGGCAGGTCGAAGTTAGCTTCCTTTCTTGTTTTTTTGTACCTGTTAACTAATTTTAATTTTCTTGAGAAAAACATTCTGGTCGCACGTGGAAGTCGAACCACTTGCTTCTCAGTTTGCTGTCAAGCACTCTACTATCTGTGCCACGAAAGCATCACGTGAGGCGCGGTACAAACTGTGAGGCAAGCGGTTCGATTCCCACGTGCGATCAAGATGGTTTTCTCAAAAAAGTAAGTTTTTGGGTTTTTATACACTCAAAATAAATTGTACACTAAATTTTAGAAAATCGCCATTAAAATTTCTTTTTTCTAAATACAAGAAAGGTTTTTCTAAAACTAAGGAAATTTTTCTAAAATCAAGAAAGTTTTTCTTAAATAAAGGAAGTTTTTCTTAAATGTAGAAAAATCACCATAAAAACAAGAAAAATGCCCTTAAAGTTAGAAATTATTTTCTAAAAAATAGAAAGGCAAACGAAAATAAAAAAAAATTTTGGCAACACCTTTTCTTAAAATGAGTGCTCTAACCCTAAGATTAAGCTAAGCCTAAATAATGGAAATAATTTCTAAAAAGTAGAAAGTTTTTCTAAAAAATAGAAATTTTTGTTTTCACATGCATGCTTTGGCGCAGCAAAATATTCAATGCCAGAACTTGTCAGCGGCCGGGCGGCTGTACTCGTGGCGCAGACAGTTAAAGCGCTTGGTTAGAAATCGAAACGACGCCGGTTCGAGTCCCAACGCCACCTTTTTTTATTTTTTTAAATTCTTTTTTTAATTCTTTTTTTTTAATCTTTTTTTTATTCTTTTTTTATTGATGGCAAACGGTAAACCGAAAATAATTAGGTTTATATTCAGTTTTTTGTTGCATTTTGGGTAAACGATATTTACTAATTTATATAGTATACCATATGAAATATAGTATACCATATATATCTCTAAAGATTATAAAATGAAAGACCGATTTTTAAGGGGATACGACCACAGCCCAAACCTTAAGAGCTACAGCAGCCAAATTTTTGCACAATATTTCATTGGGGGCGTAGGCGCCCACTAAGATCCGACATGTCCCCCCAGTGGCCCAAACAGCTCCAACATCCATATTTAGAGCAAAAAAGAATTAGATGTACTTAAGCTTAACTTCTAAAGTGGTTGGAATTTCGAAATTTGGATTTTGCAGAATTTTAGGTCTTGAAAAGGCCTAATTAGAAATCTAAAAGAAATTTCGATATCCCCCATAATTTGGGGGCTACATTTAAAATTAACTTTTCGATTTTAAAAATCTAAACCGCTGCTCCGATCAAGATGATTTTTGGATCATTAGTTATTCTATGGCCCAAATGCTTAAGTTTTATTTTTCAAGTTTTTAACATTTGTTTAAGTATTTTTAACGAATTTATTTAGATTTTCTAAGTTATTGCGTTGCATTTTGTGGGAGCCTGCCGAGAGAGCGAAACCCAGAGAGCGGATGCCAAGAGAGCGACGGCCGAGAGAGCAACAGCCAAGAAAACTGACGAGGGGGTGGGGTAGTGCTGTGTGTGATAGGGAGGGGAAAGGGGCAATTTAAGTTCAAATTAGGTTTGGATTTTAAAAACTTAAACTGCTGTTCTGATCAATATGATTTTCGATCAATAGTCAGTCCTGTGGATCAAATACTTAGGTTGTATTTTTAAAAAAATATTTTTCATTTTGTAGCATGTGTACAATACATGTACAATACAATACATACACACAATATGTGTGTATGTTTCTACTTGAAAGTAGATAATGTGCTTAAATACAAATAAAAACATTAATTTCCTTTTAGCCAATGCAAAATTTGTCGAGCTTAAAATTAATAATTATCAATCAAATGTGGAATCGGAAAATAATAAGTTACTTCGCTACTTTTGTATGAGATGCCAATCTTTTCGTGTGTTTACAAATGTTTTCGTTTCATTCAAAACAACAAATTTGAAACAATTTACAAACAAGTGTACATTTGTGCGCAAATTAAAATTGCATTGATAACATTGTAACTGATAGAAATTATTAAAGTTCACTACTTTTACTTAGATCACATTCATCTCTAAAGATTATAAAATGAAAGACCGATTTTTAAGGGGATACGACCACAGCCCAAACCTTAAGAGCTACAGCAGCCAAATTTTTGCACAGTATTTCATTGGGGGCGTAGGCGCCCACTAAGATCCGACATGTCCCCCCAGTGGCCCCAAACAGCTCCAACATCCATATTTAGAGCAAAAAAGAATTAGATGTACTTAAGCTTAACTTCTAAAGTGGTTGGAATTTCGAAATTTGGATTTTGCAGAATTTTAGGTCTTGAAAAGGCCTAATTAGAAATCTAAAAGAAATTTCGATATCCCCCATAATTTGGGGGCTACATTTAAAATTAACTTTTCGATTTTAAAAATCTAAACCGCTGCTCCGATCAAGATGATTTTTGGATCATTAGTTATTCTATGGCCCAAATGCTTAAGTTTTATTTTTCAAGTTTTTAACATTTGTTTAAGTATTTTTAACGAATTTATTTAGATTTTCTAAGTTATTGCGTTGCATTTTGTGGGAGCCTGCCGAGAGAGCGAAACCCAGAGAGCGGATGCCAAGAGAGCGACGGCCGAGAGAGCAACAGCCAAGAAAACTGACGAGGGGGTGGGGTAGTGCTGTGTGTGATAGGGAGGGGAAAGGGGCAATTTAAGTTCAAATTAGGTTTGGATTTTAAAAACTTAAACTGCTGTTCTGATCAATATGATTTTCGATCAATAGTCAGTCCTGTGGATCAAATACTTAGGTTTTATTTTTAAAAAATATTTTTCATTTTGTAGCATGTGTACAATACATGTACAATACAATACATACACACAATATGTGTGTATGTTTCTACTTGAAAGTAGATAATGTGCTTAAATACAAATAAAAACATTAATTTCCTTTTAGCCAATGCAAAATTTGTCGAGCTTAAAATTAATAATTATCAATCAAATGTGGAATCGGAAAATAATAAGTTACTTCGCTACTTTTGTATGAGATGCCAATCTTTTCGTGTGTTTACAAATGTTTTCGTTTCATTCAAAACAACAAATTTGAAACAATTTACAAACAAGTGTACATTTGTGCGCAAATTAAAATTGCATTGATAGTATTGTAACTGATAGAAAGTATACAAATTCACTACTTTTACATAGATCACATTCATCTCTAAAGATTATAAAATGAAAGACCGATTTTTAAGGGGATACGACCACAGCCCAAACCTTAAGAGCTACAGCAGCCAAATTTTTGCACAGTATTTCATTGGGGGCGTAGGCGCCCACTAAGATCCGACATGTCCCCCCAGTGGCCCAAACAGCTCCAACATCCATATTTAGAGCAAAAAAGAATTAGATGTACTTAAGCTTAACTTCTAAAGTGGTTGGAATTTCGAAATTTGGATTTTGCAGAATTTTAGGTCTTGAAAAGGCCTAATTAGAAATCTAAAAGAAATTTCGATATCCCCCATAATTTGGGGGCTACATTTAAAATTAACTTTTCGATTTTAAAAATCTAAACCGCTGCTCCGATCAAGATGATTTTTGGATCATTAGTTATTCTATGGCCCAAATGCTTAAGTTTTATTTTTCAAGTTTTTAACATTTGTTTAAGTATTTTTAACGAATTTATTTAGATTTTCTAAGTTATTGCGTTGCATTTTGTGGGAGCCTGCCGAGAGAGCGAAACCCAGAGAGCGGATGCCAAGAGAGCGACGGCCGAGAGAGCAACAGCCAAGAAAACTGACGAGGGGGTGGGGTAGTGCTGTGTGTGATAGGGAGGGGAAAGGGGCAATTTAAGTTCAAATTAGGTTTGGATTTTAAAAACTTAAACTGCTGTTCTGATCAATATGATTTTCGATCAATAGTCAGTCCTGTGGATCAAATACTTAGGTTGTATTTTTAAAAAATATTTTTCATTTTGTAGCATGTGTACAATACATGTACAATACAATACATACACACAATATGTGTGTATGTTTCTACTTGAAAGTAGATAATGTGCTTAAATACAAATAAAAACATTAATTTCCTTTTAGCCAATGCAAAATTTGTCGAGCTTAAAATTAATAATTATCAATCAAATGTGGAATCGGAAAATAATAAGTTACTTCGCTACTTTTGTATGAGATGCCAATCTTTTCGTGTGTTTACAAATGTTTTCGTTTCATTCAAAACAACAAATTTGAAACAATTTACAAACAAGTGTACATTTGTGCGCAAATTAAAATTGCATTGATAATATTGTAACTGATAGAAATTATACAAGTTCACTACTTTTACATAGATCACATTCATCTCTAAAGATTATAAAATGAAAGACCGATTTTTAAGGGGATACGACCACAGCCCAAACCTTAAGAGCTACAGCAGCCAAATTTTTGCACAGTATTTCATTGGGGGCGTAGGCGCCCACTAAGATCCGACATGTCCCCCCAGTGGCCCCAAACAGCTCCAACATCCATATTTAGAGCAAAAAAGAATTAGATGTACTTAAGCTTAACTTCTAAAGTGGTTGGAATTTCGAAATTTGGATTTTGCAGAATTTTAGGTCTTGAAAAGGCCTAATTAGAAATCTAAAAGAAATTTCGATATCCCCCATAATTTGGGGGCTACATTTAAAATTAACTTTTCGATTTTAAAAATCTAAACCGCTGCTCCGATCAAGATGATTTTTGGATCATTAGTTATTCTATGGCCCAAATGCTTAAGTTTTATTTTTCAAGTTTTTAACATTTTTTAAGTATTTTTAACGAATTTATTTAGATTTTCTAAGTTATTGCGTTGCATTTTGTGGGAGCCTGCCGAGAGAGCGAAACCCAGAGAGCGGATGCCAAGAGAGCGACGGCCGAGAGAGCAACAGCCAAGAAAACTGACGAGGGGTGGGGTAGTGCTGTGTGTGATAGGGAGGGGAAAGGGGCAATTTAAGTTCAAATTAGGTTTGGATTTTAAAAACTTAAACTGCTGTTCTGATCAATATGATTTTCGATCAATAGTCAGTCCTGTGGATCAAATACTTAGGTTTTATTTTTAAAAAAATATTTTTCATTTTGTAGCATGTGTACAATACATGTACAATACAATACATACACACAATATGTGTGTATGTTTCTACTTGAAAGTAGATAATGTGCTTAAATACAAATAAAAACATTAATTTCCTTTTAGCCAATGCAAAATTTGTCGAGCTTAAAATTAATAATTATCAATCAAATGTGGAATCGGAAAATAATAAGTTACTTCGCTACTTTTGTATGAGATGCCAATCTTTTCGTGTGTTTACAAATGTTTTCGTTTCATTCAAAACAACAAATTTGAAACAATTTACAAACAAGTGTACATTTGTGCGCAAATTAAAATTGCATTGATAATATTGTAACTGATAGAAAGTATACAAATTCACTACTTTTACATAGATCACATTCATCTCTAAAGATTATAAAATGAAAGACCGATTTTTAAGGGGATACGACCACAGCCCAAACCTTAAGAGCTACAGCAGCCAAATTTTTGCACAGTATTTCATTGGGGGCGTAGGCGCCCACTAAGATCCGACATGTCCCCCCAGTGGCCCCAAACAGCTCCAACATCCATATTTAGAGCAAAAAAGAATTAGATGTACTTAAGCTTAACTTCTAAAGTGGTTGGAATTTCGAAATTTGGATTTTGCAGAATTTTAGGTCTTGAAAAGGCCTAATTAGAAATCTAAAAGAAATTTCGATATCCCCCATAATTTGGGGGCTACATTTAAAATTAACTTTTCGATTTTAAAAATCTAAACCGCTGCTCCGATCAAGATGATTTTTGGATCATTAGTTATTCTATGGCCCAAATGCTTAAGTTTTATTTTTCAAGTTTTTAACATTTTTTTAAGTATTTTTAACGAATTTATTTAGATTTTCTAAGTTATTGCGTTGCATTTTGTGGGAGCCTGCCGAGAGAGCGAAACCCAGAGAGCGGATGCCAAGAGAGCGACGGCCGAGAGAGCAACAGCCAAGAAAACTGACGAGGGGGTGGGGTAGTGCTGTGTGTGATAGGGAGGGGAAAGGGGCAATTTAAGTTCAAATTAGGTTTGGATTTTAAAAACTTAAACTGCTGTTCTGATCAATATGATTTTCGATCAATAGTCAGTCCTGTGGATCAAATACTTAGGTTTTATTTTTAAAAAAATATTTTTCATTTTGTAGCATGTGTACAATACATGTACAATACAATACATACACACAATATGTGTGTATGTTTCTACTTGAAAGTAGATAATGTGCTTAAATACAAATAAAAACATTAATTTCCTTTTAGCCAATGCAAAATTTGTCGAGCTTAAAATTAATAATTATCAATCAAATGTGGAATCGGAAAATAATAAGTTACTTCGCTACTTTTGTATGAGATGCCAATCTTTTCGTGTGTTTACAAATGTTTTCGTTTCATTCAAAACAACAAATTTGAAACAATTTACAAACAAGTGTACATTTGTGCGCAAATTAAAATTGCATTGATAGTATTGTAACTGATAGAAAGTATACAAATTCACTACTTTTACATAGATCACATTCATCTCTAAAGATTATAAAATGAAAGACCGATTTTTAAGGGGATACGACCACAGCCCAAACCTTAAGAGCTACAGCAGCCAAATTTTTGCACAGTATTTCATTGGGGGCGTAGGCGCCCACTAAGATCCGACATGTCCCCCCAGTGGCCCCAAACAGCTCCAACATCCATATTTAGAGCAAAAAAGAATTAGATGTACTTAAGCTTAACTTCTAAAGTGGTTGGAATTTCGAAATTTGGATTTTGCAGAATTTTAGGTCTTGAAAAGGCCTAATTAGAAATCTAAAAGAAATTTCGATATCCCCCATAATTTGGGGGCTACATTTAAAATTAACTTTTCGATTTTAAAAATCTAAACCGCTGCTCCGATCAAGATGATTTTTGGATCATTAGTTATTCTATGGCCCAAATGCTTAAGTTTTATTTTTCAAGTTTTTAACATTTTTTTAAGTATTTTTAACGAATTTATTTAGATTTTCTAAGTTATTGCGTTGCATTTTGTGGGAGCCTGCCGAGAGAGCGAAACCCAGAGAGCGGATGCCAAGAGAGCGACGGCCGAGAGAGCAACAGCCAAGAAAACTGACGAGGGGGTGGGGTAGTGCTGTGTGTGATAGGGAGGGGAAAGGGGCAATTTAAGTTCAAATTAGGTTTGGATTTTAAAAACTTAAACTGCTGTTCTGATCAATATGATTTTCGATCAATAGTCAGTCCTGTGGATCAAATACTTAGGTTTTATTTTTAAAAAAATATTTTTCATTTTGTAGCATGTGTACAATACATGTACAATACAATACATACACACAATATGTGTGTATGTTTCTACTTGAAAGTAGATAATGTGCTTAAATACAAATAAAAACATTAATTTCCTTTTAGCCAATGCAAAATTTGTCGAGCTTAAAATTAATAATTATCAATCAAATGTGGAATCGGAAAATAATAAGTTACTTCGCTACTTTTGTATGAGATGCCAATCTTTTCGTGTGTTTACAAATGTTTTCGTTTCATTCAAAACAACAAATTTGAAACAATTTACAAACAAGTGTACATTTGTGCGCAAATTAAAATTGCATTGATAATATTGTAACTGATAGAAAGTATACAAATTCACTACTTTTACATAGATCACATTCATCTCTAAAGATTATAAAATGAAAGACCGATTTTTAAGGGGATACGACCACAGCCCAAACCTTAAGAGCTACAGCAGCCAAATTTTTGCACAGTATTTCATTGGGGGCGTAGGCGCCCACTAAGATCCGACATGTCCCCCCAGTGGCCCCAAACAGCTCCAACATCCATATTTAGAGCAAAAAAGAATTAGATGTACTTAAGCTTAACTTCTAAAGTGGTTGGAATTTCGAAATTTGGATTTTGCAGAATTTTAGGTCTTGAAAAGGCCTAATTAGAAATCTAAAAGAAATTTCGATATCCCCCATAATTTGGGGGCTACATTTAAAATTAACTTTTCGATTTTAAAAATCTAAACCGCTGCTCCGATCAAGATGATTTTTGGATCATTAGTTATTCTATGGCCCAAATGCTTAAGTTTTATTTTTCAAGTTTTTAACATTTTTATACCCTTGCAGAGGGTATTATGATTTCAGTCAGAAGTTTGCAACGCAGTGAAGGAGACGTTTCCGACCCCATAAAGTATATATATTCTTGATCAGCATCACTAGACGAGTCGATCTAGCCATGTCCGTCTGTCCGTCTGTCCGTCGGTCCGTCTGTCCGTCTGTCCGTCTGTTTCTACGCAAACTAGTCTCTCAGTTTTTAAGCTATCGGGATGAAACTTTCCCAAAAGCCTTCTTACTATTGCAGGTAGTATATAAGTCGGAACCGACCGGATCGGACAACTATATCCTATAGCTCCCATAGGAAGGATCGGAAAAAAAACGTTAAAAAAATTCTAGCTTCGGTGTTTTTTATAGTATTACCTTCTAATCTTGGGAATGTTAGTTTTTAATTATTTCTGAATTTCGAATAAAATTTTATCAAAATCAGACGACTATATCATATAGCTGCCATAGGAACGATCGGAAAATTAATGGGAATATAATAGGAAATAAATTATAGCTTCGTTGGTTTTTATTGTATTCTCTTCTACTCTGGGATATGACTCTTTTTAAATATTTCCGAATTTCGATTTTAATTTTATCAAAATCGAACTACTCTATCATATAGCTGCCATAGGAACGATCGGAAATAAGAGAAATAATAGGAGATTTAACATTTTTGCAATTTGTAAATTAATAGGAATGATCTGCAAGGGTATATAAGCTTCGGCTGGCCGAAGCTAGCTTCCTTTCTTGTTTTAAGTATTTTTAACGAATTTATTTAGATTTTCTAAGTTATTGCGTTGCATTTTGTGGGAGCCTGCCGAGAGAGCGAAACCCAGAGAGCGGATGCCAAGAGAGCGACGGCCGATAGAGCAACAGCCAAGAAAACTGACGAGGGGGTGGGGTAGTGCTGTGTGTGATAGGGAGGGGAAAGGGGCAATTTAAGTTCAAATTAGGTTTGGATTTTAAAACCTTAAACTGCTGTTCTGATCAATATGATTTTCGATCAATAGTCAGTCCTGTGGATCAAATACTTAGGTTGTATTTTTAAAAAAATATTTTTCATTTTGTAGCATGTGTACAATACATGTACAATACAATACATACACACAATATGTGTGTATGTTTCTACTTGAAAGTAGATAATGTGCTTAAATACAAATAAAAACATAAATTTCCTTTTAGCCAATGCAAAATTTGTCGAGCTTAAAATTAATAATTATCAATCAAATGTGGAATCGGAAAATAATAAGTTACTTCGCTACTTTTGTATGAGATGCCAATCTTTTCGTGTGTTTACAAATGTTTTCGTTTCATTCAAAACAACAAATTTGAAACAATTTACAAACAAGTGTACATTTGTGCGCAAATTAAAATTGCATTGATAGTATTGTAACTGATAGAAAGTATACAAATTCACTACTTTTACATAGATCACATTCATTTATTATATAGCTCTGCCAGTAGCCTTCCGATTCTCTCTCATGAAGGATCTTCTACAAAGGTTGTTTACACAAAGGTTTTCAAAAAAACGCGCTAA
>JBAMCF010000195.1:0-27458 GCA_037075285.1 Drosophila lutescens
GCAACTTCCTCGGCCCAAGCCTTTCTCAGGACTGGGGCACTAATATGCCGACGTAACAATCCATCTCCCTCACACTCCTATCTGAGTGACTGGTATTAGATAGTCGGCACACCCGACTATAGCGTTCTCTCTTGTTTTATATAAATAAATAAAACAAATATAAAACGAACATAAAATGTAATTCGAAGCGCTGTTAACTTGGACTAAATAAATCCGTTATAAAAAAATAGCAAACATATTTTTTGTGCATGATTTTTTGATTTTATCTTAAAAACTATCCCAACCTATTGTTTTGAATAAAAAAGCCCTTGGGATTCTTCAACTTTTAACATATTTCACATACGTATGTATACAAATTCGCGTTTAAAGGTGATTGAACAATAAAAATGAAAATTCGTTCTAGCTTTTTTTTCTTTATTATGTGTATATTTATTTAAGACGGGTATACTGCTACCTATGTGGCACATTGAGCAGGTTGTAAATTACAGGAGATAACAAAATGTTGGCATAAATGACTATACATTAATTCTATTTTATTTACATTTTAATTTTAAAACTTCGAACGGTTATATAGATCTTAATGGAAGGTCATCTTTAGGTCTTCTTTTTGTATGTCTCCATATTAGCCTCTTCGCCAGGGAGTTAGGATAAGAGCTAAGGCGTTTAAAGTAGTTTTAGGCGTGCGTACCATTTACATCGCCTATCTTTGAGATTTTGATTTCTATATCTCTGGTTCTCATGACGCAGGGGGCATTAGAAATCAATCTGACAATCAGGGAATAAAACCAGAACCGGAACCGGAACCGAGTACCGAAATAAACCGATTCCTAAAGCTACGTGCACACGGTGCAAACAATTTGCAGTAAGTTGATCTCTGCAATCAAAATTGCACGTATAAATACTAGTGCAACCATTTTGCTGAAGCAAAAAAATAGCAAAATTTGTTTGCAGCAATATTTTTTGCTTGTCGTCTGAATACATTATTTTACAGTTATCTTGGTTGCGTCAGTTGCTTACTTGTTTGCATGTGCTGTTTGCCAGTAGTCGCAATATTGCAGCAAGCAAGGTAACATGTGGGATCGCGAGAAAACGATAAAATTAATTGAATTGTACGAGAATTACTCTGTTTTATGGGATTTCTCGTCAGCAGACTATAAAAATAAGCATAAGAAGCAAAATGCTTATCACGAAATTGCTGAAAAAATAGATAAAATTTATGAAGAAAAAAAAACAAAAATTCATCATTTGCGCAGTCAATTTTTGCAAGAGGTGCGCAGAGTGAAGCAGAAATAAAGTGGCCTGGGTACATCGGACAACTATACAAGCAAATGGGAGTTTTCGATGCGTTTAAATTTATTAAAAATGACGACGGAAATAATTATAAAATTCAAAATATGGTAAGTAGTACAATTTATTGAACATATCGTAGTAATTACTTATTTTATATATGAAGACGCAAATCGTCATCTACTCTTTTATAGTAATACTCTATTATATTGCCATGACACTTCACCATCAGGCAAAACAAAAAAATGTTCAAATTCTTCACGTATATCTTTTGCTTCATTAAAGTTTTGCGTACTTCTTTGAATTGGTATCCAGTTTCCTTCTAACCTCATATCGTTACGCCAAGTACCTGGTACCACTTCTCCATCAACTTCTTTGTCGAAGGTTCCATTTGGAGCATATTTTTGTTTTGACTCTTTCTTGGCCATCAACCAGTTATGTAATGCGCAAATTGCAGAGACAACGTCTATTGTCTTTTCTGGCCCAAGTTCAAATGGCTTTCTGAAAACCCGAAATATATTTGCCATTATGCCAAAAACATTTCGGAAGTATCGGAAATTGATAACAAGGGCACTTTTACTTGTTCTACACCTAATAACGTGTACCCGTCTACCAATTCGCCAGTTTTTGGCTTTTCAGATGGTAAAAAAGTAAATGCAACTATAATTTACATACTTACTTTAAGATATTCCCTTTTCAGGCATTTATATAGAGCTCGACAAGACTCCGGCACAATGCTTGCAACCGTAATCACAGGAGTGCGAAAAAGGAACATCAGAGAATGATATGAATCACCTGTAAAAAAATAAATTACATTAATAAACATACTAATTAAAAGTTCATAAACATGTTAATGGATCGTCGGACTTGCCACGGAGTTGTGTTCCTCCACAAGTTGATCACTGGACTTGTAAATTCTAGCTTCTTACTCGGCCAAATACGGTTTTCGATCCCCGTAAGAGCATCCCGCTACTTTCGGCCTATTGCTCTTGAAATTTGCAAATCGAATTTTGAAGCGCACGATCCTTTTCGAGTTTTTTGTACTCAATATAATGAATTGTATTTTTTGTTGTTTGTTGAATGTTCCGTGGACTTTAATGTAAGAAATATTTTTAATCACCTATCTTTGCCTCTGCCCACTTGATGTGAGTCGGGGCATATCGTTAAAAAAAACTCCTTTACTCGGGCGGAGGTAGGAGTTAGGTTTATATTGACAGATATTTGCTAATTTTTGGAAATAAATAAATAAATAAAATGTTAACTATATTTATTACATACACGTGGCTAAAAAACGCATTGTCAGGGCTAATCGCTCATTTGGTGGAATCGCAAAAAATTGAAATCACTGACTGACTTGCGAAAAAAATTGTAATAGGTTGCTTCATCGCCATTTTGTAGCTCTTTTAAAAGGTTCTGATGCACCCATTTTTCATCTCTTTCTAAGTTGCTAATATAGCAGATACTCTTGATTTAATAAAAACACGCCTTTATTCCTTGACTTTCTCAAAACAACAGAACTTGCAAATAAGTGTCACTTGCAAGCACTCCAAACAAAAATTGAAAATACGTGTAGACATTAACGCAATATATTGCACGAACGAATTACTAAATTCGTTAAAAATCCTTAGAAAAAAACAAGAGAGAACGCTATAGTCGGGTGCCCCGACAATCAGATACCCGTTACTCAGGTAAAGGGAGTGCGAGGGAGATCGAGATAGAAACTTTGAACACGCATAACTTTTTAACGAATGGTCCGATTTGAAAAATTTTTTCTACATTTCGATAGGTATTGATAAACACAATAAAACTGCATTTTTACTTTTCCGAAATATTGAAATTTTTAAAATCGTATATAAGCGATTGTGGGCGTTAGAGGGGGCGTGGCACCTTTTTGAAACAAACTTGCGCTGCGTAGGAACTCCTAGAATCTGTATGCAAAATGCCAATCTTCTAGCTTTTATAGTTTCCGAGATCTCAGCGTTCATACGGACAGACGGACAGACAGACAGACAGACGGACAGACGGACATGGCTAGATCGACTCGGCTAGTGATCCTGATCAAGAATATATATACTTTATGGGGTCGTTCCTTCTAGCTGTTACATACTTTTGCACGAATACAATATACCCTTTTACTCTACGAGTAACGGGTATAAATACCCATGTACTGCTCATGTAAGAAAATATCGCTGTAGAAGAAACATTCTTTGTCTAAACAAGTGGAAAATCTTCCATTTTTGGCGCCATTCTACTCGTTTTTTTTTGAAGAAGCTAATAACCCAATTTCTTCTTAGAAATAAAATAGTTAAAAATGTAATTAAAATCTTATTTTGTATATTTTATATCAAAAAATCAAATTAATTTTAATGATCTTACATTTAGGTTTTTTTTCCACTTAAAACTCACATAAATCATTTCAAAGTATTAATTGAAATTTATTTTAAACTGTACCGGTACGTACCGGTACCAGAACAGGAACCAAAACATCAATACCGAAATATAACCGTTTACCGAATAAGCAGATTCGGTATGGGACCAATACTGGAACCGGAACCGAAATAAGATTCTGTTTGATTCCCTGCTGACAAACCTACTTTGCGCTACTCGTATTTGGTTTGGGTTTGACTTAGACGCTGTGCCGTAGACTTGTAGTGCATATTTCCAGATAGGACTGAGAATAGTTTTATAAATGCAAACATTATTGGATAGTGAGAGCTTATTTCTTGGAGATAGAAGCCAGGATTTTTCGGCGGCATTTTTCTCCAGATGTCCACATCTCGCTTGCTCACACTGCCCTTCTCTCTCCCTCTCCAACTCTCCCTCAAGTCTCCACTCCGCTCAGGAGCTTCTAAGCTAAGTTTCATATAATCAGTTCCCATTTACAAGTGTACAAATAAACAGCCGCACGTCGGCAAAACCCCGAAATTGTCTCCCGCGTTTTCGATACTATTTCTGCGCGGTTTTCACCCGTTTTTCCTGGGACTTATCGCTCCAGATAAGTTCCACTTATTACCATTATTTGCCGGTCTTACAGCTAGTTGTTCGAACCCCATTTCGTTCAACTTGTTGTATGATTTCTTGTCTAAATCTAAAAGGGATTTAATCCGACGCAACGGCACTTAATATACATATACACTTCGCAATTCCTTTGGGACCGAATTTCGTACACTTGAAATTCACACATTTCCAATTCTGCAGTGCTTATTTTCTTAAATAACAAATATAAATTCAAAAAAAATATATTATTTACTCCAAGTGTAGGTAAAACAAGAGGGAACGCTATAGTCGGGTTGGTGTCCCGACTATCTAATACCCGTCTCCCGTCGGGACACCGACTACAGCGTTCGCACTCCCTTTAGCTGAGTGACGGGTATTAGATAGTCGGGACACCAACCCGACTATAGCGTTCTCTCTTGTTACATATGTAAATATTGTAATACAGTCCACTTCTACTACTCTGCGTGACTAAATTAATTCCAAGACTCTAATACAATATATATACAGGCAGCAGGAAACACAGTAAAAACAAAGCTGCCAATTTCGGCGGATTACTTTGAATTGGAAATATTCACTGTGGCTGGATTATATCTCTTTAACACACACTCGGAAAAAATTAGTTTATAGACCACGAATATATATTGGGTTGTCAAAAAAGTCCTGCGGTATTTATACCCGTTACTCGTAGAGTAAAAGGGTATATTGTATTCGTGCAAAAGTATGTAACAGCTAGAAGGAAGCGTTTCCGACCCTATAAGGTATATATATTCTTTATCAGGGTCACTAGCCAAGTCGATATAGCCATGTCCATCAGTCTGTCTGTCCGTATGAACGCTGAGATCTCGGAAACTACAAAAGCTAGAAGGTTGAGACGTAGCGCAAGTTTATTTCAAAAAAGTGCCACGCCCCCTCTAACGCCCACAATCGCCCACTAACGATTTTAAAATGTCTGGCGCCCACACCTTTAAAGATTTCCGAGAAGTATAAATACAATTTTGTTGTGTATATTTATACCTATCGAAATGTAGAAGACATTTTTCAAATCGGACCATTCATTAAAAAGTTATTAGCAATCAAAAAAATGTTACATATCCATCTCCCTCGCACTCCCTTTAGCTGAGTGACGGGTATTAGATAGTCGGGACATTCTCATTTGTTTTATTATATTATTTTTTTCTTTTTTTACATCGAGCTTTTAAGAGACTCAAAGCTTCTTCTAATGGTTTATAACGGCTTGATGACTTAAGCCAAGCTCTTGACCGATGCTACGGCTACTACTATGCGGGTTTTATCGCAATTTTCTACAACAGGCCTTCCTTCTTTGACCACCTCTGCACCAGAACAAAACCGTTGACACCATCGTTGTGCGGTCGAAATGGAAACTGTATCGTGTCCATAAACTGCACAAATTTTATTGGCGGCTTGAGAAGCATTTTTCCTTTATCGTAGTAGTACTGTAAAATATGCCATATTTTCTCTTTATTTTGCTCCATGATTTCGACGCTATAACTCACGAACGACTTAAAAGAAAAGACAATCAATCAAACACGTGTTAGCGCGTGAGCTTTCCAAAAAGGTATATTATGTCCAGATGCGACGAACAAAACAAGAACTACGCGCTTTCAGCGCCACCTAGCGAAAATACCGCAAGACTTTTTTGACAACCTAATATTTACATAAATATACCAAAATACAGTCCACTTCATCTACATACATTCCCGAACTAATTGTTTCAATTGTGATAAATTTCCGCAAACATATTTTGCATTTGAACGCTATTCCGCAATTTGAAATACGCACAGACAATAAGATAAGATAAGCAAAGTCTTCAAATTTCCGCAAACTTTTTTGCCATTTCAAAGCTATTCCGCTATTCGCACCCTCAAATACATACATACAAATATATATAATCCAGCACACAGTGGGTCAAGAGCTCACAATTAATGTTCCTTCCAAGGAGACGGAATTACCGTCCGTAATTTTTTACAACAATTATAAAATAAAATATACTTCATATTTAGCTTATTTCTCTATCCGAGACTTTAGAACATTGATTCCCATTAATTAATTGTACCCGTTACTCGTAAAGTAAAAGGGTAAATCGTATTCGTGCAAATGTCTGCCTGTCTGTCTGTATGAGCGCTGAGATCTCGGAAACTATAAAAGCTAGAGGTTTGGCAGCGCAAGTTTGTTTGATATCAACTTAGCAGAACACCCACACTAAAGTTCAAAATTTCCAAAATCTTTTTCCATGGGAATTTGCCATTATTTATCCGTAAATTATTCGTGAAAGAAAAAATTTAGTTCCTCCTTTTTCTTTCACGAATAATTTTCAAATAAATAACGGCAAATTCTCATTTAAAAATATTTTGGAAATTTTTAACTTTAGTGTGGGAACATCTCATAATTTTAAAAATAATTGAGCGGAAAATTGTTTTCTTTCACGAATAATTTACGAATAAATAACGGCAAATTGTCGATAGAAAAAAATTTGCATTTTCAAAAGTTGCATTGCTAACTTTATGCACATGGAGCCGCCTTAAAGGGACTTCAACGCACCATTCAAGGGTGCTTAGCCTCCTTACAATTTACCGGCATCGACATTGAGAATTGGGACCCTATACACGTTTATACGTGCTCCACAAAACTTTCAAAGCTTACGCTCTCGTTACGGGAGCAATCCATCCAAAATAAAGCCGAAAATCCTACTTGGCTCGAGCTTGATTCCTTTCTAACCGAGCGCCATCGATCTCTAAAGGCCGTCGATAGCATCTGGTCTGCTAATTAACTCCAAGTTCATTCTTAAGGCACAAAGCGAATGGCAGAATTGCCAAGAATAACTTCTTTTACCACGAGGGTACTTCCAATACCCAAGACTGTGATCTGTGTTTCAAAGAAAAACACCGGTCCACGCTTTCTCCAAATGCGGGTAAATGATAGTGCAGCCTACATCCAAGATAAGCAGTCAGAAATTGCAGGATTGCACAAGCGATCACACTTGTTTCACTTGTTGTATCCAAGCAACAGTTCTACAAATCCTCCTAGGCTATCATCAAGGCGGACATTAATCCCACACAGAATTTCCTCCTTCTCAGCGCGTGTTTCCAACGTGCATGGGACTACCCGAATTTCCGATCCGGACCCGATGACGCCAAAAGGGCGTTTAATTTCTAAAGGCAGTGTCGAGCGGCAGTTTTCTCCAGATGTCCACATCCCGCTTGCTCGCACTGCCCTTCGCTCTCCCTCTCCAACTCTCCCCCAAGTCTCAGTAGTTCACTTTTCAAAACGTGTCACGTACTCCTGCAGGGCCACGGTTGCAATATCTATGCTTGGACTCCTGACCATAACAGCATGAGCATGTTATCATTGTCAACTTCTGTACAACCCCAGGAATCTGGCATATCTGACGTGTACAGAGAATACATCTTTGGGCCTAGTACACAGCCTTGGGGTACTCCGGCTGAGACTGGACGTTTTGACGATTTTTCACCATCGACAATTACACTAAATTTTCTTTCCGATAAAATGCTCTGAATGAGGAGAAAAAGTTGTGGCGTTAGTAGGATCTTTAGCTTGCTTAGGAGACCGTCGTGCCATACCCTTTTAAAGGCTTGTTGGATGTCCATGATCTCTGCAACTGTGTACATTTTGGCTTCCAGAGCGACTTTTCTGACTTTTTCGGAAGTCTAATTGACACTTTAAAAATAGCTCTGCCTACACATTCCATTCCAAGGATCCAATCCAGTATAACACTTTCCATCAATTTGCCCAATGCAGATAAGAGACTAATTGGCCTGTATGCATCTACTTCGATAATAGCACTCTTCCATGCACTTGGGTAATGACTCAGCCTTAAGACGCTGTTAAACAACTGGACTATAAATAGCAATCCTTTGAAGGAAAGAACTTTTAGCGTTTTGTTGTCGAGTAGGTTTTTGAGCTTTCCGATCTGTGTCTTAACCTGGTTACAGGCTTAGTGGGAAGAGCCATTTGACCGACTCTTATTTTCAGCTGTACGAACAGCTGAAAGCATTTTGTGGGACCAGATTGATTCTATTTAGGTTCGGAAGATGCCTTTGGTTCGGTGTAGCAGATGTCGAAGCAGTTTATATATTTTCCATCAAACCTGCTACCGCAGCTTCAAAATCATCTGGATGGTTAATGACAGCATTGAGATTTATGCTTTTGTCCAGGGTTTTCTTAAACTATTCAACGCAGGAGCCGGGCGGTAGTATGAATTTCCATTTGGCCTTGCATTGCGGTATTTGGCGAAGCGTTGCAACAATTGAGGATAGCTCGTATTTGGTTCCGACCGAGAGTTTATTGAGTGGTACTCCATTTACGTCGAAAAAGTCCAGAGCAGTAGGCGTAAGTCTGGTACTCGAAGAATTGAAGGTAGGTCCCCCAGTGGCTAGAACCATGAGCTTTCCCCGACAACAAGACCTTAAATTTCCCCATTATTGATGCTTGGCATTAAGGTCACCTCCAGCCAAGAATTTTGGGCCTAGAGAAAGAAAAGTCCTGAGAGTCTTGGTAATGAGTTGTCTATTGAATTGTTAAGAAGGAAAATACGAAGTTCTTCACTTTTCTTAACTATAGAGGAGAGGTCTGTAAGTTGGGACGGTCTGTAAGTTGGGACGGTCTGTAAGTTGGGACGGTCTGTAAGTTGGGACACACCATTTTCTCCTAACTTTTCCACTAAAAATTTTTTTTTTTTTTACTAACAAAACTTTTGGGTAAAACATTAGAAACCAGGCTCAAGCCAGGTCTATGCTCTGACAATTGTGTATAATTTTTCACCAAAAAAGATTCTATCACTTTTTTCAAAATTTTATAAAATATTTTTAACGTTCTCAAATTAAATTGGTAAGAAAATTAAAAGAATAATCAGATTAATTTGACAGTCAGAAAAAATGTTATTATTTTTTCACGAAACTACACATAAGTTGGGACATTAGGCGTGTAAGTTGAGACACCCGTTGCGCATATAAAAAGGCCTCAGCCCGACAGAGGTGGCTTTCTGCCTGGTAAATTTGTTTGAAAATAGGGGAAATGTGATCGTTCAAAGACCCTTTTGATTAAATTAACATAAATAATTAGTTTCTAAAGGTGAGTTTGGGTTTGTCGTTTTTTGGCACTTAACAAATTTTTTTTTTGTAGTTTTGCCAAAGAAAAAATAATATTATCTTTTGTTTATTTTGAAGTTAAAATACTAACCTTTCTATCGGTACCTAATGCGTGAAGTTTCATAAGCAAATGTAGAAATGGCAGACCTCTCCGCTACCTCTTGCATTCCATAATCCGATTATCAGTGTTGAGACTGTCATTTCCTAGAAATTAGTACCTTGGGGAAGCATCCTCCAGACGAAATATTCCTAGTAGCGACTACGACAGATGACGACCCAAAGCACAATTCAAGGAGAAGTAATAAGCTGCAGAAAATCCAGAGTTGGAAAACTTATAATTCAAACCAAAAACTTATTACAAGCTAAAAAATTAATAAATCTTTACAACATACCCTGAAACACCCTCTATGTCAATCTCCCAATAAAAATAACAGAGAACCGAAGTCTTAACTGCACAAAAGGTGTTATTTACTCTAACGATCTACGTGGAATCGAAGAAGAAGTTATATTGGGTTGTCAAAAAAGTCCTGCGGTATTTTTATTATAAAATTTTTTTTTTTTTACATCGAGCTTTTAAGTGACTCAAAGCTTCTTCTAATGGTTTATAACGGCTTGATGACTTGACCGATGCTCCGGCTACTATGCCGGTTTTATCGCAATTTTCTACGACAGGCCTTCCTTCTTTGACCACCTCTGCACCAGAACAAAAACGTTGACACCATCGTTGTGCGGTCGAAATGGAAACTGTATCGTGTCCATAAACTGCACAAATTTTATTGGCGGCTTGAGAAGCATTTTTCCTTTATCGTAGTAGTACTGTAAAATATGCCATATTTTCTCTTTATTTTGCTCCATGATTTCGACGCTACGTGTCTGTGTGTACTTTTGAAAATGCAAATTTGTTTCTATCGACAATTTGCCGTTATTTATTCGTAAATTATTCGTGAAAGAAAAAAATTTTCCGCTCAATTATTTTTAAAATTGTGAGATGTTCCCACACTAAAGTTAAAAATTTCCAAAACATTTTTAAATGAGAATTTGCCGTTATTTATCCGAAAATTATTCGTGAAAGAAAAAGGAGCACCTAAATTTTTTCTTTCACGAATAATTTACGGATAAATAATGGCAAATTCCCATGGAAAAAGATTTTGGAAATTTTGAACTTTAGTGTGGGTGTTCTGCTAAGTTGATATCAAACAAACTTGCGCTGCCAAACCTCTAGCTTTTATAGTTTCCGAGATCTCAGCGCTCATACAGACAGACAGGCAGACATTTGCACGAATACAATATACCCTTTTACTTTACGAGTAACGGGTATAATTAATTAATGGGAATCAATGTTCTAAAGTCTCGGATAGAGAAATAAGCTAAATATGAAGTATATTTTATTTTATAATTGTTGTAAAAAATTACGGACGGTAATTCCGTCTCCTTGGAAGGAACATTAATTATGAGCTCTTGACCCACTGTGTGCTGGATTATATATATTTGTATGTATGTATTTGAGGGTGCGAATAGCGGAATAGCTTTGAAATGGCAAAAAAGTTTGCGGAAATTTGAAGACTTCGCTTATCTTATCTTATTGTCTGTGCGTATTTCAAATTGCGGAATAGCGTTCAAATGCAAAATATGTTTGCGGAAATTTATCACAATTGAAACAATTAGTTCGGGAATGTATGTAGATGAAGTGGACTGTATTTTGGTATATTTATGTAAATATTAGGTTGTCAAAAAAGTCTTGCGGTATTTTCGCTAGGTGGCGCTGAAAGCGCGTAGTTCTTGTTTTGTTCGTCGCATCTGGACATAATATACCTTTTTGGAAAGCTCACGCGCTAACACGTGTTTGATTGATTGTCTTTTCTTTTAAGTCGTTCGTGAGTTATAGCGTCGAAATCATGGAGCAAAATAAAGAGAAAATGTAAATATTAGGTTGTCAAAAAAGTCTTGCGGTATTTTCGCTAGGTGGCGCTGAAAGCGCGTAGTTCTTGTTTTGTTCGTCGCATCTGGACATAATATACCTTTTTGGAAAGCTCACGCGCTAACACGTGTTTGATTGATTGTCTTTTCTTTTAAGTCGTTCGTGAGTTATAGCGTCGAAATCATGGAGCAAAATAAAGAGAAAATATGGCATATTTTACAGTACTACTACGATAAAGGAAAAATGCTTCTCAAGCCGCCAATAAAATTTGTGCAGTTTATGGACACGATACAGTTTCCATTTCGACCGCACAACGATGGTGTCAACGTTTTTGTTCTGGTGCAGAGGTGGTCAAAGAAGGAAGGCCTGTCGTAGAAAATTGCGATAAAATCGGCATAGTAACCGGAGCATCGGTCAAGTCATCAAGCCGTTATAAACCATTAGAAGAAGCTTTGAGTCACTTAAAAGCTCGATGTAAAAAAAAAAAAAATTTTATAATAAAACAAGAGAGAACGCTATAGTCGGGTTGGTGTCCCGACTATCTAATACCCGTCACTCAGCTAAAGGGAGTGCGAACGCTGTACTCGGGTTGGTGTCCCGACTATCTATTGGGGCTAAAGGGAGTGCGAGGGAGATAGATATATGAACAATTTTGATTGCGTATAACTTTTTAATGAATGGTCCGATTTGAAAAATGTCTTCTACATTTCGATAGGTATTGATAAACACAATAAAACTGCATTTTTACTTTTCCGAAATATTGAAATTTTTAAAATCGTATATAAGCGATTGTGGGCGTTAGAGGGGGCGTGGCACCCTTTTGAAAAAAACTTGCGCTGCGTAGGAACTCCTAGAATCTGCATGCAAAACGCCAATCTTCTAGCTTTTATAGTTTCCGAGATCTCAGCGTTCATACAGACAGACGGACAGACAGACAGACAGACGGACAGACGGACAGACGGACATGGCTAGATCGACTCGGCTAGTGATCCTGATCAAGAATATATATACTTTATAGGGTCGGAAACGTTTCCTTCTAGCTGTTACATACTTTTGCACGAATACAATATACCCTTTTACTCTACGAGTAACGGGTATAAATACCGCAGGACTTTTTTGACAACCCAATATAACTTCTTCTTCGATTCCACGTAGATCGTTAGAGTAAATAACACCTTTTGTGCAGTTAAGACTTCGGTTCTCTGTTATTTTTATTGGGAGATTGATATAGAGGGTGTTTCAGGGTATGTTGTAAAGATTTATTAATTTTTTAGCTTGTAATAAGTTTTTGGTTTGAATTATAAGTTTTCCAACTCTGGATTTTCTGCAGCTTATTACTTCTCCTTGAATTGTGCTTTGGGTCGTCATCTGTCGTAGTCGCTACTAGGAATATTTCGTCTGGAGGATGCTTCCCCCAAGGTACTAATTTCTAGGAAATGACAGTCTCAACACTGATAATCGGATTATGGAATGCAAGAGGTAGCGGAGAGGTCTGCCATTTCTACATTTGCTTATGAAACTTCACGCATTAGGTACCGATAGAAAGGTTAGTATTTTAACTTCAAAATAAACAAAAGATAATATTATTTTTTCTTTGGCAAAACTACAAAAAAAAAATTTGTTAAGTGCCAAAAAACGACAAACCCAAACTCACCTTTAGAAACTAATTATTTATGTTAATTTAATCAAAAGGGTCTTTGAACGATCACATTTCCCCTATTTTCAAACAAATTTACCAGGCAGAAAGCCACCTCTGTCGGGCTGAGGCCTTTTTATATGCGCAACGGGTGTCTCAACTTACACGCCTAATGTCCCAACTTATGTGTAGTTTCGTGAAAAAATATTAACATTTTTTCTGACTGTCAAATTAATCTGATTATTCTTTTAATTTTCTTACCAATTTAATTTGAGAACGTTAAAAATATTTTATAAAATTTTGAAAAAAGTGATAGAATCTTTTTTGGTGAAAAATTATACACAATTGTCAGAGCATAGACCTGGCTTGAGCCTGGTTTCTAATGTTTTACCCAAAAGTTTTGTTAGTAAAAAAAAAAAAAAAATTTTTTGGAAAAGTTTGGAGAAAATGGTGTGTCCCAACTTACAGACCGTCCCAACTTACAGACCTCTTCTCTATGGTTCAGAAAAGTGAAGAACTTCGTCTTTTCCTTCTTAACAACTCAATAGACATAATGCTCATTACCAAGACTCTCTTTCTTTCTCTAGGCCCACAATTCTTGGCTGGAGGTGACCTTAATGCCAAGCATCAATAATGGGGAAATTTAAGGTCTTGTTGTCGGGGAAAGCTCATGGTTCTAGCTACTGGGGGACCTACCTTCAATTCTTCGAGTACCAAACTTACGCCTACTGCTCTGGACTTTTTCGTCGTAAATGGAGTACCACTCAATAAACTCTCGGTCGGAACCAAATACGAGCTATCCTCAATTGTTGCAACGCTTCGCCAAATACCGCAATGCAAGGCCAAATGGAAATTCATACTACCGCCCGGCTCCTGCGTTGAATAGTTTAAGAAAACCCTGGACAAAAGCATAAATCTCAATGCTGTCATTAACCATCCAGATGATTTTGAAGCTGCGGTAGCAGGTTTGATGGAAAATATATAAACTGCTTCGACATCCGCTACACCGAACCAAAGGCATCTTCTGAACCAAAATAGAATCAATCTGGTCCCACAAAATGCTTTAGTTCTCGTACAGCTGAAAATAAGAGTCGGTCAAATGGCTCTTCCCACTAAGCCTGTAACCAGGTTAAGATACAGATCGGAAAGCTCAAAAACCTACTCGACAACAAAACGCTAAAAGTTCTTTCCTTCAAAGGACTGCTATTTATAGTCCAGTTGTTTAACAGCGTCTTAAGGCTGAGTCATTACCCAAGTGCATGGAAGAGTGCTATTATTACAATGATTCCCAAGCCAGGAAAGCAACCCACCGAAGTAGATGCATACAGCCAATTAGTCTCTTACCTGCATTGGGCAAAATGATGGAAAGTGTTATACTGGATTGGATCCTTGGAATGGAATGTGTAGGCAGAGCTATTTTTAAAGTGTCAATTAGACTTCCGAAAAAGTCAGAAAAGTCGCTCTGGAAGCCAAAATGTACACAGTTGCAGAGATCATGGACATCCAACAAGCCTTTAAAAGGGTATGGCACGACGGTCTCCTAAGCAAGCTAAAGATCCTACTAACGCCACAACTTTTTCTCCTCATTCAGAGCATTTTATCGGAAAGAAAATTTAGTGTAATTGTCGATGGTGAAAAATCGTCAAAACGTCCAGTCTCAGCCGGAGTACCCCAAGGCTGTGTACTAGGCCCAAAGATGTATTCTCTGTACACGTCAGATATGCCAGATTCCTGGGGTTGTACAGAAGTTGACAATGATAACATGCTCATGCTGTTATGGTCAGGAGTCCAAGCATAGATATTGCAACCGTGGCCCTGCAGGAGTACGTGACACGTTTTGAAAAGTGAACTACTGAGACTTGGGGGAGAGTTGGAGAGGGAGAGCGAAGGGCAGTGCGAGCAAGCGGGATGTGGACATCTGGAGAAAACTGCCGCTCGACACTGCCTTTAGAAATTAAACGCCCTTTTGGCGTGATCGGGTCCGGATCGGAAATTCGGGTAGTCCCATGCACGTTGGAAACACGCGCTGAGAAGGATGAAATTCTGTGTGGGATTAATGTCCGCCTTGATGATAGCCTAGGAGGATTTGTAGAACTGTTGCTTGGATACAACAAGTGAAACAAGTGTGATCGCTTGTGCAATCCTGCAATTTCTGGCTGCTTGCAAAGCAGTTGGACTGCTTATCTTGGATGTAGGCTGCACTATCATTTACCCGCATTTGGAGAAAGCGTGGACCGGTGTTTTTCTTTGAAACACAGATCACAGTCTTGGGTATTGGAAGTACCCTCGTGGTAAAAGAAGTTATTCTTGGCAATTCTGACATTCGCTTTGTGCCTTAAGAATGAACTTGGAGTTAATTAGCAGACCAGATGCTATCGACGGCCTTTAGAGATCGATGGCGCTCGGTTAGAAAGGAATCAAGCTCGAGCCAAGTAGGATTTTCGGCTTTATTTTGGATGGATTGCTCCCGTAACGAGAGCGTAAGCTTTGGAAGCTTTGTGGAGCACGTATAAACGATGTTGATGCCGGTAAATTGTAAGGAGGTTAAGCACCCTTGAATGGTGCGTTGAAGTCCCTTTAAGGCGGCTCCATGTGCATAAAGTTAGCAATGCAACTTTTGAAAATGCAAATTTTTTTCTATCGACAATTTGCCGTTATTTATTCGTAAATTATTCGTGAAAGAAAACAATTTTCCGCTCAATTATTTTTAAAATTATGAGATGTTCCCACACTAAAGTTAAAAATTTCCAAAATATTTTTAAATGAGAATTTGCCGTTATTTATTTGAAAATTATTCGTGAAAGAAAAAGGAGGAACTAAATTTTTTCTTTCACGAATAATTTACGGATAAATAATGGCAAATTCCCATGTAAAAAGATTTTGGAAATTTTGAACTTTAGTGTGGGTGTTCTGCTAAGTTGAGATCTCAGCGCTCATACAGACAGACAGGCAGACATTTGCACGAATACAACATACCCTTTTACTTTACGAGTAACGGGTATAATTAATTAATGGGAATCAATGTTCTAAAGTCTCGGATAGAGAAATAAGCTAAATATGAAGTATATTTTATTTTAAAATTGTTGTAAAAAATTACGGACGGTAATTCCGTCTCCTTGGAAGGAACATTAATTGTGAGCTCTTGACCCACTGTGTGCTGGATTATATATATTTGTATGTATGTATTTGAGGGTGCGAATAGCGGAATAGCTTTGAAATTGCGGAATAGCGTTCAAATGCAAAATATGTTTGCGGAAATTTATCACAATTGAAACAATTAGTTCGGGAATGTATGTAGATGAAGTGGACTGTATTTTGGTATATTTATGTAAATATTAGGTCTTGCGGTATTTTCGCTAGGTGGCGCTGAAAGCGCGTAGTTCTTGTTTTGTTCGTCGCATCTGGACATAATATACCTTTTTGGAAAGCTCACGCGCTAACACGTGTTTGATTGATTGTTTTTTCTTTTAAGTCGTTCGTGAGTTATAGCGTCGAAATCATGGAGCAAAATAAAGAGAAAATATGGCATATTTTACAGTACTACTACGATAAAGGAAAAATGCTTCTCAAGCCGCCAATAAAATTTGTGCAGTTTATGGACACGATACAGTTTCCATTTCGACCGCACAACGATGGTGTCAACGTTTTTGTTCTGGTGCAGAGGTGGTCAAAGAAGGAAGGCCTGTCGTAGAAAATTGCGATAAAACCGGCATAGTAGCCGGAGCATCGGTCAAGTCATCAAGCCGTTATAAACCATTAGAAGAAGCTTTGAGTCACTTAAAAGCTCGATGTAAAAAAAAAAAAATTTTATAATAAAAATACTGCAGGACTTTTTTGACAACCCAATATAACTTCTTCTTCGATTCCACGTAGATCGTTAGAGTAAATAACACCTTTTGTGCAGTTAAGACTTCGGTTCTCTGTTATTTTTATTGGGAGATTGATATAGAGGGTGTTTCAGGGTATGTTGTAAAGATTTATTAATTTTTTAGCTTGTAAAAAGTTTTTGGTTTGAATTATAAGTTTTCCAACTCTGGATTTTCTGCAGCTTATTACTTCTCCTTGAATTGTGCTTTGGGTCGTCATCTGTCGTAGTCGCTACTAGGAATATTTCGTCTGGAGGATGCTTCCCCCAAGGTACTAATTTCTAGGAAATGACAGTCTCAACACTGATAATCGGATTATGGAATGCAAGAGGTAGCGGAGAGGTCTGCCATTTCGACATTTGCTTATGAAACTTCACGCATTAGGTACCGATAGAAAGGTTAGTCTTTTAACTTCAAAATAAACAAAAGATAATATTATTTTTTCTTTGGCAAAACTAAAAAAAAAAATTTTTTAAGTGCCAAAAAACGACAAACCCAAACTCACCTTTAGAAACTAATTATTTATGTTAATTTAATCAAAAGGGTCTTTGAACGATCACATTTCCCCTATTTTCAAACAAATTTACCAGGCAGAAAGCTACCTCTGTCGGGCTGAGGCCTTTTTATATGCGAAACGGGTGTCTCAACTTACACGCCTAATGTCCCAACTTATGTGTAGTTTCGTGAAAAAATAATAACATTTTTTCTGACTGTCAAATTAATCTGATTATTCTTTTAATTTTCTTACCAATTTAATTTGAGAACGTTAAAAATATTTTATAAAATGTTGAAAAAAGTGATAGAATCTTTTTGGTGAAAAATTATACACAATTGTCAGAGCATAGACCTGGCTTGAGCCTGGTTTCTAATGTTTTACCCAAAAGTTTTGTAAAGAAAAAAAACAAAAATTTTAGTGGAAAAGTTTGGAGAAAATGGTGTGTCCCAACTTACAGACCGTCCCAACTTACAGACCGTCCCAACTTACAGACCGTCCCAACTTACAGACCTCTCCTCTATAGTTAAGAAAAGTGAAGAACTTCGTCTTTTCCTTCTTAACAATTCAATAGACAACTCATTACCAAGACTCTCAGGACTTTTCTTTCTCTGGCCCAAAATTCTTGGCTGGAGGTGACCTTAATGCCAAGCATCAATAATGGGGAAATTTAAGGTCTTGTTGTCGGGGAAAGCTCATGGTTCTAGCCACTGGGGGACCTACCTTCAATTCTTCGAGTACCAGACTTACGCCTACTGCTCTGGACTTTTTCGACGTAAATGGAGTACCACTCAATAAACTCTCGGTCGGAACCAAATACGAGCTATCCTCAATTGTTGCAACGCTTCGCCAAATACCGCAATGCAAGGCCAAATGGAAATCCATACTACCGCCCGGCTCCTGCGTTGAATAGTTTAAGAAAACCCTGGACAAAAGCATAAATCTCAATGCTGTCATTAACCATCCAGATGATTTTGAAGCTGCGGTAGCAGGTTTGATGGAAAATATATAAACTGCTTCGACATCCGCTACACCGAACCAAAGGCATCTTCTGAACCAAAATAGAATCAATCTGGTCCCACAAAATGCTTTAGTTCTCGTACAGCTGAAAATAAGAGTCGGTCAAATGGCTCTTCCCACTAAGCCTGTAACCAGGTTAAGATACAGATCGGAAAGCTCAAAAACCTACTCGACAACAAAACGCTAAAAGTTCTTTCCTTCAAAGGACTGCTATTTATAGTCCAGTTGTTTAACAGCGTCTTAAGGCTGAGTCATTACCCAAGTGCATGGAAGAGTGCTATTATTACAATGATTCCCAAGCCAGGAAAGCAACCCACCGAAGTAGATGCATACAGGCCAATTAGTCTCTTACCTGCATTGGGCAAATTTATGGAAAGTGTTATACTGGATTAAGACGCTGTTAAACAACTGGACTATAAATAGCAATCCTTTGAAGGAAAGAACTTTTTAGCGTTTTGTTGTCGAGTAGGTTTTTGAGCTTTCCGATCTGTGTCTTAACCTGGTTACAGGCTTAGTGGGAAGAGCCATGACCGACTCTTATTTTCAGCTGTACAAACAGCTGAAAGCATTTTGTGGGATCAGATTGATTCTATTTAGGTTCGGAAGATGCCTTTGGTTCAGTGTAGCAGTTGTCGAAGCGAGTTTATATATTTTCCATCAAACTTGTTACGCAGCTTCAAAATCATCTGGATGGTTAACGGCAGCATTGAGATTTATGCTTTGTCCAGGGTTTTTTAAACTATTCAACGCGAGCGGGAGGAAGTATGAATTTCCATTTGGCCTTGTTGCGGTATTTGCGAAGCGTTGCAACAATTGAGGATAGCTCGTATTTGGTTCCGACCGAGAGTTTATTAGTGGTACTCCATTTACGTCGAAAAAGTCCAGAACAGTAGGCGTAAGTCTGGTACTCGAAGGGTGAAGGTAGGTCCCCCATTGGCTAATACCATGAAACTTTCTCTGAAAAAGACCTAAATTTCCCCATTATTGTGCTTGGCATTAAGGTCACCTCCGGCCAAGAATTTTGGGCCAGAAGAAGAAAAGTCCTGAGAGTCTTGGTAATGAGTTGTCCTATTGGTGTTAAGAAGGAAAAGACGAAGTTCTTCACTTTTCTTAACTATAGAGTCTGTAAGTTGGGACAGACGGTAAGTTGGGACGGTCTGAAGTTGGGACGATGCAAGTTGGGAACACATTTTCTTAACTTTTCCCCCAAAATTTTTTTCACTAACAAAACTTTTGGGTAAAACATTAGGGTAGTCAAGCTGAATGTCTCCTGATAATTGTGTATATTTTCACCAAAAGTTTTGTTAGTGAAAAAAAATTTTAGTGGAAAAGTTAGGAGAAAATGGTGTGTCCCAACTTACAGACCGTCCCAACACAGACCGTCCCAACTTACAGAACCCGTCCCAACTTACAGACCTCTCCTCTATAGTTAAGAAAAGTGAAGAACTTCGTCTTTTCCTTCTTAACAATTCAATAGACAACTCATTACCAAGACTCTCAGGACTTTTCTTTCTCTGGCCCAAAATTCTTGGCTGGAGGTGACCTTAATGCCAAGCATCAATAATGGGGAAATTTAAGGTCTTGTTGTCGGGAAAGCTCATGGTTCTAGCCACTGGGGGACCTACCTTCAATTCTTCGAGTACCAGACCCGCCTACTGCTCTGGACTTTTTCGACGTAAATGGAGTACCACTCAATAAACTCTCGGTCGGACAAATACGAGCTATCCTCAATTGTTGCAACGCTTCGCCAAATACCGCAATGCAAGGCCAAATGAAATTCCATACTACCGCCCGGCTCCTGCGTTGAATAGTTTAAGAAAGCCCTGGACAAAAGCATAAATCTCAATGCTGTCATTAACCATCCAGATGATTTTGAAGCTGCAGTAACCAGTTTTGATGGAAAGTATATAAACTGCTTCGACATCTGCTACACCGAACCAAGGCATCTTCCGAACCTAAATAGAATCAATCTGATCCCCAAAATGCTTTCAGCTGTTCGTACAGCTGAAAATAAGAAGTCCAAATGGCTCTTCCCACTAAGCCTGTAACCAGGTTAAGACACAGATCGGAAAGCTCAAACCTACTCGACAACAAAACGCTAAAAGTTCTTTCCTTCAAAGGATTGCTATTTATAGTCCAGTTGTTTAACAGCGTCTTAATCCAGTATAACACTTTCCATAAATTTGCCCAATGCAGGTAAGAGACTAATTGGCCTGTATGCATCTATTTCAGTAGGTTACTTTCCTGACTTGGGAATCATTGTAATAATAGCACTCTTCCATGCACTTGGGTAATGACTCAGCCTTAAGACGCTGTTAAACAACTGGACCACAAATAGCAGTCCTTTGAAGGAAAAAAAACTTTACGTTTTGTTGTCGAGTAGGTTTTTAGGCTTCCGGATCGTATCTTGGCTGGTTACAGGCTTGTGGGAAAAATTCGACCGACTTCTTATTTTTCAGCTGTAGAAGAATAAAGCATTTTGTGGGACAGATTGATTCTATTTTATTTCAGAAGATGCCTTTATTCGGTGTAGCAGATGTCGAAGCAATTATATATTCCATCAAACCTTGTACAACTTCAAAATATGTTAATGACCAGCATTGAACTATGCTTTTGTCCAGGAATTTCTTAAATATTAACCAGAACTTGGAATTTGAATCTTGACCATTGATGAAGCTCACTGTTGTCGACCGAGGAGTGTTTACGTCGAAGAAGTCGACGTAGGCGTAAGTGGTACTCGAAGAATTAGGTGCCAGTGGCTAGAACCATGAGCTTTCCCCGACGACAAGAACTTAAATTTCCCCATTATTGATGCTTGGCATTAAGGTCACCTCCAGCCAGAATTTGGGCCAGAGAAGAAAAGTCCTGAAATCTTGGTAATGAGTTGTTCGTTGAATTGTGAAGAAGGAAAAGACGAGAAGTTTTCACTTTTCTTAACTATAGAGGAGAGGTCTATAGAGTCGAGACGGTCTGTAAGTTTGGGACGATTGGAGATTGGGACGGTCTGTGGGTGGGACACACCATTTTCTTCAAACTTTTCCACTAAAATTTTGTTTTTTTTTCTTTACAAAACTTTTTGGGGTAAAACATTAGAAACCAGGCTCAAGCCAGGTTCTATGCTCTGACAATTGTGTATAATTTTTCACCAAAAGATTCTATCACTTTTTTCAACATTTTATAAAAATATTTTTAACGTTCTCAAATTAAATTGGTAAGAAAATTAAAAAGAATAATCAGATTAATTTGACAGTCGAAAAAATGTTGGTATTTTTTCCAAAAACTCCACATAAATTGGGAAAGGCGTGTAAGTTGAGACACCCATTTCGCTATAAAAAGGCCTCAGCCCGACGGGTAGTTCTGCGGTAAATTTGTTTGAAAATAGGGGAAATGTGATCGTTCAAAGACCCTTTGCTGATTAAATTAACATAAATGATTAGTTTCTAAAGGTGAGTTTGGAGTTTGTCGTTTTTTGGCACTTAAAAAATTTTTTTTTTAGTTTTGCCAAAGAAAAATAATATCTTTTGTTTATTTTGAAGTTAAAAGACAACCTTTCTATCGTTACCTAATGCGTGAAGTTTCATAAGCAAATGTCGAAATGTCTGAGCACTCTCCGCTACCTCTTGCATTCCATAATCCGATTATCAGTGTTGAGATGTCATTTCTAGAAATTAGTACCTTGGGGAAGCATCCTCCGAGACGAAATATTCTAGTAGCGACTACGATAGATGACGAGAAGCATAATTCAAGGAGAAGTAATAAGCTGCAAGAAAATCCGAGGAGTTGGAAAACTTAGAAATTCAAACCAAAAAGCTGTTTAAAGCTAAAAAATTAATAAATCTTTACAACATACCCTGAAACACCCTCTATATCAATCTCCCAATAAAAATAACAGAGAACCGAAATCTTAACTGCAAAAGGTGTTATTTACTCTAACTGATCTACGTGGAATCGAAAAAAAGAGATATATTGGGTTGTCAAAAAAGTCTGCAGTATTTTTATTATAAAATTTTTTTTTTTACATCGGCTTTAAGTGACTCAAGCTTCTTCTAATGGTTTATAACTGTAGCTGATGACTTGACCGATGCTCCGGCTACTATGCCGGTTTTATAAATTTCTACGACAAACCTTCCTTCAATGTTTTCTGCCCAGAACAAAACGTTCGACCACCAGTTATTGCGGTCGGAAACTCAGAAACTGTATGCCGTGTCCATAAATACACAAATTGTTGGCGGCTTGAGGAAAACATTTTCATCGTAATAATTACTGTAAAATCTTGCCATATTTTTCTCTTTTATTTTGCTCCATGATTTCGACGCTATAACTCACGAACGCTTAGAAGAAAAAACAATCAATCAAACACGTGTTAGCGCGTGAGCTTCAAAAAAGGTATATTATGTCAGAATGCGACGAACAAAATAAGAACTCGCGCTTTCAGCAACACTAACCAATACCAAGACCTAATATGTAATAAATACCAAAATACAGTCCACTTCATCTACATACATTCCCGAACTATTGTTTCAATTGTGATAATCGTCCGCAAACATATTTTGCATTTGAACGCTATTAATTTCAAAGCTATTATTCGCTGATACGTACCCTAAAATACATACATACAAATATATGTAATCCAGCGCACATTGGGTCAAGAGCTACACGAATAATGTTCCTTCCAAGAGATGGAATTGCCGTCCGTAATTTTTACAACAATTTTAAAATAAAATATACTTCATATTTAGCTTATTTCTCTATCCGAGACTTTAGGAACATTGATTCCCAATTAATTATACCCGTTATAAAAAAGTAAAGGGTATGTTGTATTCGTGCAAATGTCTGCCTGTCTGTCATGTATGAGCAGCTGAGATCTCAACTAACTGAACACCCACACTAAAGTTCAAATTTCCAAAATCTACTTTTTTACATGGGGTTACCATTGTTATCCGTAAATTATTCGTGAAAGAAAAATTTAGTTCCTCCTTTTTCTTTCTGAAATAATTTTCAGATAAATAGCGGCAAATTCTCATTTAAATATTTTGGAAATTTTTTAACTTTTAGTGTGGGAATACCTCATAATTTTAAAAATAATTGAGCGGAAATTGTTTTCTTTCACGAATAATTTACGAATAAATAACGGCAAATTGTCGATGAAAAAATTTGCATTTTCAAAAGTTGCATTGCTAACTTTATGCACATGGAGCCGCCTTAAAGGGACTTCAACGCACCATTCAAGGGTGCTTAACCTCCTTACAATTTACCGGCATCAACATCGTTTATACGTGCTCCACAAAGCTTCCAAAACTTGCAGCTATATTGCAGGAGCAATCCATCCAAAATAAAGCCGAAAATCCTACTTGGCTCGAGCTTTGATTCCTTTCTAACCGAGCGCCATCGATCTCTAAAGGCCGTCGATAGCATCTGGTCTGCTAATTAACTCCAGAAGTTCATTCTTAAAGCACAAAGCGAATGTCAGAATTGCCAAGAATAACTTCTTTTACCACGAGGGTACTTCCAATACCCAAGACTGTGATCTGTGTTTCAAAGAAAAACACCGGTCCACGCTTTCTCCAAATGCGGGTAAATGATAGTGCAGCCTACATCAAGATAAGCAGTCCAACTGCTTTGCAAGCAGCCAGAAATTGCAGGATTGCACAAGCGATCACACTTGTTTCACTTGTTGTATCCAAGCAACAGTTCTACAAATCCTCCTAGGCTATCATCAAGGCGGACATTAATCCCACACAGAATTTCATCCTTCTCCAGCGCGTGTTTCCAACGTGCATGGGACTACCGAATTTCCCGATCCGGACCCGATCACGCCAAAAGGGCGTTTAATTTCTAAAGGCAGTGTCGAGCGGCAGTTTTCTCTCCAGATGTCCACATCCCGCTTGCTCGCACTGCCCTTCGCTCTCCCTCTCCAACTCTCCCCCAAGTCTCAGTAGTTCACTTTTCAAAACGTGTCACGTACTCCTGCAGGGCCACGGTTGCAGTATCTATGCTTGGACTCCTGACCATAACAGCATGAGCATGTTATCATTATCGCTTCTGTACAACCCCAGGAATCTGGCATATCTGACGTGTACGGAGACCATCTTTGGGCCTAGAAAATTTTTACGACTGTAAGGTACTCCGGCCGAGACTGGACGTTTTGACGTTTTTCACCATCGACAGTTACACTAAATTTTTCTTTCCGATAAAATGCTCTGAATGAGGAGAAAAAGTTGTGGCGTTAGTAGGATCTTTAGCTTGGCAAGGCCGTCGTGCCATACCCTTTTAAAAACTTGTTGATGTCCATGATCTCTGCAACTGTGTACATTTTGGCTTCAGAGCGACTTTTCTGACTTTTCGGAAGTCTAATTGACACTTTAAAAATGGCTCTGCCTACACATTCCATTCAAGGATCCAATCCAGTATAACACTTTCCATCATTTTGCTCCAATGCAGGTAAGAGACTAATTGGCTGTATGCATCTACTTCGGTGGGTTGCTTTCCTGGCTTAGGAATCATTGTAATAATAGCATAACTTCCATGCACTTGGGTAGCTCAGCCATAAGACGCTGTTAAACAACTGGACTATAAATAGCAGTCCTTTGAGGAAAGAACTTTTAGCGTTTTGTTGTCGAGTAGGTTTTTGAGCTTTCCGATCTGTATCTTAACCTGGTTACAGGCTTAGTGGGAAGAGCCATTTGACCGACTCTTATTTTCAGCTGTACGAGAACTAAAGCATTTTGTCGGGCCAGATTGATTCTATTTTGGTTCAGAAGATGCCTTTGGTTCGGTGTAGCGAATGTCGAAGCAGTTTATATATTTTCCATCAGGCGCACTGCGCGGGCATTAAAAATCATCTGGATGGTTAATGACAGCATTGAGATTTATGCTTTTGTCCGAGTTTTCTTAAACTATTTCAACAGGAGCCGGGCAGTGATATGAATTTCCATTTGGCCTTGCATTGCGGTATTTGGCGAAGCGTTGCAACAATTGAGGATAGCTCGTATTTGGTTCCGACCGAGAGTTTATTGAGTGGTACTCCATTTACGACGAAAAGTCCAGAGCAGTGAGCGTAAGTTTGGTACTCGAAGAATTGAAGGTAGGTCCCCCAGTAGCTAGAACCATGGGCTTTCCCCGACAACAAGACCTTAAATTTCCCCATTATTGATGCTTGGCATTAAGGTCACCTCCAGCCAGAATTGTGGGCCTAGAGAAAGAAAGAGTCTTGGTAATGAGCATTATGTCTATTGAGTTGTTAAGAAGGAAAAGACGAAGTTCTTCACTTTCTGAACCATAGAGAAGAGGTCTGTAAGTTGGGACGGTCTGTAAAGTTGGGACACACCATTTCTCGACTTTTCCAAAAATTTTTTTTTTTTTACTAACAAAACTTTTGGGTAAAACATTAGAAACCAGGCTCAAACCAGGTCTGTGCTCTGACAATTGTGTATAATTTTTCACCAAAAAAGATTCTATCACTTTTTCAAAATTTTATAAAATATTTTTAACGTTCTCAAATTAAATTGGTAAAGAAAATTAAAAAAATTAATCAGATTAATTTGACAGTCAGAAAAATGTTAATATTTTTTCACGAAACACATAAGTTAGGACATTAGGCGTGTAAGTTGAGACACCCGTTGCGCATATAAAAAGGCCTCAGCCCGACTTGAGGTGGCTTTCTGCCTGGTAAATTTGTTTGAAAATAGGGGAAATGTGATCGTTCAAAGACCCTTTTGATTAAATTAACATAAATAATTAGTTTCTAAAGGGTAGGTTGGGTTTGTCGTTTTTTGGCACTTAACAAATTTTTTTTGTAGTTTTGCCAAAGAAAAATAATATTATCTTTTGTTTATTTTGAAGTTAAAATACTTCGCCTTTCTATCAGTACCTAATGCGTGAAGTTTCATAAGCAAATGTAAATAGCAGACCTCTCCGCTACCTCTTGCATTCCGCAATCCGATTATCAGTGTTGAGACTGTCATTTCCTAGAAATTAGTACCTTGGGGAAACATCCTCCAGACGAAATATTCCTAGTAGCGACTACGACAGATGACTTAAAGCACAATTCAAGGAGAAGTAATAAGCTGCAGAAAATCCAGAGTTGGAAAACTTATAATTCAAACCAAAAACTTATTACAGCCAAAATTAATAAATCTTGACATATGAAACACCCTCTATATCAATCTCCCAATAAAAATAACAGAGACAAGAAGTCTTAACTGCACAAAAGATTTATTTACTCTAACGATCTACGTGGAATCGAAGAAGAAGTTATATTGGGTTTGTCAAAAGTCCTGCGGTATTTATGCCGTTACTCGTAGAGTAAAAGGGTATATTGTATTCGTTCAAAAGTATGTAACAGGGAGAAGGAAGCGTTTCGAACCCTATAAAGTATATATATTCTTGATCAGGATCACTAGCCGAGTCGATCTAGCCGCTCCGTCTGTCCGTCTGTCCGTCTGTCTGTCCGTCTGTCCGTCTGTCTGTATGAACGCTGAGATTTCGGAAACTATAAAAGCTAGAAGATTGGCGATTTGCATGCAGATTCTGGGCTTCCTACGCAGCGCAAGTTTTTTTTTTTTTCAAAAAGGGTGCCACGCCCCCTCAACAACACAATCGCTTATATACGATTTTAAAAATTTCAATATTTCGGAAAATAAAAATGCAGTTTTATTGTGTTTCATCAATACCTATCGAAATGTAGAAGACATTTTTCAAATCGGACCATTCATTAAAAAGTTATACGCAATCAAAATTGTTTATATATCTATCTCCCTCGCACTCCCTTTAGCCCCAATAGATAGTCGGGACACCAACCCGAGTACAGCGTTCGCACTCCTTTAGCTGAGTGACGGGTATTAGATAGTCGGGACACCAACCCGACTATGGCGTTCTCTCTTGTTTTATTATAAAATTTTTTTTATTTTACATCAGAGAGCTTTTAAGTGACTCAAAGCTTCTTCAAATGGTTTATAACAGCTTGATGACTTCGACCGATCTCCGGTTACTATGCCGATTTTATCGCAATTTTCTACGACAGGCCTTCCTTCTTTGACCACCTCTGCACCAAGAACAAAAACGTTGACACCATCGTTGTGCGGTCGAAATGGAAACTGTATCAGCAATACGTAAC
>JBAMCF010000196.1:0-25999 GCA_037075285.1 Drosophila lutescens
TTCTACGTCAAGAGCCGCTGCTAAAAGGAAAAGGAATGCAATGGACTCCTCCAATAAAAGCCAGGAAAAAAGGATTAAGTCACAGGAAAAAAAGCTATGTGAGTTGTGTTATGATGTTTACCCTGAATCGGGATATCTTAAGCATATTTCATCAGAGAAGCACAAGAGTGCAATAGTGAGGCACAATAATTGCGAAATTATTGAGATGGATTCGAATAGTTCATTTCCAATAAAGTCCTATCGAGTGCAGGCTCCGGGAACGGAATGCATAGATATTAAAGATTTATATAATAAATGTCAAGCAAATATTTTAAAAATCCTAACTAGTTGGAGCGAAGAATACAGGTCCATTAAATTTAGTATAAAAGTTTATGGATTGTATGTTAAATTCACAGAGGATGAAAACTGTATTGAAACACTAAAGCATTTTTCAACTGCTTACATATCAGTTTATGATGGATTTGATTTAGTCCCTATCATTGATGGTGCCATGGACTACTTATCAAATGCAAGCAGTGAGTTTCAGGAGAGAGACTCAGGATGGGCCATAAAGGCATTTAAATATTTTGATATTTTGGTAATAAAATTAGAGCACATCCCTGTTAAAGGATTTATTCCCGCTCCACCTCCAATTAAAGCAAAAAACGCACTGATTAACGTAAACAATCATGATACCTACTGCTTTAAGTGGTGTTTGCTCGCCTCGATTGCATATAAAAACCACCTAAACACAACTTTTATCACAGACAGACAGCGCAGTGCTGCTAGAGAAAATTTACAATATCCAAAAAAATATAGTGGATTTGCTATTTCACAAGATGTAATTTCTTACAAAGGAGTGGAATTAAACTTTACCGGAATAGCGTTCCCGATAACAACGAATGGAATCAAGAAGTTTGAGAAACAAAATCAGACCTACAGCATTAATGTTTACGGAATTGATTATAACAGGAATCTGATTATTGGTCCTATTGTAAGAAGTGGAAATAGATCAAGACCAAATCATATTAATTTGTTAAACATTGAAAATGGAAAAAACATGCATTATGCCTATATAACCAGCATGAAAAAGTTGTGCTACTCGCAGCATACGAAGTCTAGATCTGCTGCATATTTTTGTGAGAATTGTTTACAATTCATAACAAGCACAAATACGACACACGACACAAAGGAGTGCGGAAAAGTCGCATCAGAATATCCAAAGACCAACGAAACTACGGAATTTAAAAATTTTTATAAAAAACTATCACCACCGGTAGTAATATATGCGGACATTGAAGCTGTGTTGAGGAGCTATCACACAGTTAAAAACACTCCGACAGTCTCATCAACCACAAAAGAAAAGGAACATATTGCCTGCGCGGTATCATTCTACGAGGTCCATAAATACAATCCGTCTTTAAATAACCAATGGACCTACGACGGTAATTATAAACATTTTAACATTTAAGTTAATTGATTGTTATAAAACTAAAACTATTTTTCATTAAAGGACCAGACTGCATTCAAAAATTTTGTAAAGCCCTCAAAGACACAACTTTGAGGCTTTATAATCGATACTGGGGAAGCCGTCCAGAGTCAACCCGGGAGTTGGAAGCATGGGAGGAGTACGCCCAGGAGAAGGAAAATTGTTGTGCCTGTGAGCTCCCAATCCGGGATTTAGCTGGTAAATACTTTAATCAATTTACGGGTTGCTATATGGGCCCAATTCATAAAAAATGTCAATCTCATTATAAGTTGGACCATGCATTTTTTCCGGTAGTTTTCCATAACCTGTCACGATATGATATTCATTTATTTATAAGAGAATTAGGTGATAATTTAAAGCCAATACCATGTAATAAGGAGCTTTATATTGCATTATCGCAAACGATACGAATAAACAACAGTATGCAATATAAAATTCAATTTATTGACTCAAATCGATTTTTAAATTCAAGCTTGGAAAAATTGGCTAGCTATATGGACAAATCAAGTTTTAAGCTATTAAACAAAAAATTTGAGGGAGAAAAATTTGATCAAATGAGGCGAAAGGGTGTATTTCCGTATGACTTCCTAGATAGTTTTGAAAAATTTAATGAAACAGCGCTTCCACCAATTCAATATTTTTTCAATTCTCTCACTGATGAGGAATGTACTGTAGAGGATTACGAGTTTGCCCAGAAGGTCTGGTCAACGTTTAAGTGTAAAAACATAAAAGATTATTTAAAGTTATACTTAGAATCCGACGTAATGATTTTAGCAGATGTATTCGAAAACTTTAGAAAGATATGTTTACAGATATATATGCTTGATCCCGTAAATTATGTAACAGCCCCATCAATTTCTTGGGATGCAATGTTGAAATTTACTAGAGTAAAATTAACATTAATAAGTGATCCCAACATGTATAATTTCATTAAAAGATCTATACGCGGGGGTTTGACTCAATGTACTCAAAGGATCTCAAATGCAAATAATATATATATGACTGATTTTGACATTGATAAACCTTCTAATTTTTTAGCATACATTGATGCTAACAATTTATATGGATGGGCAATGAGTCAACCCCTTCCGCTATCAAATTTCAAATTTTTAAATGATGAGGAAATTAAGCAGTTTAACTTATTGAATATCCCAGAAAATACAGATATAGGGTATATGTTAGAAGTAGACCTCGAATACCCAGTTGAGCTGCATAACGCTCATAATTCTTTACCCTTCTGTCCTGAAAGTAAAATACCTTCAGGTTCAAAAACACCTAAACTTATAGCTGATTTAACAAATAAGGAAAATTATATAATCCATTTAAAATATCTGCAATTATGTATCCAGCACGGGCTTAAAGTAAAAAAAATTCATAGGATACTTTCATTCACGGAATCTAGATGGTTAAAGCCGTACATTGATCTTAATACAAAACACCGAAAATTAGCCAAAAACGAATTTGAAAAAAATTTTTTTAAATTAATGAATAACGCTGTTTACGGAAAAACAATGGAGAACGTAGCAAAGCGCCGGGATATAGTTCTTATATCCCATTATCATTCAAGGCAAAATTCACCTGGGTTTAGACAACGAATAGCTAGCCACAATTTCCATAGCGTGGAACTATTTGGTCCCAACTTAGCTGCAATTGAATCTACACAGACTATTATTCGTTATGATAAACCTATATATATTGGATCTAGTGTATTAGAGTTATCAAAATGGTTGATGTATGATTATTTCTATAATTTTCTTGCTGTAAAGTGTCCTTCGTTAAGAATAATTTATATGGATACGGATTCATTTATACTGTCGTCTAAAGAAGACTTTTACACGTTAATCAAAGAAAACCCAGACCGTTTTGATACATCTAACTTTAAACCTAATAATAAATATAATATTATACCTGCTAATAATAAAGAACTGGGTCTAATGAAAGACGAGAACGCAGGGCAAGTTATGACGTCCTTTGCTGGTTTAAAGGCAAAGGCCTACTCAATTCTAGTGGAAAAGGATAGTAATCAAAGTCAATATGAAAGTATTAAAAAGATAAAGGGTGTGAAAAAGTCTGTTGTAAATAAATTATCTCATTCTGATTATATTGAATGTATTAAACAAAAGAAGACGTATTATGGTGAGCAGCGAACCATTAGAAGTAGAGCACATAATCTTTATACTGAAATTGTAAACAAAATAAGTCTTAATTATAAGGATGATAAAAGATTTGTATTACCTGATAACATAAATACATTAGCTCATGGTCATAATGAAATAAACCATTCCTAAGTTTATTAGTATGTAATTGTAAATATCTGAATAAATGAATAAATAAAATTGAATAAAATAATAAAATAAATTTCTATATGTGTGTTTGTCTTATTTTTTCAATTTATTATTTCAGCAAACTCTTTTTATCTATCCACGAGGAGTGACTATCGTCAAAGCCGAGCCACTTAACCTTGATTTTATTCTTTCGTCTTGCAATTATTTTTTCTACCAAGAAAGCATTTGGATCTTTGACAAGTTGAAGTTCTTGCTCATAAAATGATCCTCTGATGGGTTCACTTTTATAATCCTTCAACTCATATGTTACCGGACTAGTAGCCTTAACCTTTATTACTTTAAAAACTTCAGTTGTCCAATTGGGCTCATAACCTTTCATAAATACACCCTTATATTTACTAATTCTAACGTAATCCCCTATGGAAAATTTATGTCTCGGAAAAATCTTGGGATAATTATAAACTGATTTTAAAATAAATTCTTCATTTTGGGCGCATACATCAACCGGTTTCATTTTAATGGTTCTGTGATACGAATTATTATATTCGTATACAAGATCTTTGATTTTATGTATCCATTTATATTTACCAATCATACTAAACATTTTCCACATGCGACTTTTTAATGTTCGATTAAAACGCTCGCATATAGATGCCTTTAAGTGTGTATAGGTATGATAATGATTTATATGGTGACTCTTCATTAATTCTCCAAATCTTGAATTAAAAAATTCTTTCCCTTGATCTGACTGAATATGCTTTGGTTTAGTTTTAGCAGTTATAAGCACATTTCGCATTGCTTCAACTACATCCGTTGAGGACTTTGATTTAACAGGCTGGGCATATGCATATTTTGAAAATGTATCAATAACAGTGAGTAAATATTTATATCCACAATTTTCTCTGCTAAAAGGGATCATTTCAACTAAATCTATTTGCCATGTATCATTTATCCCCTTTTGAACAAATTTTCGTCTGATGAAATTTTTTCGAACCTGTTTATGAATTTCATTAACAACTTCCTGTTTGCTCATTTTGTATTTATAAATATTATTTTTTATTAGCTTGTGATGAATGCTTAGACATAAGTGATTGCTTATATTCAAGTACATCGCTTTTTATTTCTTTACGCATCTTTTTTGATATTTCAAAGCACAATCGGGTTAAATCTATGTGTACATTTTTATCGTAAGACCCACCTAAATCAGTTAGTTGGATATCATATTTTTGTAAAGATACACACTTAGGTATAATATGATTATAGTAAAGGTATAAAACTTGCTGTTTTAATATAGAATTCCAACATAAAAATGTTGTGAAAAAAATACCTAATCGTATAAAGGATCTCCATGACTCACTATCAAATTCAATTTTGTTGCCGTACTGATTTATTACCATTACGTACTGCTTATCAGATTTCCGAAATCTAAAATTACATTTTATTGTAGACATTAATGGATGATCAATAATTGTGTCCGGCATCAAGAAATCGTACTGATCCAGTCTTAATTGAATGTACTCCTTGTACGTAAGAAGTTGAATCCATTGATCTTTTTCAAATCCAACAAAATTTTTTTGTTTTGTTGCATCCATACCATTGGTGAAAATTTTCGGGTTGTTGATAAACCACATTTTAGTCTTAAATTATGTAACACATAGTATTCAAAACCAAAAATGACTTCATGATCTTGATTCTTTCGGGAATATCTACTTTTCTTATCTTCTCGCGTGTCCATACCGGTTGATCCCTTAATTAGAACTACCTTCTTATTGCAACCAGACCGCTATATAAAGGTAAAAGTTTGGGCACTAGACTACCCAGTTGTGAAAAAAATCTCGAACAATCATGAACACTGTCGATCGAAACTCCACCGTTATAGTTGACTTTCAATATTTACTTGGACCCAATAAACAACTATTTGTTAAGGAGCTAGCATTCATGCAGGCTGGAACAGTTATACCGAACTTCTTTCATTTCAAACCACCCTTTAGCTTAAAAGAATTGGATAATGACACAATTAAACAACACACTTTAAATCGAGATAGTATAACTGGATTGGATTGGTCGTCAGGAGATGTTCCATATACAGCACTAGATGAAATACTCACACCCCTGAACAGATATAGAACTATTATTGTGCGCGGTAACATTAAAAAGTATTTTTTGACTAAATATTTATCGACAACTATTATTGATATAGATATTGGAACAAGTCTAACAAAACTACCAAATTTTTTCACCAATTGTCTAATACATAAAAATAAACCACCACTTAGATGTGCATTAAATAATTTGTTTAAATTATTTGTATACTTAGAAAACTCAAATTATGAAGTCTATTGTTGTGTTGACACACTTGTTTAAGTCTTAGTTAAGAATAAATAGTTCAAGTAAGAGGACGTTTCATAATGGAATTCATTAGGAGTTTGTTTGGAAAAGATCCCCGCAAAATGGGTTATACTCAGCTTATTTATTGTAATTATTGCGGATCTAATACTCATTTCGATAAGAACTGTGCTAAAAAACGAGATCGGTAAAAAAATTTATATATAAATAAACCCTTTGTAAATAGGGATTACATTATAAAGTTGAAAAATTTAAATAAATTTCAATATTTTTTATAAAAATGTTTACACAATTCATTCACCCTTTCACAATGTTAATTTGTGGACCTTCAGGATCTGGAAAAACAACATTTTTAGAAAATCTTATAAATCAAAAGAATGACCTTTTAAATATTTCAATAGATCGAATTATTTGGTGTTATGGAGAAGAGAGTGCAAAACCTAGTTTTAATAGCATTGAGTATTATAAAGGAGTTCCTGAATCTATTGAAAATGACACTAACGAACCAATTCTTTTAATATTGGATGACTTGATGATGGGAGCATTTAACAAAAATGTTTGTGAGCTGTTTACAAAGGGGTCACACCATAGGAATCTATCAGTAGTAGTTGTAACACAAAATATATTTCATAAATCATCACATACCAGAGATATTTCACTTAACACGAAATATATTGTTGTCTTTAAAAATCCTCGTGACAAGCTTCAATTTCAATGTTTAGCAAGACAAATTTATCCTGAAAACCCGACGGAGCTATTCAGAATATATAAAGAAGTAACTGAGCAACCACATGGATATTTGCTTATTGATCTCACCCAAGGAGTTAACGATCTTTTAAGGTTTAGAACAGACATTTTTAATTCTGAATGCACAGTGTGCTACGCAAATGAAAATGACTTACAAAAAGAGCCTAAATCGATTGAAAGCGAACAAACATTTATTGTATGTGCTCAAAAAGGCCGACAATAAGCTTCGTAAGGCAATTATAAGCAATAGTGATAGTGAGCTGATAAAAACAATAGTGGAAATAGTTTTAAACACATTACAAGGAAACCATAAGGTTACAAAATCCCATCTAAATGCCTTAAAAAAATATAAAAGTGCTTTGCGGTATCTTTCATGTTCAAAGAGCACAATAAACTCAAAGAGAAAAGTCCTTATTCAAAAGGGTGGGTTTTTACCGATTCTTATAACTTCATTACTTTCGGGAATATTTGGAAAAATTTTAAAAAATGATTAAAAATAAGCATAATTTAAGTAAAGTAATTTTAATGCATCCCACCATCTATCAAAAATTTATGAAACACGATCGAGGAAATGAATTAATTACAATGAAATTTTTACCAATTTTAAATAATAACAAAATTAGTGATTTTGATAAATGGATACAAATTCGACAAGAATTGAGTATCTATCAAAATAAAAAGCGTAATAAATCGTGGGGTACTCGAAATGAGGAAAAATTAACAATTACTCCATCCATATCAACGGAATCACCCCCATCATCAGATTGGGCTGATATAAAACCAACCACATCAGATTCAAGACCCAAATTTGATGAATCACGTTTAAAATTATCAGCCCTACCAGATTTACCCCCCGAAAGCGATGATGAAGATTTTAAACCAATTGAAATACCTAACATTAAACGAAAGGTTGGGGAAACTTCTTTTTTAAATACTAAGATCGATGTTAAAAAAAAAGCACTAACAAAATTGAAGCTTAATGATAAACAACGAAAATTAAGAGTAAAGTTAAAAAAATATAAAGCTGAAAAATTACCATTTCAAGATCTAACATATGTAACAGGACGTGAAAAACTTAGTAGATCGCTTCGACCCAGGAATACTGTACAAATAGGTAAAAACCAAATCAATTGGATTTCATATTAATACCATTAAATTTATAAATTAAAATGGTATATTTAAATGAGATGTTTATCACATTGCTTAGTAATGATTCAATGAATGTATTTCCTGATAATGTAAAATGTGCATTTACAAACATTGTAAATATACCAGAAGACATGAACGATTCTTGGGATGTAGGCATAACAGACATATATTTGAATAATCACATTAAACATGCACCAAATAAAGAAACAAATGAAGTTGAAGAAACAGAATTTGTTAGTCTTGTAAATGCTGAAACATTTAGGTATAAAAATGTATCCGTTGAATCGAAATTAGCTGAAAATGGGTTGATTTTTATTTACACAGACATAATAAAACCAAGGTCAGTAGGTAGTAAAAGACCTAGATGCCTTCGTGTAATGCATTATAATGGAAAGGAAAAAAATATTCAGTTTAAAAATATTGAGTATTATCCATTAGATATATGGTCACCAAAAGAAATCTCAATACTTATTACGGATTCAAATGGGTATAAGATCCCATTTGAAGCATCATCTGTTCCGATTTTCGTTACTCTCCACTTTAGAAGAAGATCACCTCTATAAATAAAACAAACCCAAAGAATATTTACTTAGAACACAAATTGACATCATGGTGAAATCTTATCAGGAATATTATGTGAATCAGTGTGGTGGGGGTTTAAGCAACATTGGAACATTGTATGTATCACCGCAAATAGTACAACAAGGACGTGGAATCGGAAACTTTTTTAGCGGACTTTTTAATTACATAAAACCTCTCTTCCTTTCTGGTATGAATGCTATAAAAAATCAGGCTGCACAGACTGGTAAAGCTGTGGTTCATGAACTTGGGAGAAAACCATTAAGAAATATTATTCAGGAACAGAGTAAAATTGCTTTACAGAATTTGTCAAATAAAGCAATAGATAAAGTAACTCGTTTCCAAAGCGGAAATGGAAAAAGAAGTAAAAAGCGTATTGCAAGGAAAAAACGAGCTCATTCATTATCGAAACGACAACGTATTAATACCAATTCGAATCAAAAAAGAAAAAAGAAAACAAAAAAATTCAAAATTAGTGATATTTTTTCTAATGCAAAATGAGTAACCATATCGAATGCATGAAGAGTGAATTGGATTTATTTGCTCCACATCCAACGCAAAGTTCAATTTTAAAAACTGAAGAAGTTTCATACAACCCAATCGCATCCTTAGATGGAGCCTCCTCAATCGAATTCGTGTGCTTGGGAAATGGTGAAACTTATAGAGATTTATCAAGTGTTTATTTACGTTTAGTAGTACAACTTAGAACAAATGACAACAACGCCATTGAAGGAAACGCCGTTGGTGTAGTAAACAATATTTTACATTCAATCTTTCGAAGTTCTTCAGTTTATTTAAATAACATATTAGTATCACAGAATGATAATAATTATCATTATAGAGCATATTTGCAAACACTTTTAAACTATGGTAGTGATGCATCTGAAAGTCACTTGGCCTCTCAAGGTTATTACCCGAATTTCGGGCGAATAGCCGCAGGGAAATATGTTTATCCAGAAACAAATGAAACCCGTAAAAATATTTTTCAAAATAGTAACAAGGTTGAATTATTCGGAAAAATTCATGGTGATATTTTTAATCAACCAAAATTACTTGTCAATAATGTAGATCTAAGAATTAATTTCAATATCGAAAAGACAGCATTTTATTTGCTAGAAAATGGTACAGAATCCAATTTAAAAATACTAGAAGCACAACTGTTCATGAATCATATTACAGTTAATCCAAGCATTTTATTGGCACATCACCATGTTTTACAAACAAAAAATGCTTTATACCCATTTAACAAAGTTGAAGTCAAATCGTTCACCATATATCCCGGTAATAATACATTATCGATAGACAACGCAGTTATTGGTCAACTACCGAATTTTCTAGCATTTTGCATGGTTAAGAATCGGTCGTACTCTGGAAACCGTAGCTTAGATCCCTTTAATTTTGAAAATTTTAAAATTCAACGCTTTAACCTACTGGTTAATGGAGTGCAAGTTCCATCTCAGGCTCTCGAGTTTGATTTCTCGGGCACCGAAAATATGCAAAGTTCCCGAGGATATAATATGCTATTTAAATCTTGTGGAATAAAACATTTTGATCGTGGACTACAAATTACAAAGGAAATGTTCGATACAAACAGTTTTATATTAGCCTTTGATCTAACTGCTGATCATTCAATTTCAACAATTTGCTCAAATTTAATATCTCAAGGTACAATCAGAATTGAAGGAAGATTTTCGGAACCACTTGCTGAAGCAGTAACTTGCTTAGTATATTGTGAATACGACTCTATGATTGATATTGATAAGAATCGGAATATTCGAGTACTTCTTTAAAATGAATACAATTCAAATTTACCATTTACTTAGGAAAAATAAATACACAAACCCAATTTTTAAAGGTGTTTTTCCTTTAGATCAACTGCCAAAAACCATTTCCAAGTATCCAGCACTAATTATTGCTAACACCGATACTTCAACACAAGCTGGTACTCATTGGATTGCCATTTATTTTGAAAGTCACAAATCAGCAGAATATTTTGATTCATATGGACAATATCCTCAGTCAAAAGAATTTATAGTATTTTTAAGGAAAAATTCAAGAAAATTTGTGTTCAACAAACAGCAACTACAAGGATATTTCTCACATACATGTGGTCATTATTGCATCCTGTATGGTCTTTTTAAAAGTAAAAAGAAGTCATTAGTTTGTTTCTTGAAAAAATTTAGGAAAAATGATTTTTCGTATAATGATAAGTTAATAATGAAAATGTTTAAAAAAAACTTTAAAAATAAAAAGTCAAAGTAAATAGAATATTATTTAAGATTATTTATTGCTTGGGTTCTATACAATCGTTGGTTTAACTTATAATATTTCAACATAATATTTAGGGCTTCTTGTTTTAAAATCGGTAAGCTATGACACTGACAAGTGTCTGGTCCAGCAGTTGCATCGTCATCACTCCAGGGACAAAGCTTATAATGAAATCCATACTTTGAGTGAATAAGCTCTTTTTCCTCCAAGTCCTCTAAGGTAAGCCTCAAATATTCCAGTCTTCTGGCGTGATCCTCAAAAATCATATCTTCAAATTGCATGAGGAACAACTCAATTTGTTTGGAGTACATTTTTGATTAACTTTACTCTTCCTGGATTAAGAAAAGACTGATGTGGAATGAAGATACCCACTGGCTTATATTGGAACTGCCATTTACTTTATTTAGTTAAAAATTCGATCGTAGGAGGGGAAAATCTTTTTATATCTTTCCCTTTATATACAATATGAGAAATACCATTCTCACTCAATTTCTTAAAGGGAGTCTTTGAAGCAAACTTGTTCACATAACTTTTTGGTAAAAATATCCAAATCTCTTCACTGTCCTTGTCTGTTAAATAAAGAGCTATTTTAGTTCCATAAGGTGTTTTCTTCAGTTTACAACCAATGATCTTATATTCAAAATCTACACATAGATTCTCGATTTTTGTATAACCAATCATAGGCTTCAATTGGTTGAGCGTGTCTATAAAGGCCTAAAATACACACAAATTAGTTTTCTAGGAGATATACATATATTTAATATGGTACATACCATTTTGAGCAGCGTTAGTTTTATTGGTTCTTTTCAGAGAATTCACTGATGTATACTAACTTATTTAGGTGATGCTGTACAGCCTTTTATACGTTCAAACTGCACACTCTCAAATATATATATATATATATATATATATATATATATATATATATACATAATGAGAATAAATACTATACATACAAAAAAATATTGTTTATATATATATATATATATATATATATATATTTTGTATGTATAGTTTTTATACTGTATAGGATAGTGTTCCTTGTGCATATATAAGACAAGTTGTATTAAGGTTTGATCAGTTTATTTTATAATTTCACAATGACCACGTTTATTTGTGAACTCTGTCCTAAAACGAAATCATTTACTACTCGTAACTCTCTAAAGGTGCACACTTTAAAAATACATAATTTTAGTTATGAAAAATCTAAAACAAGCTACTATGTGTGTTGCCTCTGTCCAATAACAAGAAAATTCTGGTTGCGCAACAATTTGCTTACGCACATCCTACTGGTACACAACTTTTCTCTGAAATCACAATTCCACCCTGATATTTGGACGTATCCGAGAATGTTATTAGATAATCCCAATAAATAAAAACAATAATTAAATACAAGTGAATTGAATGTTTATTTATTTTATATATATTTTTTCGAAAATGGACAATTTTATTACTTTTTATGATTGTAGTAGGCTACACAATTGTGTGTTCCAACTGTCGTTCAGTAAATCCAATAAAGGATTAGGAACCTCGTCTATCTCATCAAAAATGTGGTCGTCCTCCGGAAATTGAAAAATTGCTTCTTGGGAGTCCAGTAAAAATGCGTCATCAAATGGTTGTCCGTAAATTTGTTGCGCCCAATCGACCGACTCCTCATTTTCCTTCGGGGATGGCACGCCAGCCAAATACTGGTTCCAGTCGTCCTTCCAGCTTTCCTGCGTTGAGGAAACACAAGGCCAGAACACATCTCTCAGTCTTTCATCAACTGAGTCGACTTCATCGATGACAATTGGTTCATCGTTGACGAACTCAACAGAAATTATTGAATCATCCATTTGTGAAATCTAAGTTGTTACTGACTCCACAAACAAACAGTTCTCATTTTATATCAAGGAACATCCACTTGACTCTAAATGTGTTTGTATGAATGTGTAAGATCAGTAGAAGTTCTATTATTCGATTGGTTACCTGCTGTTAAACCACTGAAAATGGAAATTGAGATTTCTAGTTGCGTGTGTGTGTGTGTGTGTGTGTGTGTGTGAGGGTGGATAAGATCTAGAAAGACAAGGCTGTCTAAAATCTAATTGTGAGGGTGGAAAATACCTGTGATGGCAACTCAACGGACTCGTGTGTACGGCCAGGTATACTTATATACTTGTTTACTTGGATGGGATCAAAAGAAATGTGTGAGGGTGGATAAGATCTAGAAAGTGTGAGGGTGAAAAATTTTGTGATGGCGACTCAACAAGATCGTGCGTGTGTTCAGGTGTTCTTGCTTAATTGGGTGAGTTCAAAAGAAATATCCGATATTGGATGGTTGGGGGAGGATCTTGTAAAGATTTCATATTATCGCTAACAGGTTTGAACCTGTACTCTCAGGTTATGTTGACCAATACAGCTATAACTGAAAGTAGCTATATTAAAGGCTATTTCACATCTCTTTCATGGTTTAAAAAGGAAATCACACACTCCAGGGGGTTTCTCATAAAACTGGATACATTCACTTTCTATCCCAGATTTCTGGTAACAGAACACACACACACAATTATTACTCCCATCATAAAAAACAGGTCTTTTTGAGTAGGCAAAGGTTTCAATTGTTACCTACATTGTCTCCAAAAAACAACCTCACATCTAGCGAACAAAAAAATCCTTGAATCCTTGAATACACATATTATAGCGTTAAAAAGGTTTCAATCCTTCAGAGCGAGGGAGACACCCTCTCTTTAAAAATGTTTGATAGAGAACACCTGGATTGATAATGTCTGATTTTCTGTAAAATAAGTACAAAAATAGACTGAGCCATTTAATAATTTAGTGGTAACCATTCTAGCTTAAAATATAACATTTAGGTGTAATGAAAAATAATCTGGGTGACCTGTACTTGACTAGAATGTTGGGAACAAATTATATTTAAATGATAAGGAAAATTCTCAACAATTATTTTATTAGTTTTAGAACCATCCGTGCACAATGTCTTGATAGGTACAACTTTACATCACGCGACTTTGAAGATTTTTTGCTTATTTTTCCGCAGAAGGGGGGGAAGATTGAGAGATAGACATACAGTAGATTTTTAAGGACACTGCTTTTAAAACTTAGCTAATTACATACAAATCGTACATTTCCCCTAGACTCGAACCTGGGTTGGAACTCGACTAAATCTAGGTGGCGCACATATTCCCAAGACTCGAACCAGGGGTTGGAACTCGACTAAATCCAGGTGGCGCGTACCCCCAAGACTCGAACCAGGTTTGAAACTTGACTAAAGGTTTGAAACCCGGCTAACTCCAGGTGGCGCTAGTAGGATGGTAAAGCGACTGTATGTCTATCTCTCAATCTTCCCCCCCTTCTGCGGAAAAATAAGCAAAAAATCTTCAAAGTCGCGTGATGTAAAGTTGTACCTATCAAGACATTGTGCACGGATGGTTCTAAAACTAATAAAATAATTGTTGAGAATTTTCCTTATCATTTAAATATAATTTGTTCCCAACATTCTAGTCAAGTACAGGTCACCCAGATTATTTTTCATTACACCTAAATGTTATATTTTAAGCTAGAATGGTTACCACTAAATTATTAAATGGCTCAGTCTATTTTTGTACTTATTTTACAGAAAATCAGACATTATCAATCCAGGTGTTCTCTATCAAACATTTTTAAAGAGAGGGTGTCTCCCTCGCTCTGAAGGATTGAAACCTTTTTAACGCTATAATATGTGTATTCAAGGATTCAAGGATTTTTTTTGTTCGCTAGATGTGAGGTTGTTTTTTGGAGACAATGTAGGTAACAATTGAAACCTTTGCCTACTCAAAAAGACCTGTTTTTTATGATGGGAGTAATAATTGTGTGTGTGTGTTCTGTTACCAGAAATCTGGGATAGAAAGTGAATGTATCCAGTTTTATGAGAAACCCCCTGGAGTGTGTGATTTCCTTTTTAAACCATGAAAGAGATGTGAAATAGCCTTTAATATAGCTACTAACATGGTTATTACAATCTTAACGTTTGTCTGGGCCACGAAGCACTTGAGGCAGCGGCAACCTGTTGTTGACGTTGTTAGTGCTGCCGCTGCTGCTGCCGCTGCTGTTGGTTGGCATAAAGGCAGCAACAGCAATAGAATTCCGGCTAAGATCGGTTGATCTTTGTTTGTGTCTCGGGACCTGCGATTGGGATTGGGACTGGAAACTCGAACTGAAACTGGGTCTGGATTATTCTTTCGGTAGATTCTTGTAATTATGATTGTGCGATTATGATTGGATTGAATTAGTTGTCGGTGAATTTTGCTTTAATCGAAATAGTTTTCTTCTTATATCCACCGCTCGCTTACCGTTTCTGTTGCTTTCATTGCTAATTAGTTGAGCGCACGGCAAGATCAAAAGCACCAGAGAACCGTACACAGAAAAAAGTTTAATATTTTAGATTAAAACAAGAGAGAACGCTATGGTCGGGTGCCCCGACAATCAGATACCCGTTACTCAGGTAAAGAGAGTGCGAGGGAGATCGAGATAGAAACTTTGAACAGGCATAACTTTTTAACGAATGGTCCGATTTGAAAAATTTCTTCTACATTTCGATAGGTATTGATAAACACAATAAAACTGCATTTTTACTTTTCCGAAATATTGAAATTTTTAAAATCGTATATAAGCGATTGTGGGCGTTAGAGGGGGCGTGGCACCTTTTTGAAACAAACTTGCGCTGCGTAGGAACTCCTAGAATCTGTATGCAAAATGCCAATCTTCTAGCTTTTATAGTTTCCGAGATCTCAGCGTTCATACGGACAGACGGACAGACAGACAGACAGAGAGACAGACAGACAGACAGACAGACGGACAGACGGACAGACGGACATGGCTAGATCGACTCGGCTAGTGATCCTGATCAAGAATATATATACTTTATGGGGTCGGAAACGCTTCCTTCTAGCTGTTACATACTTTTGCACGAATACAATATACCCTTTTACTCTACGAGTAACGGGTATAAATATATAAAATAGATACAAACATAATAAAAATACAAAAAATTGTACACGGAACAAAGAACGCCTATTTAAAATGACTAGTCCATTGACCTTCCATCAAAATATAGCATTAAATAGGATCTAAAATATTGCGTTAAAAAAGTATGCTACAAAAAATTAATTTTCATTTTGAAAAACTCTGATTACAATTTCCCTGCGGTACTTTTTCTTTGTGTACTTCGGCGAGCCAGTTGAAATGAGAGAACCAGCAAAAGCGGCAGGATTAAGTGCGGCGAGCGAGCCTTTTTGGGCGATAATCTTGCATTTTAAATATTTCGCAAGAAGCAACACGCAAATCCGCTGACTTGTCACACCTTCAACCGCAGGTACATATACCTATAGGTGGGCAGCCAGGGAGGGACCTAAACGTAGCACCTTGTCGGTGGTGCTGATGGCAATGGCGAGGCCGAGCCGATCCCGAGATCCCGAGATGGTGATCAAAGCAACAGCCGCTGATTAAAGACAAAAAATGAAAACACGACACACATGGCAAAAGGGGGAATTTGTCGCCTTTTGTGTAGCTGCATTGCAGCGCCGTCAAACGAAAGTATTTAATTTCAGGTAAATTTGTAAGATAAATAATTGTCGCTTACCTGAAAGAAATACGACAACAACAGCGACGACGATGCGATGCGATGCGCTTCAAAGAACTTCATTGTGTTTTGCATATGTTGGCGGCGTGTGTGTTCGTTCGCCTTCAGAACGGCAGAACTTTGGCCGAAAGGACCTTCAAAAGGTCCGCCGATGGTGAAGATTATGGGACAACGATGCCATTGTTGTAATGGGCCCGTCTTTTACCGCCTGCTGCGAGCGGATCACAACAGCGGGACACGGACGATCAATAATGCTCGGATCAGCTTCAGCTTCATATTCAGAATCACCAGCAGTCCTGCTCGGCAGATCAACGGATCACTTTTGATGATTCGAACTTGGGATGGAAAAACGGCAAAAGAACACCAAGATTCGAATTCCGAGCGCCCTGAAATGTCAAAACACCCGCCACACACATCGAGCCATCATAACTCCGATTGAATCCTCAAGAATCTCACAGCTGGGGGCGATGATGACGAATCGGAAAGGGAACTGGATGCGCCGATGCGTCGGCCATAATCAATAAGCCGAGAAATTTGGGACCACTTACAGGGCAGCACCGTGGGTTAGATGTGTTGGGAAAATCTTAAAAAAAATGTAATAGGTTACTATTGTATTCCGAAAAATACATTTTTATATATAGTACTATTCAGAAAGCAGCAACCGGTCCATAATATTGTTAAGAAGGTAAGCTTTGAAAAATTAAAATTATAATCTGAAACATTTTTTCAAAGCGTTCCTTCTTAGGCCTAGTACTCACTTCGATCAAAAAGCCTACGAAATGAAAATTTATACAAAATTTTGTTCATGAAATTTTCCGCCTCTCATTTTTGTATGGGAATTTTCGTTTTGTTGCCTTTTCGATTGAAGTGAGTACTAGGCCTTAACAATAAGAAAATCCATCGATTTGTATGGCAGCTATATGAAGGGACGGTGGTGAAATTATGATATTAATATATGCGCATAATACCAGTGAGTAATTGAGTTATGCAAACTTATAGCTTAAACATGTAAGAATTTTACTCGTTGGAAAGATGAATAGGGTTTTTTAAATTCGCATAAAAAATTAGATATCCTGAAAATGATGAAAAGGTACAAAAATTTTTCATCGGGTAAATTAAGTTGGTAATGAGATGGACAATTTTGGATAGTTTAGTTTATTTTATAGGATGAAGAAGACTTCGAAAACCGCGATAAAAATTTTAAATAATTAAAATTCATACTTTTTGGCCAACAAAAAATGTAAGAAAATATTTTCCTAATTCCCCTAGTACACATTTAAAAACGTGTAAAGTTGTACGTTGTTCCCCAGATATACTAATTTGAAGTTTAAGAACATTTTTTTAAGTTCTTAACTTCAAAAATTCATAGCGCCCCTAAATAAACACCAGAAAATTTCAAAAAATCACAGAGGATAACCAAGGCAAACTCTATGAGGTGGCCGAGTTTGAAGAAAATCTATTTTTTCATATGCGCAGTTGAGAAATTCTTACCCTAGAACATTAATACTACAGAGTTCAAATTTAGTATTCATTTGTAATTCAATACCATTCCGGACCTAGTATATTTTGAATGCAACGAGTATCAAGACATAAACTATGGTTTTTTTTTGGTGTACAAATTTAGATTTTTTAAATTTATAATTTTCTTTTTAAAAAATACTCAAACTATTTTAAAGTCCCTTGAACTATAAATTAAAACATCTTAACAAATAAACATGAAATTAATTTAATATATGAATTTAAATATATTACATACAATTAAAATAAGTAATTTTGTATAATAAATATGGATTTCAAATTAGTTTTTTGATGTTTTAAGACCATTCCAAAGTTAAATTATTATTTCCATTTCGTAAACGACCAAACATTGATTGTATTTCAGAATTAGTCCACATTTAATGGAAAATATAGTGATATTCTAAACATTAACGATTCAAAACACCAAAATCTCCCTAGAAAATAATAACCATTGTGTTTGGTCAAAGGCAATATAAAAACAAGAGAGAACGCTATAGTCGGGTTGGTGTCCCGACTATCTAATACCCGTCACTCAGCTAAAGGGAGTGCGAACGCTGTACTCGGGTTGGTGTCCCGACTATCTATTGGGGCTAAAGGGAGTGCGAGGGAGATAGATATATAAACAATTTTGATTGCGTATAACTTTTTAATGAATGGTCCGATTTGAAAAATGTCTTCTACATTTCGATAGGTATTAATAAACACTATAAAATGGCGTTTATATATTTTTAAAATCTTAAAAGATGTGGCCTCCAGACACATTTGAAAATCGTTTATGGCGATTGTGGGCGTTAGGGGGGCGTGGCACCTCGATGAAACAAACTTGCGCTGCGTAGGAAGCCCAAGAATATGTGTGTGAAATCTCAACCTTCTAGCTTTTATAGTTTCCGAGATCTCAGCGTTCATACAGACAGACAGACGGACAGACGGACAGACGGACAGACAGACAGACGGACAGACAGACGGACAGACGGACATGGCTAGATCGACTCGGCTAGTGATCCTGATCAAGAATATATATACTTTATGGGGTCGGAAACGCTTCCTTCTCCCTGTTACATACTTTTGCACGAATACAATATACCCTTTTACTCTACGAGTAACGGGTATAACAAGAGAGAACGCTATAGTCGGGTGCCCCGACTATCAGATACCCGTTACTCAGGTAAAGGGAGTGCGAGGGAGATGGAGATAGAAACTTTGATCACGCATAACTTTTTAACGAATGGTCCGATTTGAAAAATTTCTTCTACATTTCGATAGGTATTGATAAACACAATAAAACTGCATTTTTACTTTTCCGAAATATTAAAATTTTTAAAACCGTATATAAGCGATTGTGGGCGTTAGAGGGGGCGTGGCACCCTTTTGAAACAAACTTGCGCTGCGTAGGAACTCCTAGAATCTGTATGCAAAATGCCAATCTTCTAGCTTTTATAGTTTCCGAGATCTCAGCGTTCATACGGACAGACGGACAGACAGACAGACAGACGGACAGACGGACATGGCTATATCGACTCGGCTAGTGATCCTGATCAAGAATATATATACTTTATAGGGTCGGAAATGCTTCCTTCTAGCTGTTACATACTTTTGCACGAATACAATATACCCTTTTACTCTACGAGTAACGGGTATAATGAAAGGACAGTCCAAATCCCACTGTGCACGGGTCAGGGCTCATGGCCCATGCTATGGTCTCCCACTGTGCACTCATCAAATTGTGCCAAGATTTACGAGGCCCTTGATTGAGTTTTCTTGTGCTTTGAATACGGCAAACTTCACACAGGACCACCGCACAGCGAACTGAGCGATGGGCGATGTGAGATGCGAGATGGAAGATGCGAGATTTGGGAAAACGGTTTCCTGGTAGTAGTTGCCCATTGTGATGTTCTGCTGCCCATGCAGCCACTGCCACAACTGCTTCTGATCACGATGCTTCGGACCTGGTCAGAATTTTAGCCGCGCCGCGCTCTCTGTTGTTTATAAGATGACAAATTGCGCTGATATCGCAACATGTTGATTGAGCGCACACGCGGCAACATTGTTAAGACGAGTTGGGGCTTTCGAAGGGGCATGGGGAATTGGCAGGCTGGGGAGTTTGGGCCGATCGTTTTCCAGTTCGGGATCTCGGTGCCTCGGGGCCCAACGACCATCGTCCCGTTCTGTGCGCGTGCGCGTGCTCACTCGTTAAGCCATTTCGGGCCAAAGTCGGGCTCCAAGTTGTATCTCAAGCCTGGCTGCAGCATGAAAACCCAGGGAAATAAAGAAATAAATAAAACCGGCAACGGCATAATACAGAATTCAACAACAACAAGCAAGGCACGGAAAAAAATAACAATAGGAAAATATTTTTTTCATGTCAACCATAATGATAAAGATAATTCAGCCTAGAAAATATTAAAGAAACATATATAAATAAAAACAAGAGAGAACGCTATAGTTGGGTGGGTGTCCCGACTATCTGATACCCGTCACTCAGTTAGCAGTGCGAGGGAGATGGAGATATAAAACTTTGATTGCGCATAACTTTTTAATGAATGATCCGATTTGAAAATAGGTATTATTTCGATAGGTATTAATAAAGACTATAAAATTGCAATTATACACTTTTAAAATCTTTAAAGATGTGGCCGCCAGACACATTTTAAAATAGTTCATGGCGATTGTGGGCGTTAGGGGGGCGTGGCACCTCGATGAAACAAACTTGCGCTGCGTAGGAAGCCCAAGAATCTATTTACATTATTAATACCAACTTTCTATCTTTTGTAGTTTCCGAGATCTCAGCGTTCATACAGAAGGACAGACGGACGGACAGACAGACATGGCTAGATCGACTCGGCTAGTGATCCTGATCAAGAATATTTATGGGGTCGGAAACCCTTCCTTCCAGCTGTTACATACTTTTGTACGAATACAATATACCCTTTTACTCTATTAAAATGTTCTGATAATATATTTTTTCCAAGTTCGATCTTTCAGTTCTCGCAATAAATTTCTGGTTTATTTCTATCCATAAGATTTTTTCCTTGTTTCGTGATTTTTTATTTATTTCGTAATTTCTGATTCATAGTGTTATCCTTCAATTGCAATATTTGCAACAATGCAACATAGGAAATAACATTTAGCAGTAGGTTTTTAGGAAAAAAGGAAAAAATTGTATTTTTTAATTTATATAAAAAATTTAAATTATTTTAACCATACGAATTCTTAATCGATATCAAGTTAGAATTAATATTAAAAATAATTTAGCGTAATGTTTTTGTGCCGTAAAAATATTTTTTTATCAGAAAAATATATCAAATTGAACAATATTTTTTCTGTGCATTGTGAGAGGGAGAGCGATCTGGATAGGTGGAGAGAAAAAGCAGAAACACAAAGAAGACTCGAGATGCCGACAAAGTAATAAACCAATTAGGACATCAAAGTGTTCAACCGACAGCGGCAGAGACAGCGGCAGCGACGCTGGCAGAGGGCAAACGCTGGAGATCACAGAGAAAATTTGCGCTGATCCGACTTTGATTCTAAGCTACTAAACGCAACCTACATATGTCGCCAGTTCGCCACGCCCCGCCCCGCCCCTCGAAACCATGAACTCCTTTTCTATATCCGAAACCATCCTCTATTTCCACTTTCATATGCCGAAATAATCATTATGTAGTTGCAGAGGCAAACCACTTTGATCTTGCAAAAAGGATCAAATTCATCAGTCATCCTTCTGTTCTATACATTTACAAAAAACATTACTTAGCATACCTTTTTAACACAACTTTTTGTAAAGGATTTATCCTCAAGGGGGGCTCTATAGAGAAATCTTTTATAAGTAGCAAAAGAAGCAAATTTAGTGGTTAGTGTTAGATTATGTATTTATTTAAAATTAAATAATAATTATAATCGTTAAGTTCGTCAGTTATTGTTCAATTTTATAACAAAAAAATAATTTAAAAATGCAAAATTGGCATTTCATTTTTGTCTAAAATTTGGGCTTTAAATTAAATTTATTTGTAATTTTTCAAATATGGTTTTTTGAATTACTTTTTTAAATTTAGCGGTAATGGAACTTCAAAAAAGTATCAAAATAATTTATATTCTCTTAGCTGGTACGGTACTCTCCATTTTCATTTCATCTGGGGCATACTTTAAATCACCAATAACTCCATATTTTTGCACACCTCGACCAAATTAGCGGAATTTCGCGATTCAGCTGGGGTCGTCATGCTGGCGCCTCCTCATCGAAGCTGCCACCCGCACATTATCGGCATTATGCAGATATCTCAATTCGTTATCATTTAAATCATCGGCACATGTGCGCCCACGCCAAACAGGAGCTGATCTCCGGCGGATCTGGCCAAAAGCGGCATTCATTAAGAATTTAAATCGCACATAATTAAGGCCCAATAAATAGCCGAGCCGGCTTCAATATGGGGCATATATTATATTAGCTGAGACCGATAAAAGGCGGAGACAACAAAAAAGCGAAGATAACAAACGATAAAGGCAACAACAATCGGCATAATTAAATCATAAGACGTTGAGCACATCATTAAAATCGTTTAAAATCGCTACTCGACTTGAAAACTGGCTGCGGAATCTTTTTTTCTGTTTAAACAATATAAATAAACATTTATAAAATATATATTTATTTATGAGCATTTTTGTTTATTAATTCAAATGGGGGTCTGTGTGTCGCCGATTTGATTGGATCATGCGGGGATCAGCGGCTTTGCTGATTTTGGGCTAAAAAATCCACCCGCTCCACATCGCTGGAGAGGATTGAGCAAGGGAGGAAGGGAGGTAGGAGGGTGGGCTATGGAGTCTTCTTGCCACGGCACGTGGTAAACGAGATGCTTCAAAGGCGCCGGCCACGGCCCACCTAAACTCTCGAATACGTAAAGCCGGCTTCAGATTCAGACTGGCGGCATCTGTGCACAGATACATGTATCCAAGATCCAACATCCAGCGGCGGCATCAATATATAATCAGGCCGCTCCGTCAGCCTGCGGAGGCGACGTCCATAAAACTGGTTGCAAACGCACATAAACCATTTAAGCCGAAAAGAAATCGGCGCGCTGGCAACTCTAACGAGATAAACAACTCGAACAGCGGAGGTACCCACTTTGAATGGTATTTTGTTTTTTGTTTTTTTCTTAAATTTTTCGGAGCTCGTAGTTTTTTGTGTAAGAAATCGATTTGGCTCTTTTCGATATTTCGCCTTTTCGAATCGCTTTTGAATTTCAAAGAGGCCGGCATTTCATTTCACAAAGTCAAAACAGTTAATTTATATCATGTCGCGACTACTGGTCTTACTGATTTTGCATTTTCGACAGAGCTCCGGCTACCGTCTTTCGAAATTGAAATATGAAAATGAAATCAATTTGGGACCAGAAACCTGATTAGCGCCCCCACTGCAGGCATAGAAGATTGAAGCCGAGATTGGATGAGTCTTGGACTTGGAAAATCAAGAGATCGCAAATTAGTCACATTATAAATGTACATACAGATGTGTGCGGCCATAAATTTGCGTATATCTCTGGGGCATTCATTTACTGAATGGAGCTGAAATCGAAAATGAAATTTCACACAGAAAACAACTTTTGAAAAAGTCTTGACAAAAAAAAACTGTTTGTTAATATTCTTAATAATTAGGACCTAATGTAATTTCGACAGTCGCAAATGATTAATTCAATTGCTTCACAATTTCTTTTACAATAAAAACAATAAAAAAACAATCTGGAAAAAACAATACAATAGAGACTTCTTCGACTATCAGATACCCTTTACTCAGCTAAAGGGAGTACGTGGGAGATAAGCAAGCAGCAAACTAACACCAATTTTTTTTTGGAAAGACATCAACGTATTAGAATATAAAGTGTTATGTTATAAATGTAAAATTATACACATTTATTTAATTTCGTTTGATATTAAATGGTATTGTAATATGGTTTCAATATATGGTGACTAGTTTATAACTTTCTAATTAGCCATTAAACAATATAGTTCTTAAGTTTTAGTTTGTAAGAAATATGTTTATAAGTCCTGCAACTATTTTTCTGTGTGCATCGAACTGAAATGGTTGAGATGCGGGGGATGTCAATACCTGGCCTTGACGCTGCGGTGCGACTGCGTAACTGAGTAGCCGCCGCAGGACAGCCGCACCGCTGACACCGTCACCATCACCATCACCATCGCCTTCTCCATCTACATCAGCAGGTGCACCGAGTCAGCAGTCAGCCAGGCTCAAAAGGTGCCGCTGAGCCTGAGCTAATTTCAAATTACACACTTCATTCGCCCGGGGAACTGGGACAGCGACTGCGATTGGGAATGGGATTGGAAACGGTATTGGTATCGGGACATGGGGTTCAGTAAGCCGCTTTTGAAGCCAACCACAATTGACAAGCGTGCCCCGCACCGCACTATACTACACCACTATCCACTATACTATATAACGCTCTGATCCTGAAGATCAAAGTCGCCGGCCGCCCGCACGCTCGTTCCTCCAAAACTCAATCCTCTGGTGGAAAAGGTCCGAGATGTAGTCACTTGCCTAACGGTCGATCGATGGGCTCGTAATGTGCGTGCAAGATGGATTTTCGGGCACCGTGGGTGTGGCTTATTTTAAAGCAATTAGGCCCATAGTGAAGCGTGTCTTCGTCTCTGATGTACGAGGACACTTTAGACTATTGTCCGCGCGCCCCTTTGATCTCGACCGCTAACAGATCATTTGAGCCGGGCATTTCGAGCCATTAAATTGATTAGTCGCAGCACCGCGGGGAAGATGGGAAATTACTCAAATCTGTGATTGATACTTTACGGTGGCAATTATACATGCTGCTAAGCAGCAAGGACTTGACAAATCGAAGGCGGCTATCATTTTTAATGGAAAAAAGATGACATTTCTTAAGGATTTTTTAGGGGAGAGTGGGGCGAAATCGACCTCCAACTTATCTCACAGGTACAGCTGCCTAAAGAAAGGTCTTGTACGGGGGTGACGCAGATATCTTTTTGGGCGAAATTCTGATGGAATGTTCGTAAACATCAATAGAAGTTGTTATCGCTATTAACCTAATAATTTGGTATTCCATTCCATATCTGCACACTAAAATTCATAAGTATTTTCTAATATTTAATTGTTAAAGCTGCACCATACTATGCACTTGTAATTGCCCAATACATTTTAAGTTAGAAAATAAAAAAGTTAAGGTACATAGTTATAGTTATGGGAGAAATAATAGAAAAGAGTTTTATACCCGTTACTCGTAGAGTAAAACGGTATATTGCATTGTTGAAAAGTATGTATTACTTACTATGTAACAGGTAGAAGGAAGCGCTTCCGACTCTAACGCCCTCAATCCGCAAAAAACTGTAGCGCTCACAGTTTTGATGCTAAAATACAAAATTAAACTGAAATGTATTTGTTTTGTCAATAGTATTGGGTATATAGTATTGAGTCAATACCTGCCAATACCAAAAAAAGGACAAAATACATTGTGGCTAAGGAAGTAGAGATCGCCCAAATTGGAAATAGGACACTATTGAAGTTAAAGGATCAAAGTCCGCTAAATTGTGGCTCTGGGCTGCGAAGGATTTTCTTAATATTAAGCCGCAACAAGAGAGAACGTTATAGTCGGGTGCCCCGACTATCAGATACCCGTTACTCAGGTAAAGGGAGTGCGAGGGAGATGGAAATAGAAACTTTGATCACGCATAACTTTTTAACGAATGGTCCGATTTGAAAAATTTCTTCATTTTTCTACATTTTGATAGGTATTGATAAACACAATAAAACTGAATTTTTACTTTTCCGAAATATTTAAATTTTTAAAATCGTATATAAGCGATTGTGGGCGTTAGAGGGGGCGTGGCACCTTCTTGAAACAAACTTGCGCTGCGTATGAACTCCAAGAATTTTCATGCGAAATACCAATCCTCTAGCTTTTATAGTTTCCGAGATCCCTTTTACTCTACGAGTAACGGGTATAAAAATTGCCTAAAAATCGAAAACTTGGAACTATGACCACGGTT
>JBAMCF010000198.1:0-41077 GCA_037075285.1 Drosophila lutescens
CAAAACGAAAACGTTGAAACCATCGTTGTGCGGTGGGAAGTGGAAACTGTATCGTGTCCATAAACTGCACAAATTTTATTGGCGGCTTGAGATGCATTTTTGCCTTTATCGTAGTAGTACTATACAATTTGTCCGTATTTTCTTTATTTTGCTCCATGATTGCGACGCTATAACTCACGAACGACTTAAAAGAAAAGACAATCAATTTGACACGTGTTAGCGCGTGAAGAGAGCTTTCCAAAAAGGTATTATGGTATTATGACCAGATGCGACGAATAAAACAAGAACTACGCGCTTTTAGCGCCAACTAGCGAAAATACCGCAAGACTTTTTTGACAACCTAATATGTACTTTACGGGGTCGGAAACGCTTCATTAAACCTGTTACATGGTTTTCCGAATACAATATACCAATTTACTTTGCGTATATAAGTAATAATATATATATAAGTAAAATTTACAGTTAAAACTTCAAATACTAATTTGATATTTTTATTTTTGTTACAGAGTCGCTGCTTCTCAGCTCGCTACTCTTGGATGTCCAGAACTAATAGCGCGTTCAAGGGAAGAATACCAAAATATTGCTATACGCCTGGGTACAAAAAAAGAATATTTGAAAGCCATGCGAGCAAAAGTATGGAAAGCACGTGTAGAAAGTCCTCTATTTGATTGCTCACAGTATGCCAGAGGACTGGAGAAATTGTTTTTAAGAATGTGGGAAAAATTTGAAAATGGTGAACTTCCAGATCATATTTCTGCAGAATAAAAAAATTTATTTGTCAAATTTAATTTTAATTTTGAAAGTATGTTTTACTATTTAAAACCAAATTTTAATACCATATTTGTTACATATTTCTAATGCTATTTCGTAACCAAATCTGAAAACTATATACCCAATTTCGTTATATAATAATAAGGTATTTGACGTGTACAAAAATGCTGGCTATTCAAATATTTATTTATCTGCCAAGTAATAAGTACGAGTTGAAGAGCTAAAATTATTTCTTAAAAGAGCTTAATATTTATCAATGTATATTTTGCTTACGACAATTGCCATGATATATGTAATTAAATAATAAATAAATTCCAAAATCGTCTGATTACACTAGCTTACAGCCAAAATACACCAGGAAGGCTAATGATATTTTGTTGGTAGATCACCTAAATTGTGACAAAAATTGTTTCTATAAATAATTTTTTTTAATATAAAAAAATTTTTTGTTACTTCGTGGCACGAAGGTTGTGCTTTTATTTATATATCGAGCTGTATTCAACTAATTTAGCTGATATATGCTTTAATTTACAACTTTAAAAACACTAGAGGGAAGACATCAATGTGATACGTCGATGTTTAATGATGATTTTCATACATCGATGTTTCTCCACCTCTAAAAAACACCCTTTAACTTTGCCGAAATACTAATCATTCAGTAAATAGAAACAAAATTACTCATGGGAAATTCTCTGCTGTCGCACGCGGCATTTTAACGCTTTGCAGGTGAAAAAAAACATCTTCCAGGACTTCTATTCTTTGTGTTGACTTTGGGTCATTATTCGTTTTTAAGATATATAAAATAAAACAAGCCTTTCGCACGCGACACTGATAGAAGTGACTTTTTTTTACTAATTTTATTCTTATTCTTTCTTCTTAAAAATGTATTTGGTTTGGTTAAAAATATTGAGTAGGTTTTTTGTTATTTGCATTGAAGTGAATGTCACACGCAACATGTAACACGACAGTTTTTTCCATCGTTTTGTTAGGTAGTTTGTGAGTGCTAACTCACATTGACGAAAACTGCTAGGTAATCATAGAGGTTAGCGAGAGGCAAATAGGTAGCTAACGCCTTTACCCGGTGCCTTTATTCACCGCGGTACTCAGATAAGCTTAGGAAATAGTAAGGAAATATGAAAAAAATATCAGATTAAGCGGGTGAATTCCGATGAACGCGGAGCATAGAATACAAATTTTATCTTTGGCTGTGTTTGTATAAATAACAATATTTTTCGACTAGTGAAATTCTTAGCCGATCTGAGTACTAGGCTTTAACCTTAACGTAAAAAAACGGTTTAAAAAGCAACTTTAAAAATACTAAATGCTAATTTTTGTCCATAATAAAGTGATTCTCCTGAAAAATTATCCAAGGGTACTTACATTGCTTAGCTTAGTGTAGGATATATTAAACTAAAATCAAATATCATTGAAAAGTCGTATAGAAATATGTTTTTATGAAGTTACAAGCTCTTTAGATTGGTTGTATTTTTCAAAAAAAATTGTTTATTGGATAGCCTCAACATTGCGGTTAATGTATAGCTGCTTCGGCTAGCTTTACAGTAGCCCATTTACAGTAGCCCATCAATCGTCTCTCGGTGGTTGGCGTAACACTTATCCTTGACGGCACCCCACAAAAAATAGTCCAACGGGGTCAAATCGCAGCTGCGAGGCGGCCAGTTGACATCGCCGTTTCGGCTGATTATGCGATTTTCGAACGTACCGCGCAAAAAATCGATTGTGACGTTAGCTGTGTGGCACCCAAATGCGACAGTTTTGCTTATTAACATAACCACTGAGGTGGAAATGTGTCTCATCAGAAAACACGATTTTTGGTCGATTTTGGGTCGACCGAATGGACTACTGTAAAGCTAGCCGAGGCAGCCATATGAACAAAGTGGTGTTTTATATATTATCCGCAACGTTAAAACTATCCAATGAAAAAATTTTTTTTTGAAAAATATGTACTCTGTTCGTAACCAGCATTACCCAGTCCAACAAGGTTGCAGCACACATCAAGCAAGTTGCAACCAAGCGGTTGCAGTTCAAACAGCAGCACCAAGAGAACCAACAATGACCCACCGACTCACCTAGCGTCTCACCCACACACGACCTACTACCCTACACAGCAGCGCATTCTGCAGGCACAGCGGTGTTCAGCCACTACACAGCAGTGCATTCTGCAGGCACAGCGAAGTTCAGCACAGCAGCGCATTCTGCAGGAACAGCAAAGTACGGCCACCAAAGTGCACGACCTACACTCACTAATTGGCACAGCGAAACACGCGGAAAAAACATCTCAACACAACCCACTCCACTGGTCTTTAGAAGAAGCTTCCGCATTATCTAAGTAGTATATAAGCACGCATCAATAATCCAATAAATCAGTTATCTACTCACCTCCTAACTCCGCGTCTTTTACTCGCCCCACACGGGAACTCACTCGCGTCAAACCGATAAGTGAACCACAAGTTCAAGTACAAGCACAACTACAAATACAACATAACTTGATCCCCATTAGCAAAGGTGTGATCAAACATTGGTGACCCCGACGTGATCCTTTACTAACAAGGATCACACTCACAAGGAATCCCCAAGCTGATTCCTTTGAACAACACAGGTCGCCGTCGCACAAATAACCCAATTTCGCGATTTGTACGCTGAATACGAAATTACCCTACTACGCGAAACCGAAGGCTGAGGCTGACTTTGTCACAGCCACCAGTCACATTACCAGAATTTTCCGGTGAATATTTGCAATGGCCTCAATTCCACGACCTCTTTATGGAATTGGTCCACAAGAAACCCGTCGACACAAAAGCTCCATTTACTACAGGGCGCATTAAAAGGAGAAGCCCGAGTCCATTAATGGGTCGGCTGCTCAAATCAGAGCTCTGCATGACACAGTTTAAAAAAAAAGCACCCTCAAAAGCCTAGAAATTAACACACAGTGGGATACAATTCTTGGGTTCCTCTTCCGAAGGAAGCTGGATCACAACACCTTGGCAGAACTAGAAGATGCGGCCGACGCACCCACGGAAGTGCCCACATTACCAAGCGTTCTAAACTTCTTGGAACGACGGTCTTGCATGCTGGAAACGTTAAGCGAACAACCTGGAGCAAAAACTAAACCTACAGTCGGAACCAGCCCAGGCTCCGTCATCTGCAAGCTCTGCAATCAGACGCAGCATGCGATCACTAACTGCAACTTGTTCAAAAACATGACTCCTGACGAGCGTCGAAACCTGATCTACCGACTCCAAGGATGTTCAAATTGCCTATCAACAAATCACAAATTTGGCGGCTGTCCGTCATTCAGAACATGTCGACACTGCGGACAACGTCATCATTCAATGCTACACAATATCAACCACGGCGTTGCATCCGGACCTCAGACAACCGTAGTGGCCACGATAATTCCCTCAGACACTGCAACCAACTCAAGACCTCCCTCAGTCAAGGTTGCAGTAAATTCATGTCAAGAGACTACGACCAGATTTGTGCTGTTAGGGACAGCAAAGGTACAACTCACGGGACCAAACAACTTCCACGAGCAGTGTCGCATTGTGCCGATTGTTCTAGGACCGACCATCCAACAGGCCAGCACTACAGCAGCCGTAAACGTTACCATAGACCAAAAGGAAACTCTAACGTCGGAATTGGAAAAATTTTGGAAAATGGACACACTACCTCACCAATGACAGCACAAGAACGACTCTGCGATGAGCATTTCGTGGCTAACGTAAGGATGGGTCCTGACGATCGGTTTTCAGTACGACTTACCTTTGTGGAAGAACCAACTAGTCTAGGATCAACGGTACAAATGGCTCAACGGAGATTGCTCAGTTAAAAAAAAGATTGCAAAAAGATGCCTCAATACGGCAAAGATATGTACAATTTATGGATGACTATGAAAGGTTGAACCACATGACAGAAATAGACGAGCGGTGGCTAATCATTATTTCATACCTCGCCATTGTGTCCTAAAACCCGACAGCTCAACAACAAAGCTGAGGGTGGTTTTTGACGCATCCGCAACAAGCACAAGCGGAAAAAGCTTGAATGATATTGTTTGTGCCTACGCGAATGTAAGCACACAGACGGGTCTACCGAGGAACAGTGATAATTCGCACTGTCGGCACGGAGACGCTTTGGAGTTACGCGGCCTCTTCCCGGAGGTCAGAAAGTAAGACTGCGGAGTTATGGAGATGGGTTGATAACTAATTTATTGTAAAGTTGGTACATGCTTTTATACTAATTTTTTTTTTTTTTATTAAACGGTATTTTATTTATCGAATCTTTTCTCTTAGAGACTAACGACAAGTTTGCAAATCTTAATCTATTTTATATATTTTAATAAATTAGAAATTAATTATTTAGAATAACGGCCCTAACTATTGTTGCTGGGTGGGGAGGTCTCTTCGCCGGAGTCGTGTATAGCTTGTGGTCCAGATTAGAGACCGCGCAAGGTCATTAGGATGGGCCTGGAGCTTAAGATTATACTTTGCTTTCGCTTTGTCGAGTTCGTCTTTAACTAAGCCTACGTTTAGATCTTTATGAATATTTTCATTCCGTATATACCACGGTGCTCCTGTTATAGTTCTCAATATCTTTGATTCAGCTCTTTGGATTATTTCTAAGTTGCTGGCACATGCGTTTCCCCATAGCTCGGAGCCATATGTCCAAATTGGTTTTAGGACTGCATTATACAACAGTATTTTGTACTCTAATTTTAGTGGCGAGCGGGCGTTAATTAGCCAATGTAGATTGCTGGCTTTAAATTTTAAATGATTTTTCTTAGCTTCGATATGTTTACGCCAAGTGAGTCGTCTATCCAGGTGGACGCCTTCAGTTGTTTGTGGCATAATAATGTTGTTCAGGGATAGTGGAGGGCAGGTTTGCCTGTTTAGGGTAAAAGTAACATGTTTACATTTTTGTTCGTTAACGTTTATACGCCAGTCTGCTAGCCATTGTTCTAGAAGGACGAGGTGATCTACTAGGTGTTGCGTTGCTCTAAGAGGACATTTAGACCGACTTAGGATGGCAGTATCATCAGCAAAAGTTGAGGTTTTTGTAAAAGTGGATGTCGGGAGGTCGGCTGTATAAATAATATACAATGTCGGCCGAAGCACACTTCCTTGGGGTACTCCAGCTTTTATTGGATGATAATCAGAGAGGAAATCTTTGCATCGCACTGCAAAGCTTCTTTTCTGTAGGTAGGACTCCAAAATTGTATGGGTGCTTTGTGGAAGTATTAATCTGATTTTATGAATTAAGCCGTCCAGCCACACGCGGTCGAAGGCCTGTGCGACATCCAGAAAGACAGCGGAGCAATATTGTCGCCTTTCAAATGCATTTCGAATCTCGGAGGTTATCCGGTTCACTTGTTCAATAGTTTCGTGTTTTTCACGAAATCCGAATTGGTGCATTGGTATTGCATTGTGGGCTTGTAAGTATTGCTTGATGCGACTGAGGAGCAGCTTTTCAAATATCTTTGATAGGCACGGCAGAAGGCTGATTGGCCTATATGACGATGGCTGGGACTTGTCCTTTCCGGCTTTATGGATCATTATGATGACAGACTTCCTCCATTGTCGAGGATAATATCCAGAATTCATCATGCTGTTAAATATTATGGTTAGAAGATGTATTGCACAGTTTGGCAGTTCTATAATCATTTTTGGGGTGATGAGATCGTGACCCGGCGCTTTCTTTTTGTCTTGGGACTGTATGATTCTTGTAACTTCTTCTGGATGGAATATAATTTGTGGGCTAGCTTCAGGATTGGAGATTATTGGCAGCACAAAGCTATTCGTTGCTGGAAGTGGTTTGAAGACAAATTTATTCGCCCTCTCTTCGTTGCTGCGGGCCCAAGTTCCTGTTTGCGTATGTAGGGGTAATTCACTTTCTATTGGTGGACAAATGCCTGACTTAGCTTTCCACAGTGGATATCGTTTGCTATTTGGTGAGAGTTGCTTCATAAAGGATAGTTCATCTCTATTTTTCTCAGCTTCTAATGCTTTGCGGAGTATGCAGTTGGCTATTTTTAGGCGCTCCTTGGAGGCTGGGGATCTATGGGCTTGCCACTCTCGACGAAGCCTTCTCTTATTGTATAGCAGTTCTTCGATGTGCCTAGAAGCACGACTGCTGTTAAATGGTTTATTAGATGTTATAGGTTGCGTGGAATGTTGTGCAGCCACATTCACTAACGCTTCAGCTGAATTGTCGAGGTCTTCTACACAGGAAATGTTTGGGCAGTCATTAATATGGGTACTTACATACTTTCTGTATTTGAGCCAGTCTGTTTTACCAGTAGTTAGAGAATGTGGGCGTTCTGTAACCTGAGGATGGTCGTAGAGGTGAAGCAAGATGGGCGAATGATCTGATGATAGATCTGATAAGTGCGAACATGAGCCTGCGGCACTCTTCTTGTGATAGCAAAATCAATCAGGCCAGGTTTCTTATTTGGATCGGTTGGCCAATATGTAGGCTTACCCGGAGAAATAAAGTCAAGCTTGTTTCGTGGAGTTATTATCGCGTTGTAAAGTTGTTTTCCCTTAGGGTTGATGAGTCGAGATCCCCAGTGGGTGTGCTTTGCATTGTAGTCACCAGCTGCTATAAAGCGGTCACCCAATACATCGAAGAAGTTTAGGAATTCTGCTTCGGTAATAGCGAAGCGCGGTGGGCAGTATATAGAGGCTAGGTTTAGGTAGCCGCTTTGGGTTTCGAGGTGTACTGCTGTTGCTTGGATATAAGTCGTAGCGAATGATGGCATCTCGTAATGCCTAATGCGATTCTTTATCAGAATTCCAGTACCTCCATGAGCCTTCCCATCAGGATGATTTGTCGAATAAAATGTATAGCCAGTAAGATGAAAATAGTTTTTATTTGTTAAGTGAGTCTCTGATATGAGCATGGCGTCAATGTCATATTGATCAAGGAACTGCATAAGCTCGTATTTGTGCTGCGAAATGCCATTCGCATTCCATAAAGATATTTTAAGAGTAATCATCTAAGATTTTTGTTTGACTTGAAGCTCCAGGAGGAGATTTTGAGTGCGCACAAGCTCCTGCAGCGTTTGCTGCATTGCTCCCATTGTTTTTGTTATAGTTGCCAGCGTTAATTCTATACCACTAGGAAATTGGGATGTGTTTACGCAGATACTTTCCGAAGTATGGTTCGATGCAACCAACAATCCTGGAGTGGTTTGTTTAAATGTAGGTGTTGGAACTGAAGCGTAAGACCCGTTGTTGTAGCTCAGCGCCTGAGCAAAAGAGACTCCCGGTGTAGTTGTTGATGGTATGTATGGAAGATTTTGGCGGATGGCTCGGTTTCTAGCTGCAGTTATTTTTTGGGTTAGGCCGTTTTTCATCTCCTTATAAATACGGCAACCTCTGTAGTTGGCCGTGTGGTTTTCCCCACAGTTGCTACATTTTTTGGCAGATTGGTTCTCCTTATTTAGAGGGCAGTCCATAGTTAAATGTGCATCCCCGCAGACAACGCAGACTGCGCGAAGTTTGCAGTATTTTCTCGTATGATCATATTCCTATCATATTTATGGGGTTCCTCAACCGTGATTCTGCGGTGCAATAGACATTGAAGCTTGTAGATTGGGTGAACTTCATTTATATTTAAAGGCATATTTTCAGGCGTCAGTTCTATCTTGAACATTGGCCGTTTTGGCATTAAAACCCTTTTCTTTAAGCCCATCTATTAATTCAATGGTTGGGACTGTTGATTCAATTGCTTTGATAACTACTTGTAGGCCTTTGCTAATTTTGAGTTTTGAGTAATTGGTTTTTCCTTCATCTAGGTATTTGGCCACTGATCGATAATCTTGTTCGTCGTTTACCTGAATTTTGGTTTCATTTATGTTACTTCTTTTTATAGAGGTGACATAGAACTTGTTAGCTCCAATTAGGTCAGCTATTTTTTTTGACTAGCTCAGCACAATTTCCGTGACGAATTTCCGTGGGTGGTGGCCTTAGTTTCTTAGCCGTGGTTGTTTGAGTGGCAGCATTATCTTCGTTTGTGTCACAAAGAATCGAAAATCTGTTATTGGTCAGCAGATTTTTCGGGACAGTGATAGTATTTGATTTTAATACTTTTGAGGCGTTGGTTTTTATAGAAGATTGCGGGCTTAATTTCCTTTTTATTTGCACATAGCGATCGATTCCAGTTTGTATTAACGTTCCGTTAGCATTTTTTGTAATTTTTTGGTGGAGGAAGGGGAGCTTGTCGGTCAGAACTGACGATGCCGGGCGCTGAGTGACTGCAGTAGATGTAGTTGTTGTTGTGTTGGTTGTTGTTGTTAGTGTCGAAGTCACAGTGGTAAATACGGGCATTGTGCTGGTAGTTGTTGTTATATTGCTTGTAAGGTCGTGGGGGTCGGGGGACGGGCATTGGGCACTCCACGGCTCATTGGGTGCTGTGCCGCTTGCACATAGTAATGCAGGGGAGAGCCAGCGCGCTCTCTCTGTGTTCACTTGCAATGTTGCAGTTTTCGTTGGTACTTTTGACTCATCAGCTCGTATACAAAAGTAAGCGTTGTTCTGATTTCTGATTGACGAAAGTCGACGTTCGTCTTGTTGTTGTTGCCGAGCTGTGCTCATTTTAATTATATTTCAGAGCTTTCACTCTGACACGTTGGCTTTTAATTTATAATTTGTAGTTTATTTTAGTAATTTATCACACAAATCTTAAAATCTTTCTGTAGGTAGGACTCCAAAATTGTATGGGTGCTTTGTGGAAGTATTAATCTGATTTTATGAATTAAGCCGTCCAGCCACACGCGGTCGAAGGCCTGTGCGACATCCAGAAAGACAGCGGAGCAATATTGTCGCCTTTCAAATGCATTTCGAATCTCGGAGGTTATCCGGTTCACTTGTTCAATAGTTTCGTGTTTTTCACGAAATCCGAATTGGTGCATTGGTATTGCATTGTGGGCTTGTAAGTATTGCTTGATGCGACTGAGGAGCAGCTTTTCAAATATCTTTGATAGGCACGGCAGAAGGCTGATTGGCCTATATGACGATGGCTGGGACTTGTCCTTTCCGACTTTATGGATCATTATGATGACAGACTTCCTCCATTGTCGAGGATAATATCCAGAATTCATCATGCTGTTAAATATTATGGTTAGAAGATGTATTGCACAGTTTGGCAGTTCTATAATCATTTTTGGGGTGATGAGATCGTGACCCGGCGCTTTCTTTTTGTCTTGGGACTGTATGATTCTTGTAACTTCTTCTGGATGGAATATAATTTGCGGGCTAGCTTCAGGATTGGAGATTATTGGCAGCACAAAGCTATTCGTTGCTGGAAGTGGTTTGAAGACAAATTTATTCGCCCTCTCTTCGTTGCTGCGGGCCCAAGTTCCTGTTTGCGTATGTAGGGGTGATTCACTTTCTATTGGTGGACAAATGCCTGACTTAGCTTTCCACAGTGGATATCGTTTGCTATTTGGTGAGAGTTGCTTCATAAAGGATAGTTCATCTCTATTTTTCTCAGCTTCTAATGCTTTGCGGAGTATGCAGTTGGCTATTTTTAGGCGCTCCTTGGAGGCTGGGGATCTATGGGCTTGCCACTCTCGACGAAGCCTTCTCTTATTGTATAGCAGTTCTTCGATGTGCCTAGAAGCACGACTGCTGTTAAATGGTTTATTAGATGTTATAGGTTGCGTGGAATGTTGTGCAGCCACATTCACTAACGCTTCAGCTGAATTGTCGAGGTCTTCTACACAGGAAATGTTTGGGCAGTCATTAATATGGGTACTTACATACTTTCTGTATTTGAGCCAGTCTGTTTTACCAGTAGTTAGAGAATGTGGGCGTTCTGTAACCTGAGGATGGTCGTAGAGGTGAAGCAAGATGGGCGAATGATCTGATGATAGATCTGATAAGTGCGAACATGAGCCTGCGGCACTCTTCTTGTGATAGCAAAATCAATCAGGTCAGGTTTCTTATTTGGATCGGTTGGCCAATATGTAGGCTTACCCGGAGAAATAAAGTCAAGCTTGTTTCGTGGAGTTATTATCGCGTTGTAAAGTTGTTTTCCCTTAGGGTTGATGAGTCGAGATCGCCAGTGGGTGTGCTTTGCATTGTAGTCACCAGCTGCTATAAAGCGGTCACCCAATACATCGAAGAAGTTTAGGAATTCTGCTTCGGTAATAGCGAAGCGCGGTGGGCAGTATATAGAGGCTAGGTTTAGGTAGCCGCTTTGGGTTTCGAGGTGTACTGCTGTTGCTTGGATATAAGTCGTAGCGAATGATGGCATCTCGTAATGCCTAATGCGATTCTTTATCAGAATTCCAGTACCTCCATGAGCCTTCCCATCAGGATGATTTGTCGAATAAAATGTATAGCCAGTAAGATGAAAATAGTTTTTATTTGTTAAGTGAGTCTCTGATATGAGCATGGCGTCAATGTCATATTGATCAAGGAACTGCATAAGCTCGTATTTGTGCTGCGAAATGCCATTCGCATTCCATAAAGATATTTTAAGAGTAATCATCTAAGATTTTTGTTTGACTTGAAGCTCCAGGAGGAGATTTTGAGTGCGCACAAGCTCCTGCAGCGTTTGCTGCATTGCTCCCATTGTTTTTGTTATAGTTGCCAGCGTTAATTCTATACCACTAGGAAATTGGGATGTGTTTACGCAGATACTTTCCGAAGTATGGTTCGATGCAACCAACAATCCTGGAGTGGTTTGTTTAAATGTAGGTGTTGGAACTGAAGCGTAAGACCCGTTGTTGTAGCTCAGCGCCTGAGCAAAAGAGACTCCCGGTGTAGTTGTTGATGGTATGTATGGAAGATTTTGGCGGATGGCTCGGTTTCTAGCTGCAGTTATTTTTTGGGTTAGGCCGTTTTTCATCTCCTTATAAATACGGCAACCTCTGTAGTTGGCCGTGTGGTTTTCCCCACAGTTGCTACATTTTTTGGCAGATTGGTTCTCCTTATTTAGAGGGCAGTCCATAGTTAAATGTGCATCCCCGCAGACAACGCAGACTGCGCGAAGTTTGCAGTATTTTCTCGTATGATCATATTCCTATCATATTTATGGGGTTCCTCAACCGTGATTCTGCGGTGCAATAGACATTGAAGCTTGTAGATTGGGTGAACTTCATTTATATTTAAAGGCATATTTTCAGGCGTCAGTTCTATCTTGAACATTGGCCGTTTTGGCATTAAAACCCTTTTCTTTAAGCCCATCTATTAATTCAATGGTTGGAACTGTTGATTCAATTGCTTTGATAACTACTTGTAGGCCTTTGCTACTTTTGAGTTTTGAGTAATTGGTTTTTCCTTCATCTAGGTATTTGGCCACTGATCGATAATCTTGTTCGTCGTTTACCTGAATTTTGGTTTCATTTATGTTACTTCTTTTTATAGAGGTGACATAGAACTTGTTAGCTCCAATTAGGTCAGCTATTTTTTTTGACTAGCTCAGCACAATTTCCGTGACGAACATATATGGGTGGTGGCCTTAGTTTCTTAGCCGTGGTTGTTTGAGTGGCAGCATTATCTTCGTTTGTGTCACTAAGAATCGAAAATCTGTTATTGGTCAGCAGATTTTTCGGGACAGTGATAGTATTTGATTTTAATACTTTTGAGGCGTTGGTTTTTATAGAAGATTGCGGGCTTAATTTCCTTTTTATTTGCACATAGCGATCGATTCCAGTTTGTATTAACGTTCCGTTAGCATTTTTTGTAATTTTTTGGTGGAGGAAGGGGAGCTTGTCGGTCAGAACTGACGATGCCGGGCGCTGAGTGACTGCAGTAGATGTAGTTGTTGTTGTGTTGGTTGTTGTTGTTAGTGTCGAAGTCACAGTGGTAAATACGGGCATTGTGCTGGTAGTTGTTGTTATATTGCTTGTAAGGTCGTGGGGGTCGGGGGACGGGCATTGGGCACTCCACGGCTCATTGGGTGCTGTGCCGCTTGCACATAGTAATGCAGGGGAGAGCCAGCGCGCTCTCTCTGTGTTCACTTGCAATGTTGCAGTTTTCGTTGGTACTTTTGACTCATCAGCTCGTATACAAAAGTAAGCGTTGTTCTGATTTCTGATTGACGAAAGTCGACGTTCGTCTTGTTGTTGTTGCCGAGCTGTGCTCATTTTAATTATATTTCAGAGCTTTCACTCTGACACGTTGGCTTTTAATTTATAATTTGTAGTTTATTTTAGTAATTTATCACACAAATCTTAAAATTTTAATGGGCAACACGAGCACTTGTACACATGCCTACCCAGAGCGTCTTTTCGCGAATTAAGTTCGGTTATTTTCACTATATTTTATAATCATTCGGCGGAGCGATACAAAAATACGTCTGATGTCGTTGACAGTCAAATTGTTTATACTAATTGGAGATGCGGAAATTAAGTTTAAAGAATAGTGAAGAGGGTTGTATTCTGGAGTAGGTCAGTATGTTTTGATTATGATGGCGGTTAGCGTAGTTGGATCGGCTGACACTGCAGAATGTGCTGACCGCTTGGCGGGTCTTGACTCTGTAGAATATGCTGATCAGTACTTATTACCAGCCGTGGGTGCAACTGGGCGCCTGGTACTGTTACCAATTTGGATACTGCTTGATTTATTGGTGTTAGCAACATTGTGTATGAACATTCTCCCCCCATTGAGGGGTACCCTCAATTAAGGCGTGAAGTCGGTTAGCAGCTAACAAATCAATGAATGCGAGGTATGTCTGTTGAGGCTCAAGCTTCTGAGTAACGTCCTTCCACTCTTCTGCTGGATGCTCCAATGGTTTTGGTTTCATTAACAATTCAGACGTCTTGTAATTTAAAGGTTAATGAGTTAATTTGTTTGATTGTCGTAGCCTCGCGTGGTTAATAGGCCGCATACTGGATTACTTGTCGGCTCCTTATGTAGCATTGTATGATGCCGTTGCTGGCAGACTCGACAGTTGGCTGATGATTTACAGAATTCGACCTTATGAGCCGTAGACAAGCAATTTGTGCATCCTCCTACTTGAATAATAACTTGGCGCCGCGTTTTCGGATCCATTTCTTGAAAACGAACGAAAGAAACCCGATCGGGCGGGCGACTCGGTGAACCAAGGGATGGATCGAGATTTATAGTCCGCTGCCACTGATGGCGGCTTCGTCGCTCGAAGTCGGGTAGTGGTGGGTGGGTGGGTGGTGAGACCCCAAAGATCGGCTGGCTCTGATGACGGCCGGTCTTTCGGAGAGTGGGTAGAGGAGGGGGGTTTCGCTAACTACAATGTATTTGGACGGGGTACTAGACCCTATCCTAAAAAAGACTCCACAAGTAACTCCCAGAGAGGTTGCTCACACCAATGCGTAAGGCTCACCTTCTCCGATCGCTGTCGGTTGCTGAGTGACTTGAACTGGGCAACCGGCGCCCTTTTTATACCCGTTGGTGTGAATAAGTGTGCCCGCACCATGGCAAAGTCCCTGGTCATACGGCTTAGCGCGTGTGACCAGCTGATCATGGATCAGTGTGACCAGGTGATCGTGGCTCAGTGTGACCCGGTGATCGTGGATCAGTGTGCCCAGCTATTTCTATTGGCGCGCCCGCCTTCCTATTTGAATTTGAATTCGTTTCAGGTTTTTATTCTCTTAAACTAATCTTATTATTATATCTATCCTATTCCCTATGTACTATGTTGTCGCTTTATGCTTTTTATCACTCTTAAACTAAGCTTATTGTTATATGTTTACTTATATTGTGCGCTCTGGAGCGTCACACCCTTATGTAATGTGGCTCTAGGTTGCAAATCTTGCAGCTCTCTTCGTTGTTGACTGATGGATTACGGAGTGTTGCTGTAGGTTGTGCGTTTATCGGCTCAAACATGCAAGCGCGGCGGTCAATAAACGTCAGTACACTCTTTAAGGCTGGAATTTCAGTTGGAGCATCGGCTGAATTTTCCAGTGCAGCTAAGGTATCGTCGTCTAGTTTTCTCCTGATGACAAGACCAAGGATTGGATCCCATGAATTCGTGCTGATATCGAGGTTTTTGAGTGTGCTTAAAGTCTTCTGCACTGTATCGTATAGTGCTCGAAGCTGGTGTGCAGTCCCGTTGATGGGCATGTGATCGACTATTTTCCCTATTGCAGCAAACACTAATATTTTGCCGTTTCGGTACCTCAGTTTTAGTCTTTCCCAGGTGTCCTCATATCCAGCTTGTGAGAAGGCTGTATCCGTCAAAATGTTCCTTGCTTCACAGCAAAGAGAGCTCTGAAGAATGTGTAGCTTCTGGCTGGCTGAGTATGGCTTACTATGGACTAATTCTACAAATAAGTCGTGGAATCGGGGCCAATCTAGATATTCGACATTAAATTCAGGAATCTTGATTGGTGGGAGCGATAGATTTAGGCTCATTTGAGCTTCGTTTTCTCGAAGTAAGGTCATTTCATATTCTTCGTATAATGTCCTGAATCGACCTATTTCTGCTTCGGCGACGGCCACTGCTCCAGGTATACTGTCGATTTCATCATGGGCCTCTCTCAATATTTCCCATTAGAGCTCCAGATGTCGTTGTAGCGCTGGGGTGATTGTATGCGCCGTTGACTCCAGAATTAAAGATGATTCTAATTCGTTGCATCTTCTCTGTAGTTTTCGGGTAGCAAACTTCATCGATGAGTCACTGGTTATGTGTTTGACTACCGGGTCCTTTGTGTTGTTCTGTGTTCGCCGCGGAGCCTTCTGAGGGTCACTTCCTGATGGGATGCTGTTTTTAAATATTTGCTGATATTTTTCTACCAGCTCCTTTAATGCCTCTAATCTTGAGGCGTACTCCTCTCCGGTAGGTAATGCCGCTTTCTCGACCTCTTCGTCTAGGTCACAAAACTGCTGCCAGAGATCATTCAACTGGCTTAGCCGATCGGTAGCCGTCTCGTTTGCGTCGTTCGGTCGAATCCTTGCTATAATTCTTTATGACCTGTTGGATTTGCCCTTGTACCTCATTTTGATCGTCAAGTAGACGATTGTGTAAATCGACTCTGTTTTGACTTGTTTTCTCTATGAATGAGGTCGACATAATGTTTGTAGTGACTACTCGTGTTTTGGAGATGACGAATCCTGTGAAGCTGGATGATGCTCGGTATTCTAGGAAGCTGGATAGGCCGGATGGGGTGATTGATCCTGTGGAGCTCGATGAAGCTGTGTATCCTGTGGAGCTGAAGGAGCTGTGTATCCTGTGAAGCTGGATAAGCTGTCTATCCTGTGAAGCTGGATGAGCTATGCTGTCCTGTGAAGCTGGATAAGCTGCGGTTCCCAAATTGGGTGGTCGATCCTGTGACGCTGGATAAAGCTGCGTATCCTGTGGAGCTGGAGGAGCTGTGTATCCTGTGAAGCTGGATAAGCTGTCTATCCTGTGAAACTGGATGAGCTATGCTGCCCTGTGAAGCTGGATAATCTGTCTATCCTGTGAAGCTGGATAAGCTGTCTATCCTGTGAAGCTGGATAAGCTGTCTACCCTGTGAAGCTGGATGAGCTGTGCTGTCCTGTGAAGCTGGATAAGCTGCGGTTCCCAAATTGGGTGGTCGATCCTGTGAAGCTGGATAAGCTGTCTATCCTGTGAAGCTGGATGAGCTGTGGTGTCCTGTGAAGCTGGATAAGCTGCGGTCCCAAATTGGGTGGTCGATCCTGTGAAGCTGGATAAAGCTGCGTATCCTGTGGAGCTGGATGAGCTGGGTATCCTGTGAAGCTGGATAAGCTGTGTATCCTGTGAAGCTGGATAAGCTATGCTATCCTGTGAAGCTGGATTAAGCTGAGTGTGAACTTAACCGTGCTTCTCACCAGTTAGAGGTTCAGCCTTGGAATTGAAGGGGGTTGCTGGGTGTGATCCTTTGTTGGTAAAGGATCACGTCGGGGTAAGCCCACAGACGGGTCTACCGAGGAACAGTGACAATTCGCACTGTCGGCACGGAGACGCTTTGGAGTTACGCGGCCTCTTCCCGGAGGTCAGAAAGTAAGACTGCGGAGTTATAAGATGGGTTGATAACTAATTTATTGTAACGTTGGTACATGCTTTTATACTAATTGGAGATGCGGAAATTAAGTATAAAGACAGATCTGGGTGTATCTCAACGACCGAAGCTATCAGTTAATTCTCTGGCGAAAAAATCCAACTGATAAGATTCGATATTTCCAACTTAACACGGTGACATACGGTACAGCATGCGCACCGTATTTGGCTACCAGATGTTTGCAGCAACTGGCGATCACAGCTCCGACACATCTCCAAGCTGGAGCTACAGCAGTAAAACAGAACTTCTACGTGGATGATTGTTTATCAGGCGCTGATACGCTGGAAGAGGCAAGGAAACAGCAGGACCAGGTTCGTCAGCTACCAGGCTCCGCGAATCTAAAACTGCGGAAATGGTGCGCTAATCACCCAGCGCTGCTAGAAGCAATTCCCAAGAAAGACCAGGAAATAGATTTGGATTTTAGTCGATTCTCCGACTCCACCATAAAAACACTCGGGATCATCTGGAATCCACAAGAGGACCAATTACAGGGACGAGCAACTACACTCGAGGAAGGTCCAGTGTCAAAACGAATCTTGTGTTCAGAACTAGCAAAGATTTTTGACCCACTTGGTTTGTTGTGTCCAGTAACAACGACTGCAAAAATTTTCACGCAACAACTATGGCAAAAGGATCTTGACTGGGACACCATCTTAGACGTCGAGGATACACAACAGTGGCAGAACTTTCGCAAGGAATCTTAAACGCTTTCCAGCCTTCAATTTCTAAGGTGTCCATTACCGAAGGACAGTCATGCAACAACACAATTACATATTTTTACGGACGCATCTGAAACAGCATATGGAGCAACTGCCTATCTTCGTAGCAATTCAACTAGGACTGGAGTTGAGAGTCACTTGCTGTGCGCCAAGTCTCGCGTAGCCCCACTAGTGAAGCAAACATGACCCGAATTGAACTATGTGTAGCGGTATTAGGAGCAGAATTAGCCGACAGAATAAAGACAGATCTACAGTTCGACATGCAGGAAGTCTATTACTGGACAGACTCCGAGATTGTACTAGCATGGATAACGGCATCAGCTTCGTCATTTCACACGTTCGTGGTGAACCGAATCTCGAGGATTCATGAGATATCCATGCCAGATCAATGGACACACGTGGATTCAGAACAGAACCCTGCAGATCTCGTATCAAGATGCAAGGCTCCACAGCTACAGCAGCATAAGTTATGGTTCAACGGACCAACGTTCCTAAAAAAGGAACCCAGAGGCATAAAGAAGGGAATAATCTACGAAGGTCCAGAAAGGAGGAAGGTAACGACGAACATTGTGACAAGTACAGAGGACAACTATCAACAATATCAATCACCGAGAATCGTTCCAAGTCCTACTACGGGTCACTGTATGGATGTTGCGCTTCACGCACAACGTCAAGAACACCACAAACAGAGAAACGGGACCAATCACCCCAGAACAAGTAATTAAGGCTCGAGAAGTAATTGTAAAGGAAATACAAAAAAGAGCATTCAAGGACACATTAAGCAGTTTGAAGGGACGTAAGAAGGTGACAGCCAATGACCCATACAGGTCATTAGATCCATTCATAGACGAAAATGGAATACTGCGGGTCGGAGGGCGCCTGCAGGAATTTCCATTTGACCACGAGGTAACCAGGTTAATGTTGCATAATAAACACGAGCAATTGAAACAGTGGCAAGATTTATGGATAATCAAGGGACGGCAACTAGCGAGGATGATAGTGCAACGATGTGTACTGTGTTGCCGGGCTCGACCCAGATTATTAGGCCAAATCATGAGTCCGCTACCCAGAGATCGTGTACAAGCTGCAAGGCCGTTTACGGTCAGCGGCGTAGATTACTGTGAACCACTTTGGGTACACTATAAAATCCGAGGAAAGAAGCCACACAAGGTGTATATTGCAGTATTCTGGAAGTAGTTACTGATCTAACGACTCAGGCCTTTGTCGCGGCACTAAAAAGATTCATCGGACGACGAGGTGCTCCAGTACGAATCTACTGCGACAATGCCACAAATTTTGTAGGGGCGAATAATCAGCTGGCAGAACTTAAAGACAGCATCCATGACCAAAGAGCCCAAGAGTTAATACAGGGAACATGTACTCAGGTCGGAACCGAAGAGCACCACATTTCGGGGGTCTTTGGGAGGCAGCAGTCAAGTCGGCAAAACATTTATTAATCAGAAGCATAGCAGCAGCATCCCTGACTCATGAAGAGCTAGAAACCGCTACAGTAGATGTTGAAGCCATGTTAAATTCACGACCATTGACTCCAATTTCTTCCAGCCCAAACGATCTGGCCGCGTTAACCCCTGGCCATTTCTTGATAGGGGAAGCACTGACGGCATCACCACAAGTGCACGGACGAGAAATACGATCAGGCTTGGTCACACGTTGGAAACAAGTGGACAAGGTCAGACAGCATTTCTGGGAGAAGTGGAGCTTGGAATATCTGCATCAGCTTCAGGCCTCATTAAAGTGGACAAAGTCAAAAGGGGCAATTCAACCCGGAAATCTGGTAGTAATAAAGGAGGACAACGCACCGCCACTCCAGTGGCCACTAGGAAGAGTATTAAGAACTCATCCAGGAAGAGTCGGACACACAAGGGTGGAGAGTGGAGAGTGTACTCGGGCAATTCACATCCAGAGCCACCACGACGATCGCCAAGGTTATGTACACAATCATAATCATCATAATCACTCGCCGTCTTCACCCAGCAGGCTTCAGTGCCAGAGCCACCGGTGAGGGTGACACCATTCAACATGTCCGGCACGTACGTAGAACTACAAGATCGCATTGCACTATCATCAGCAGAATGGACGATCGTGTCATACTTTGATTTACGAAGTTTGGCAGAAGAAATACGAGCATTTACAAAAGGAGTTATAGGCCTAGAAAAAAACTGCGGCCGAGAAGGGACCTGTGGAACTATCGTGGAGGCACTAACTCAAGAGATGGAGGAATTTCAGGACACACAGGACCTGTAGGAAACATAGCGAATGGGCTGTTTGGAGTATTGGATTCATAGTATGCGCAGAATATGGAAGCAACGCAGCATAAAATAAAGGCAAAGGAGTTGGATCATACTCACCTACTTGAAAAACAAACTTCAATACTGGACAGTACGGTCAACATAATGAAATCAAGCTACAACATGATGGAAGAGCGCGTAAAGAGAGTAGAATATTCCATCAAAACAGGAAAGGTGGCCCAAGTCGCGACAGAGCTATCTTTAGTCGCCGGGCATATAAAACGCACCCAAGCAATGATAGTTAATGTTGTGACCGGAGTTCACAAAGGAATGATTGATCCAGCGTTGCTGTCAGTGAATCAACTGCGACGAGAGTTAATCAACATCCAGACACATTTGCCGAACGGACGGAGGCTGCCAGTCAAACAGGAGACTATCCACGATGTATACCAACTGATAACAACACAGGTCCAGGAACTGGACGAACTGTTAGTGTTTCATAGCAAGGTGCCGTTAGTAGACGAGGAGGAATTCAACGTCTATCATGTATCACCGATCCCAATCGTAGTGAACAACACCATCAGAATCGTCCGCACAGAAACCGAGTATTTAGCGATCAGTGACCATCAAGATCGGCATTTCGTCATCAGCAAGGAAGAGCACGAAGGATGCACAAGGTTGTCAACAGGATCCCTGTTGTGTAAGCTACGACAGGTAACCTTAGGCCCAGCGCACGAGTTGTTAAGGTGCACCCTAGCAGCATTTCACAAGGAACATGATCCGCTGTGCACATCGACGAAAGAACCAGCATCGAGCGTATGGTACCCAATTACGTTACCTAATTCGTGGATTTTCGCGACCGCCAAGGAAATCACTTTGACGTATGTATGCGGGAAAGAACGCAATCAAGTTCACATAGGCGGCAGTGAAAAAATAACCTTGAATGAAAACTGCATAGCACGCAGTGCAACGGTAACATTACAAGGGCACCCTCGCCTGCCGTCAGCAATACATGAGCAAGAACCGGCAATTTTTGTTCATCCGATGAGTCTGCTCACAAAACAGAAGAAAGAGTAGAGCACGATATGGGGTCAAGATATGGCATCCACACACAACAGCTACAGCATGAGGTACAAACCCTGAAGAAAATGCAGAGTCAACAACCGAGTGAGTCGATGGACGGCATACAAAGATATTGAAATAGCTTCTTCCCGTAGTTCCAATGAAATAGATTCTTCCCGTAGTTCCAGATTAAAAAAGGTCTTGTTTTATATATTTTCAGTTTTATTCATTTAAGTCGGAGCAGCAATGGTGCCGCTCCAACGATCGAAGTGTCTCTGCTCTTTTCAATATTCTTTAAGTCTAGTTAAGGCTAAGTCTCGTAGCTGCGCTGCTCGCAGGCGGCGGCAGAGAGACGGCTATGTGCCTATATGCTTATGTATAGAGGAATGTACTTATATATTGTTATGCGCTCTCAAGTGGAGGCGCGAGGGGGTATGCATATGCTGTCCGTTCGCTGCAATTATGCCGATGCTAGCACTTTCTGTGTGCGGGCCAAGCCATAGCGATCGGTTCATATTTCGGGACTTAAAATATGTAAACACTGCAACAAAGTGTTACAGTGCGTACCCTTTAAGTAATTTCGGTACAGTGGGTATTCAATATATGTGCATACTACATCTCCCTCCTTTTGAAAAATAACGTAATATAATGAAGTTATTATCATCTTTGTATGTGTGTCTATGTATGTGTGTCTATGTATGGCCATACTAAGTGCAATTTATTTAATAAAGATTTTTAATCTATCCTTATGAACTGTTTGTTTCTTTTGTTTATTATTTGTTATTACTATGTTATCTCTATCTCCTATTTTCTTTACTATATACGGACCTGTATATTTAGGATCTAATTTATGACCTGTCTCGTTTTTTAATAGAACTTGGTCACCTACTGATATATCTATATCCCTTACTTTATGATTATATAGTAGTTTATTTCTATTCTTATTTGCTTCTAACATAACTCTAGCTCTTTTATAGGCTACTTCTAATCTATACTTACTCTCCTTAGCATAGTCATCTATATTATATAGTGCTTCTACACTATCTATGCTATTAAAATGTTTTGGTAAATTACTTGTTTTACTGAATACTAACTCATATGGACAATAAGTATGTGCCATAGAGGGGGTCGTGTTGAAACAAAAGACAAAATAGTGAAGCCATACGTCCCAATCAGTTTTATCAACAGATATGTAAGATCGTATGTACTCATTGAAAGTTCTATGACTTCTTTCTATTGTTCCAACTGTCTGGTGGTGGTGCGCTGTGGATGTAATATTTTCAATATTCAAATATTTGCACAAATCGTCTATAATTGAATTCTTATATTCTGTTCCCATGTCCGTAATGAACGTCTTCATTGGACCGTACTTCAGGATAAAAGATTCAAATATTGCTTTAGCGACAGTATTAGCATTTTTATTTGGAACAGGTAACTAAATACTTAGTTAAATCACATATTAAAGTGACTTCATACTCATTGCCATTTTCTGATTTTGGTAGTGGACCAATAGTGTCCACTATCACTCTGTCGAAAGCATTTATTGGGGTGTCTGTAATTGTTAAAGGGGTCTTTGTGTGTTTAGTTATTTTGGATTTCTGGCATTTTTGACATTTTCTTACGTACTCAGTTATATCTTTAGACATATTTTTCCAGTAATAGTGTCTTTTTACTTTGGCCAAAGTTTTTTTATATGCCAGTATGATCTCCTTGAATTGGATCATCATGGAATTTAGACAAAATTGCTTCTTTTTCTTTTAAATTTGTTATTTGGGTCACCGGGTTGAGTAGCGCTACTCTTAATGTTTTCAAGATTTTATTGCCCAATTATTTGAAATTATCTATTGAAGTATGTTTAAAGATATTTTCCCACGGTGGCACTTTGAGTTGGCTGATTTTATGTATACCGGCTTGCATTTCAAGCCTTTGGAAAAATTGATCTAAATCAATAACTCCATTAGTATATAAATCGCTAACATCATATCTTGCAGTAATTTTTCTACCTTGTTTAAATAAACATAACGTACTTTTTATCTGCAAGGTCACTACTTTACGTACTTCATCATTGTTTATGACGTCGTATACGTTGGAAGCTTTATTTAAAGATTGCGTAGACAATTCTTGTTCTTGATTTTCCGCGCGGAATTTTTGTCTATTTTGATATCTAGTAGTGACTTTCAATATATTTCCGGTTATATTTTGTAGATCTTTGATGGTTATCCTTGATAACGCATCAGCTACATAATTATCTTTTCCCTTTAAATATTCGACTGTAAAGTCGTATTCTTCTAGTTCGAGCCTCATACGTGTCAGTTTAGAACTGGGATTGATCATTGAGAAAAGGTATGTTAAAGGTCTATGGTCTGTTTTTATTAAGAAATGTTTCCCATATATATATGGTCTAAAATGTAATATCGCCCAATGAATTGCAGCTAATTCCTGCTCAGTAGTACATTTGTTACTTTCACCTTTTGTGAATGCTCTTGATGCGTGTGCAATGGGAAGTTGGAGACCATTATGGTTTTGAGTTAAAACCGCTACACATGCTTGCTTACTTGCATCTGTTATTATACAGAATTCTTTAGTGAAATCTGGATATTGTAGCAAGGTAGGTTCCATAAGTTTTGTTTTTAAGTATTGAAATGCATTTTCGCACTCATCCGTCCATTTCAAAGCAACATTCTTTTTGCATAATCTTGTTATGTGCCGTGAATAGTCGGCGAAATTTTTTATAAAACGTCTATAATAGTTACAGAATGCTACGAAACGTCTAGCACTGTCCGCGTCGTGCGGAACTGGGTAGTTCATATTGACATCGTATTTCTTGTCATCTGGAAGTATTCCTTTATCAGTGCATTTATGACCTAGAAAAGTCACTTCATGCATAAAAAATGAGCATTTTTCTGGATGTAACTTTAGGTTGTATTTCCTACATTTCTCAAAAACATCTGTCAAGTTCTTAAGCATATGTTTTTCGGAACAACCAATTACTATTAAGTCATCCATATAAAGGAAAGCTGGAGAAGGTTCTAGACCAGAGAACGCAGTAGTCATCATTCCCTGAAACGAATTAGGAGCTATTTTTAATCCGAAGGGTAATCGCGTGAAGCGATATGAGCCGTTGCTCGTTGAAAAAGACGTTTTATCTCTTGAACCTTTTTCTAGTTCAATTTGATGGAATCCTGACATTAAGTCAAGACATGAAAAGTATTTAGCTCGACCTAGTTGATCTAAAATATCATCAATTCTAGGTAATGGGAATTTATCAGAAAGTAATTTTTTATTAATCTGGCGGTAGTCGATTACTAATCGCCATTTCTTTACATTTGACCCGGGGGATGATTTCTTAGGAACAAGTAACAATGGGCTATTATATTCGGATACTGACGGTTCGACAATCCCGTCAGAGATTAATTTTCCTACTTGCTTTTGTATTTCGTTCACCTGACTATGTGGGCTTCGATAGTTCTTTATATAAACTGGTTCATCATCTTTTAATCTCAGTTTTTGTTTATAAAAATTATTTGTGGGTATTGATTCGATTTCTAATCCGAATATATCGCTATACTGGGTGCATAAGCTAGAAAGCTGTGACTTGAACTGTGGAGGAAAGTTTTTTGAAAGTTGTGATAGTACGGATTTTTTCCTATTGTCTGGATTTGTGTTGACTACATCGTAGTTCGAAAGTGATTCATATGTTAGGTTATCTGTACTGACTACTTGGTCGGTATTTGTTGTGTTTATTAGCCTTATGAAGGCATTATTGGATGTTGCTATGGTATTTGCAACGTAAATACCATACTGAATTTCCTGATTTGGAATTAATACACTGTCTTCTTTTGAATTAAGTTCAATTTTCCGAATAACTTGGGATCTTGCTGGCAGAAGTATTGAATTGTTTCCAGAACTATGAGCTATTGGTACATTAATTGGAAATTTTAAATTATTGGGTCTAATTATAAACCAATCTTCAGATGGCTGGAAGTCTAATTGACAGTTGTATTTTTTAATAAAGTCGATGCCTAGTATTCCATCGCATGGAATAGGGAAATGCGAATTTACGAAATGAAAATCGTGTGGAATTATGTATTTAGTTGTCTGTATTTCCATAGAAACTAAACCTTGGGATTTGGTTATTTCTTTACTTATACCTTTTATGTCTATGATGTAATCATCTTGGATGTTTTGGAAGTTATCCGAAGTTTCTTTTAAAATGGAAATGTCTGCACCTGTGTCTATTAAAAAGATAAGTTCTTTTCCAGTAGCTACATTGAAAAATGAAACGAATATATTTTGGCTGAGATTAATAGTGTGAACTCTGACTTCTTTTATTGTTGAGTATTTAAAGGGCTTTGGGAGTTTTCCGATGTGTTTTGGTTAGTATTTTGGGTAATTCTGACATTGCTTTGGTTATTGCCATTGTGGCCTCGGTTCGAGTTACTACCACCTCTATAGTTTCCTCTATATTGGCCTCGTCCGCCATTGTTATTTTGGTAGTTGTTGTTATAGTTATTGTTGCTGTAGTTATTGTTGTCGTAGTTATTGTGATTACCACGAGAATTACCACGAAAATTACCTCTATAATTACCACGTCCGCGATTTGAACCGCGCTGTGAATAGTTCTGGAAGTATAAGACAGTATTTGACTGTCCAGTTGCCTCAGTGCAACTATTGACAAATTTGGAAACGGCATCGTTCATAGTACTAAAGGTGCCAGCTTGCATGATAAGTTTTACCTTATCGATTGTGCAATTTTTAGTCATTGCTTTGACTGCATGCTGCGTGGAATAACTTCTGGCTAGCTCTAAAGATAAACCATCTGTTATATATGCACCTTCTAAGGCTTTCGTCATCTGCTCAATTTCTTGTGTGTATTGGTTGGCAGTTTTATTGCGCTGCTGTAGGTTCATCAGCTTTGCTGATAATACTTCAACAGTTTCGCCTTTGACGTTGCTTCTTAGTCTGGAAATCACTTCAGTAATTCTTGTTTCATTACCGATTAGATTTCTGGCGACACCTTTTAGCTTTGTTTTAATTATGGAAACAGCTAATTCTTCGTACTCGCCTTTTATTGATTCTATTATTTGTAAAGCATCAATGAAACTTGTTAAATTTTCAGCCTTACCATCAAAAACTGGTATAAGCTTGGATGCTGTATTAATAAAATCAATATTTGATTGTGCCATTGTGATAGAGTTACTTATTTTGTTTTCTATTACACTCGAAGTATCTAAATCTGTTGAATTGTCCAGATCAGTGTATACCGCCGGAATAGTAAGATTATTCAAATCTTCATCTTCTATTTTGAGGTTTACTTCGGGAAGCTCTTCTGACTCCGATTCGTTCGTTTCTGTTGATTCCGGGTCAGGTGCAGTGTCAATTTCTATTGGAGTGTTTAGAACTGCTGGTACCGATATTTCTAAGCTGAACTTTTGTTTAACAGATATTAAATTGGATCGTAGTCGTATCAAAAGTCTCGATACCTGTGACCAATGATCTTGAGTTAATCTTTCCCTGTGCTCATGTATTAGAATTCGCGCTTCGTTAAAGCACTCTACTAATATTTCAACATGCTTCCTAACAGTGTTCTTTTGGATAGGTCTATTCTGGGTTAGGGACTTGTGTGATCTGTCAAAATTACTTTTAATGTTTGATAATTCCCCGTACAATTTGTTCCATTCCATGCCTTTAGTTTAGCCATACATGATATGAAGAATATATTGAAATATTTATACCCGTTACTCGTAGAGTAAAAGGGTATATTGTATTCGTGCAAAAGTATGTAACAGCTAGAAGGAAGCGTTTCCGACCCCATAAAGTATATATATTCTTGATCAGGATCACTAGCCGAGTCGATCTAGCCATGTCCGTCTGTCCGTCTGTCTGTCCGTCTGTCTTTCTGTATGAACGCTGAGATTTCGGAAACTATAAAAGCTAGAAGATTGGCGTTTTGCATGCAGATTCTAGGAGTTCCTACGCAGCGCAAGTTTGTTTTAAAAAAGTGCCACGCCCCCTCTAACGCCCACAATCGCTTATATACGATTTTAAAAATTTAAATATGTCGGAAAAGTAAAAATTTATCAATACCTATCGAAATGTAGAAGACATTTTTCAAATCGGACCATTCGTTAAAAGGTTATGCGTGATCAAAGTTTCTATCTCCATCTCCCTTGCACCCACTTTACCTGAGTAACGGGTATCTGATAGTCAGGGCACCCGACTATAACGTTCTCTCTTGTTTTATATTTATTTTTTCCGTTATTTCATTTTCTTAGATTTTAGGTGTTAACATTTATGTGTAATCACTGTTGTTTGTGCTGCTTATACTTTATACAGGTCATTTCCCCGGCTCATATACCTTTTTTTCAGACAATTATAATGCAGTTTGTAAATTTTGGAAAATAAAGTGGCGCACATGAGAACAACAATGATTATCAGGAGTATATGTACCCAATATAGATTGATGTTGCTAGATTCTACCTTATTGATGACATTGGCAGTGGAATCCACTGTTTTTATGTCCAAAGTCATTTTGATGGGTTTTGCATATACTTTTATTTTATGTGTATAAAGTGTTGTGTTAAAATTATTATGCTCTTCTATTGAAAATTTACTTATCGCATTACTGGGCATTTAAATTAACAAACTTCCTACCTAGTTTTTGCATAGCTTTACGGGCTACACGTCTAATCGGGCAGAAAAAGTTCCGCTCAATTTTACAAAATATTATATTATATAAAAAAAATATGCATCGTAGTGCAATCCAAAAAAATTATGCAACGCAGTGCATGGGTGAAAAAAAAAATTTGTTTTCAGCTTGGTTCCTTTTTCTTCCTTCTACGTCAGCTGGTCGTCGCCGGTTTGGCTACGCTGACGTTCCTTCGAAGGCGCAGGTGGCGATCGTGCCTCCCACGCTTGGTAACTGCTGCTGTTGTCCTGGGCCTTTTGGATTAGGCGGTACCGGCGCTGGTCTTCGCACTGGTCTTCGGCTTCATGCATGCGGAATTGCATGCCGCAGAGTTGAGAGGTCCGGGGCAGTCGGTGGGGCACACTTGTGGTCGTTTCGGCAGTGGCTTGGGAATATTTGGTTTCGTTATTAGTTTTTGATTTATAACTTGTATTTGATTTTCTGAGTGAGTTGTGGCTTGTGGTACTCTATTTTGGAGGGTTTCTCTTAAAAATTCAAGCTCTTCATACAGTTTTTGTGCCGTCGTCCATGGCGGCGGTGTTGACTGAGCAAATAGTAGCCACTTTAGGCGGGCTATTCTTTTGTTAATTTTTTTCTTCTGTCCTCCACGTACCATCACGCACACTCTACTCACTCAGAAGGGTTTTTATTTTGTATATCCTCCTTGTATGAAATATATTCCTCCAGTATTTCTGCCATAATCCTCCCGATCCGCTGCTCCTTGTGACTCTAGTCACGGTCGCCATGAAATAGCTTCTTCCCGTAGTTCCAATGAAATAGATTCTTCCCGTAGTTCCAGATTAAAAAAGGTCTTGTTTTATATATTTTCAGTTTTATTCATTTAAGTCGGAGCAGCAATGGTGCCGCTCCAACGATCGAAGTGTCTCTGCTCTTTTCAATATTCTTTAAGTCTAGTTAAGGCTAAGTCTCGTAGCTGCGCTGCTCGCAGGCGGCGGCAGAGAGACGGCTATGTGCCTATATGCTTATGTATAGAGGAATGTACTTATATATTGTTATGCGCTCTCAAGTGGAGGCGCGAGGGGGTATGCATATGCTGTCCGTTCGCTGCAATTATGCCGATGCTAGCACTTTCTGTGTGCGGGCCAAGCCATAGCGATCGGTTCATATTTCGGGACTTGAAATATGTAAACACTGCAACAAAGTGTTACAGTGCGTACCCTTTAAGTAATTTCGGTACAGTGGGTATTCAATATATGTGCATACTACAATATGTGAACATCAGCACAATGTTCACAATAGCAATAATCACCATAGTTGCAATAGTCATAATTGCAATTATACGGTTGAAAAAGAGGAAAGATGTATGTTTCAAAAATGAAGACGAAGGAAACAAGACTACAACGACCATAGGAAGGCCTGAAAAGGGAACCCCACCAGAGCCCAAGATTCGATCAACAAGAATTACTCGCACATTCAAAATGAGCGACTCGGAATTGTCATCATAAAAAAAAAACAAACACACATAGATTTATAACGGGGGCTACATATTCAAGTACTTTATTAAGAGGACTCGGCCCCAGAGTCAACAGATAGATCATAGCGTTGGGCGGGAGCAAGCGGTGCAGGAGAAGGCCGTCGCAGGACACGAGTCAGGTTTAGACGAATTACGGCGAACCGAGCATCAGGAAGACCCGTATAACCTTCTCAGGAGGAAAGGACACACCGTTTACTATGGGTCCACAGCTCGTACGCAGTAGAAGGTGCCCGACAGATCGTCGCATGTAATAGCCCGGGAGATCATCCAACAGCATCCAAGATTTCCGGACGGGGAAGGAGCACGGGACTCCCACAACATCAACTACAACACGGCGACAAACGTAGAGCGACATGTTGATAGTTACTACCAAAGGTAACAGTTATGACATAAATATTTATACGAAATAAGTGTCAGGTCAGCACTTGGTGCCGAAGCGATATCGGCAACACAAAAAAAACATGTTAACAATCAAGCCCGGAGTCAACATCGGATTCCCGGGCATCGGTATCGATATCTGATTGAGCGGATATAGGAGGACTGCTGCTGCGGTATACGGCGGTGACAACGTGATGAAATTCGAACGCAGTGCCATCGTCCATAAGAAATTGGCAGTCCATCACTACCAGGATTAGGGTACTGGGAGGATACCAATGGCCACGGAACAGCAGACCGACGGCACTCAGCAACCAGACTCGGGTTCCTCGCCGATTGAGCCGTAGCCGACGAGAGATCTTGGTAACGCCGAAAGGAACCCGGATTGCGGCAGGTTGGCCAAGAAGGTGCAGGGCGATTTCAGTGTAAGGAAGCAGATGCATGATGGAACTACGAACACAACTCAGCAACGGCACGCTTTTATTGAGGGTACCCCTCAATGGGGGGGAGAATGTTCGTAAGCAGCATTACCCAGTCCAACAAGGTTGCAGCACACATCAAGCAAGCTGCAACCAAGCGGTTGTAGTTCAAACAGCAGCACCAAGAGAACCAACAAAGACCCACCGACTCACCTACTTCCTACTACCTACTCACCCACACACGATCTACTACCCTACACAGCAGCGCATTCTGCAGGCACAGCGAAGTTCAGCCACTACACAGAAGCGCATCCTTCAGGCACAGCGAAGTTCAGCACAGCAGCGCATTCTGCAGGCACAGCTAAGTACGGCCACAAAAGTGCACGACCTACACTCACTAATTGGCACTGCGAAGCACGCGGAAAAAACACCTCAACACAACCCACTCCACTGTTCTTTAGAAGAAGCTTCCGCCTTATCTAAGTAGTATATAAGCACGCATCAATAATCCAATGAATCAGTTATCTACTCACCTCCTAACTCCGCGTCTTTTACTCACCCCACACGGGAACTCACTCGCGTCAAACCGATAAGAGAACCAAAAGTACAAGTACAAGTACAAATACAAATACAACATAACTTGATCACCATTAGCAAAGGTGTGATTTTAAGACGAAAATCTTACGTGGCCCACCCTGTAGTAGTAGTATTTTATCTTAAATCAATTTATCTCTAATCATTTTTTTTTGAAAAGTCAAAACTTTTGACTCAAAAGTTTTTTTTGATTACGAATGGCAGTCAACTTGTAAAGCACCCTTTAAATTTGCCGAGATCTTTTTTTCCAAATCTCTTGCGGATAGTTTATTTCGTGCTTAAAATGCTTAAAATAAATAACAACAAGTGAGAACGGTATTTTCGAGTACAGCTCAACGCACTCTCTGTGCGAGGTACATAGGTGGAGAAATGTCAGCAGCAAAGCCACTGCTTCAACGAGTTATGTAAGTGAGAGCGTTGGATACAAAATACAAAATACAAATATACAAAATTATAAATGGTTTTGTCCAGTTTGAGTTAAAAATCAAGAGTGTCTAATCGGCTCGGGTTTATGTATACTCTCGCTTCACGGAAAATGTCTTCCTCAGCTAAGTGTAAGTATATGTGTAATACCACAATTAGGGTTCTCGAGTTCTCGATCGACTAGCTACCAAGATTACGGTTCTAGATGTCGGCTAAGAAGTTAGTAACTGACCACCCTAGGATCAATTACAGGAGGGGGAATGTTATCGCCATAATTTAAGTTTAATTTTGATTTCTTTATGTTATATATAAGCACTCGATATAAACCTCAAGGTATCGATATAATATGATGTAATATGGATATGGACCTCATTTACGCTTTCAAGAACAATCTCTAGAAACGACAGAAGCAAAATAAGAGAAATAAAGGCAAAGTTTTTAAGCGTGCCCATCAACGCAATTTTGTAATAAACATCGATTCGGAGGCTAAAATTTAAATAAAGTCAATTTTAAACACATAGTTTATTGCTTTCCGTCTGTGCTTGCGAGTTAGTGGTGTGGGCTGCTGTGTGACGTTCCTGCCTGACGGCTGGGCGGCACAATAAATACAAGTATTAGTTATTTAAGTCTCATATTATTATAGTCATTAGTTTGTAAGAGAAATTAAATGAAGAACTATTATTTCATAGTCGGAAACCGAACCAATGGGATTTTTGGGTATGGAATCAAAATAGGCTCAGTTTAGTTCCTCACCATTCGCCCGAGGTGGCAACCATAGAGAGAAATACCAGAAATCCAGGAAAGAAATACTAAACCGATCTGGCAAGGGAAAGATCAGAGAGTAGGAAAGGGGTCACTTTGCGGCTTCCAAGGCTCTCTTTTCTCCGATATCTCGAAGGAGACGGTCGCGCACGCGAAAAACGCGAGAACGAGTCGGAAGTAAAGCATGTGGGAATATAAGATCGCGTTCAGTTCGAGAATAATATTAGTGAGCGCGAAGTATAATTAGTGCAGTGAAACAGAAAACAGATCAGACAATTGTATTAGTAAAACAGAGATACGACAGTGAATAAAACGAGTGAAATACGCATACATGCAAAAATACTATGGACGGTTTGAGTGCTTATTATTTCTTCCCCCACACACCCTTTTCCCCAAGTGATTCAGGTTATTGACGACCGGTGATCCGACTTGGAACGGTAAAGGTATTGATACTGTGGATATATATATATTCTTTCTGGTTTTTACCCGTAAACCCACCTGCGTAGCGAGGGGGAAGATCCCCTCATTCTCCTACTAGTTCCCCTCACATGAAGTGGTAGAACCCATCGTGCCTCACCAACACCCACAACGGGATGGAAGATCCTCTCGTTTGTCTCCACCGATATCTTACAACGAAGCGGAAGAACCCTTCGTATCCCACTAACTGCCATAACGAGACGGAAGATCCTCTCGCAGTTCCCCACTAATACTTTCCTTCGCGCCCCACCTATTCCCACGGTGAGACGGAAGATCCTCTCACTTACCTCACTAATCCTTATAAGCGCGGAACGGAATATCCTTCCGACGTTAGTAACCAAACCTCGTACTTCGGCCATTCACGATGACATCCGGCTGCGGCCTCGCTCGAAGGTCCAGCCCGTTGGATTCTCGATCCCCTCACCCCGTATTTCGGCCCTTCACGGTAAAACCCGGCTGCGGCCTCGCCCGAAGGTTCAGATCGTAGGACTTCTCATCACTAAGGACTTAGTATCCCTGAAATCACCATAACCTCGAAGTTTATTTGAGAATTGCAAGTCCCACGCCCCCCTGGAATAACCCCCTCGAGCGGATAGGTGCGAATCTCCAGGATAATTAATTAAAAATCATCGCCTGCCCCACGGACGTTTTTCTCTAGCCCAGTGTCTCAGTGCTTTTACAAATTTCTTGTAAAAGAACCTCTGGATCCGTCTGAGAGTTATACCCCGGCCAGAGAGCATCCTTACAGCTGTTAAGCCAATTTAGTTTCGCTCTCAACATTCTTAAAAAATTTGTGCACGCGCGGCTTCCGGTACAACTGCACAATTACGAAGCGACGCATTTCCAATTAGCCATAACATTGTGAAATCGCGATCGCATCCCTTTCTTGAACATAAGGTGAGAAAAACCTAACACGTAAACGGAGCCCACAAACCGCTGAACTACGCAGACAACTACAATTCTGCCATACGCTGAGTTCACATAACCGCATCACCTTCCAGTTCCCAAATCGCAGCAAGACAAGCTATACCCAAGGAGCTTCCTTCGTTCAGCGGGGATCCTGAGGAGTGGCCGATGTTTATCAGTACATGCGAGCACAGCACTTCCGCAGCAGGATTCACCAATGTTGAGAACATGATTCGTCTGAAGGATAAGCTTCTACTTCCTAGCCTAGTTCCGGAAGTAATGTGCACGCTGAAAATGTTTTTTGGCAGACCCGAGCACATCCTGGAGAGGATGATCGACAAGGTGAGGAAGCCACCCAAAGAAAATTGGATACCATAATAGAGTACGCCCTCGCAGTGAGCAACATTTGCGCCACGATCGAAGCATGCAGCCTAGAAGCGCACTAAAAAAACCCAATGTTAGTCAAGGAGCTTGTAGACAAACTTCCAAGTAACCACAAACTAAATTGGGCGATGCTGTAACGATCCCTGATCGCCCCGAGTTGGCTGAGCTAGCTCAGGGTTTGGATTGGATTCGGTCCACGAATTTATTCACGTGGCAGTACCCCGAATGAGAACACAAGAGTATCCAATTCACAACAATGCCTTTATTTCTGTTTATTTCTTGCCCGTCACACAACTTCTCGCTCCCCGAGGTTCCCGTCACTCCGCTCTTCCTCCTGGGTCCACTCCGGTGTCGCCTTTCCCGTGCGTTCGCTCCGACCGGTCCGCTAGGACGCCGTCCTAAGCTCCGATTTGGGGCTGCCTTGACCAACTCGATCGTCAGTGCCTCCGCTGGCTGGGACGCTCGCCGGCCTTCGTCGGCGGAAAACGCTCGACTGGGCGACTAGCGCGCACAGCTTGGTCACTGTCCGATCCCGTGGTCCGCCGGTCTCGCGACTCGGCTCGGGGCGGCCTTCGGTTGCCGGACAGGGCAGACAGGGAATCCTCCGGGCAAAGTCTGTTGGCTCCTTTGAATAACTCGTCTCCTGGGCTGGTTCGCCTCCTCCGTGGACACGTCCTCGACTACGCCGTACCGCACTTGGTTTCCTTGTTTCCGCTGTGTTTCAGAACTCCTCGTTCTGATGATCTTCACTCCACCTTACCGACCATACACTGACTCGCGCCTGCGCACCAAGAGAGCCTCCCGCAGCCGCGGCCCTCCTTATATACCCGGCCCGCCGCCATCTTCCGCGGGGTAACTTTCCATCACGTGATCCTCCACCAATGGTATCGCCGCTGGTCCCGATTAACGGGTCGCCATCGTCTTTGGCTTTTTCATGACCAAATAAGGTAACAACCTGGGTCCGCCGCGCTTGGGCCCCTTTCATGCCCTTATAAGGTTACAAATCTGGCTGACTCTTGACGCTGCTCGGCTTGACGCCGCTCGGCCTGACGCCGCTCGGCCCTTCGCTCCTTCACCATTCCTCGTAGTCCGCTATCCCACTTGACTCTCATTTCCCCAGCGTCTTCTAACGGCCTTTCCCTCCATCCTCGGACTGGGACAATCAAGCGGTTCCCCGTCTAGAGGTACCGCTTCGTCCCCTTAGGTACTGTTCCCTGTATTTAGGTACTGTTCCCCGTATTCATGTACTGTTCCCCGTATTTAGGTACTGTTCCCCATACTTATTCTTGTGCTGTATTCCAATACCTCACACTCCCCCCTTTCTTTCCAGGGAAAATCCTTTTATTTTTCCTTCACCATTCCTGATCATTTAAACTTCCCGCGCACGCGCCGTCCGGCAACGCCTCCGTTTAAACCCCGCGGCTTCCCGCTCAAGTTGCCAGATCACCACGGATGGTTATCGATCTCGGTTCGTGTCTTCGCTCGATATCTTCATCCGAGTTCCCCACCATTCAGTATTTGGTATTTTCCACGGTGTGACCCTCCTCCGGTTTCGGCCCCCTATCGGCGTTTCTCCGATCTCCAGTTCCATCTTTAGCATTTTCTTGGCCTCGTGTTTTCCATGTTCATGGTAAGTTTTGATGTTTCCCCCACTTTTCCCAATCCGAAAAGTATACATTTTAGTGTCTTTCTTTTCCAGCTGCCGCTGTACTTTATTAGGCCTGCTCCTTCAGAACCCGGATCCCCCCTTGGACCCATTGGACGCGGTAGCGCCGCCCTGCTGCCCACACCAGCTGCGACCACCGGCGCTTCGCCCTGCCCCGCTGGCGTTGGACTGCCGCGTGGACCTCGTGCGGCCAATCCTCCAGCTGGACCTCCGTCCATCGCTGCCGGCCTGCTGGACACGACGCCTGCCGTTGCAGCGGTGGCGGCCGTTGTACCGGCCGCTCGGGCATCGACTGTTGCCGCTGCAACGTCGGCCGTTGCTGTTCCGGATCCGGCCACTTCCACTCACCTCGCTCCAGGTTCTCCGCGGTGACGTCGGCGGCAGCCCCACCGTGCATGGACGGAGGAGGGGGTGTCGGAAGTGGCCGTTGTTCCCCAGCCTGTTGCTCTGCGTCCACCGGCGGTTCCACGTCCATCGCGGCTGTTGTCGATTTCCGCAGCCGTGGGTCCCGCGGCTCCTCGGCCTCCTCTGCCGGTGTGGCCGGCGTGGCTGCTGGCGGTGGCTCGTCCCTCGTGGCTCCTTGTTGGGGATCCGGTGTGCCTGGCGGAAATGGCTCCATCCACTGGACCAGGAACGCCTTCCTATGACACCACCAGTCGCCCTCCGGCGTCTACGTCTGCCACTGCAGGTACACCGGTTCCTGCCAGTGGCCTCGGGCTCCATGCTGCTGCCCATCGTCCGCCCCCTGCTCGTCGTCCGACGAGATGACGATCACCTCCTCCTCTGACTCAGACAACGGGTGCCCCCGTGGTGTCGGCGCTCTTGGTGGCCGCCACGCGGTTGGCCCGTCGTCTCCGCCGCCGGTCGCGTCGCCGTCTCCGCCGCCGGTCGCGTCTCTGCCACCGGTCTCCTCGCCGCCGGTCGCCTCGCCGCCGGTCGCTTTGCCGCCCTCGCCGCTGGTCGCTTTGCCGCCCTCGCCGCCGGTCGCGTTGCCGTCTCTGCTGCTTGCGTCGTCCTCATCTGCCCACGGTCCCTGGGCCCACCCCGTGGGGCACGCCACCGGCCCTGGACTGCCTCGAGGGTCGTAGACTTTTGGGCCCGCGCCCCAGTCCGAAAACCCGCTGCCGCTGTCGCCGCTGTCCCACCCCACCGACGGACTCTCCGGGTACATCCACCGTCGACTGTCGTCCGACTCGGACCCAGTCCTGGTTGCCTGGGGTGAGACCAGCGGCGAAGCCAGCAGTTGCAGTACCGGGCTGCGGTGCCGGCGCGGTGGTGCCCTTCGGCGGACTCGGACGTCCCTCGTAGGGTATAGAAACGGCAGCCGCGTTCCTACACGTGGTCCTCGACCACGTGTTGCCCGCTGCCGTCTCCCGCTGGTCGTCGCTGCTTTTACTTCCATCCTTGCTGCCTGTTCAACTTCAAGTGAATGAGTTGGAAGCTCAGCGACGGCATGGAAGCTGTTGGTCGCCTCCTTCGTATGATCCCGTTACCCGTAAGTTCGGCTTTTGCCTCTTATCTTTTACCTTTGCGTACTTATCTTTGTTCTTTTCCCCACCCGCTCTCCCATGTAGATTCGCTGCCAATCTGTTCCTGCTTCGGTATTATCCACTTCCTCCCAGTATTTTGACTGTGTACTCATTTCGACTTTGTTTTCCTTCCAGGATAGGCTTGATGTTGCGTTCGGTTTTGGATTTGGCCCGGGTCCCTTTCCCGTTTGGATATTATTATTATGTTATTATTATATTATTATTATAATACTATCCATGTATTCTTTGCTAGTATTAATACATTCTGTATATGCCGGTGCTATGCGTCGTTCCTTGTGTTCTTATTCTTCCCCTTTCCCTCCCGCAGGGCTATCCTTTTAGATCTCCTGCTTCCGTTTCCCGTTCCTCCGGCTAGGATTCTGGGTCCCTTCGACTGGTCCCGCTGGTTTGGAACCTTTGATGCCCCCGCCTCTTCATTCCTTGTATTATCTTGGACCTTGCTGCTCATCTGCTCCTCGGAGCCTCCTCCTTCCTTGATGTTGTTGTTGTTTTGGATTGGCTGTTCCTTGGTGATGGGCACCTGCTCCTCCGAGCTTCCGATTGGCTGCTTTCCGGCGTTGGCCACCTGCTCCCCCGCTGGTCCGCTGTGGTATTCTTCCTGGTCGTCTGCGTTCCACACTTTCATTTCGTTGATGTGGGCCCTTTTCTTTCGTTTGTTTCCTTCCTCTTGTAACTCGCAGATAACCGGGGATATGAACCCGGTGATTCTGTACGGGCCCCCATACCGTGGTGCTAGTTTTGCCGCGAATCCCTCCACCGCTTTGGACAACTGGTGCTCTTTGATCAGAACCCAGTCTCCCACGTTCGGTTTCCATGGTCTTCTTCTCAGGTTGTAATGTCTTGCTTGCTCCTGTGCGGCCTGCTCCATGTTTCTTCTAGCCAGTGTGTATATCTCCTTTAGTTTTGTCGCGTTTTCCGCTGGCGTTTCCACCTCCTGGCCTGTGCCCCAGGCGTTCTCATCGAACAACGCTTTAGGTAGCCTAGGTTCTCGTCCTTGGATAATGAATGCTGGCGAGTACCCCGTGGATCCGGATGTGCTAGAGTTAATCGCAAGCATTACCTCCGGTAAGCACTCGTCCCATCTACGTTGGTCCTTTCCCGTGTATTGAGCGATCATGGTTTTCGCTGTGCGATTCACTCTTTCCGTTGGGTTTTCCTGTGGCGTATATGGTGCCGTTAATTCCTCCAGAAATTTCTTGAATCCTTTGCTTGTAAATTGTGTACCATTATCCGTTATCATTATTTTCGGTACCCCGAACCTGGATAGTATCCTTTCCCTAACTGCCTTCTGTACAGCTGCCGTTGTTGCCGCTCGCAGAGCTATTAACTCTGTCCATTTTGAGAAGCTGTCCATCATAACTAGTAGCATCGTGTTGCCATGGATTGATCTTGGTAGTGGCCCGACAAAGTCTGCACAGACCGTTGCCCAGGGTTCCTCTGGGACTTGCGAGAGCATCTTGCCCGCTGCTTTTAGCTGACTCGGCTTATATTTCTGACAGGTTTCGCATTTCGAGACATAGTTTCGTACGTCCCTTTGTAGTCCCGGCCAGAAATATCTCGCGGAGATCCGGGCTATCGTTCTCCGTGCTCCAGTGTGGCCCGCTGTCACTGCGTCATGGTTTTCCTGTAGCACCCTGCTTCTCAATGCCGTTGGTACGCACATTCTCCAAGCTATTACATCTTCTTTTCCAGCTCGCTGGGGAATATGTCTGTAAATGGTTCCCGCATCTTCTAGAAAATCCGGATATTTTGTCGGGTTACCGTGGATCCGTTCCTTCAGGGATCGTATCCAAGGGCATGTCCTTGAGTCCTCTTCTCCATTCCGCTTGGTCCCTTTCACCAGTAAGCATGCTTCTTCCTGTACCGGTTGGCGTGAGAGGGCGTCTGCTACTATGTTCAACTGTCCCTTCCTGTATACGATGTCAAAGTCGTATTGTTGCAGCTCGAGGGCCCATCTCGCAATTCTGCCTGTCGGACTCTCGATCGAGTTTAGCCATTTGAGTGCCATGTGGTCCGTTATGACCGTGAACTTGTATCCTTCAATGTACGGCCTCATTTTCCTGATTGCCCATACGATGGCTAAGCACTCCTTCTCCGTGGCGGAGTAGTTCTTCTCAGCTGCGTTCAATGTCCTGCTTGCATATGATATGACCCGTTCCCCTTTCTCGGCCGATTGTGTGAGGATCGCTCCTAGTCCCACATCGCTCGCATCTGTTTGAAGTACGAACTTTCGGTTAAAGTCTGGGCATGCTAGTACTGGATCGGATATTAGTTTTTCTTTGACCGTTTCAAATGCCTCCTGATGTTCTTTGGACCATTCCCACTTTGCTCCTTTCTTTAGCAGGGTCGTTAAAGCGTGTACTGTTGTTGCAAATTCTGTCACGAACCGTCTGTACCATGAGGCCACCCCAAGATACTGCCTCAACTCTTTCGTGTTTGCTGGCGGTTTTAATTCGGCGATCGCTGCTACTTTATCGGGGTCTGTCCGAATGCCCTGATCGGTTACCCTGTGCCCTAAATACTTCAGGTCCTTCTTAAAAAACTCGCATTTCTCTGGGTTTATTTTCAAGTTAGCCTGTCGTAGCCGCCGGAAAACTTCTTTCAAGTTCGCCATATGCTCCTCCAATGTTCTCCCTATTACGATTATATCGCCCAGGTATGCAAACGCGTGTGGCATCATTTCGGGTCCTATAACTTGATCCAATGCTCGTTGGAACGTTGCAGGCGCCGAATGTAACCCAAAAGGCATTACTCTCCACTGAAACAGCCCCCTTCCAGGTACCGTGAATGCCGTTAGTGGCCTACTTTCTGTCTCCATCGGGATCTGCCAGTAGCCGTCTTTCAGGTCGAGGCTGCTTTTATATGTCGCCTCTCGTAGCTGCTCGAGAATGTGGTTCATTCTTGGCAGTGGGTAGGCGTCTTTTTCCGATCTGCTATTCAGCTGCCTAAAGTCTACGCATAGACGCCATCTTCCCGTCTTCTTTTTCACCATCACTATCGGAGCGCTGTGTGGGCTTTTCGACGGTTCGATGCAGCCTTTCTCTATGAGTTCGTCCACTAATTTATTAATTTCCGACTGCATCTTTGGGTTTTTGGGAAAATATCTCTGTTTTATCGGTCTTGTATCGGTCATTTTTATGTGATGTTGAGCTATGTGAGACGTTCCTGAGAGTTTACTGAACGCTTCCAGTTCCTTCTTCAAGAACTGTTTTATCGCTGGATCGTCTGTTAGCGGACTTTCCTGTATGACTGCCACTGATAGTCGTTCCTCCAACCATCCCTCATTCCTCGACCGTGGTACTATTTTTACTCCCAGACCTGCACATTCAAACCGCAGTCCCATTGTTCTCAGAAAATCCCATCCCAACACTAAATCGTCGATTATTCCTGGTAGGATAAGCAGTCTTAACTCATGGCTTTCTCTTCCAAAGGTGATTTTTGTTTCGATTTGTTCTGATATACCTGTATTTTTCCCGTCTGCCAGACGTACTTGCCGTTTTATTCCTTTCTTTTTTGCCACCGTGCCGATTAGTTTCGCGAGGCTCTCGCTTATAAAGCTCCCAGTTGCTCCCGTATCCACCGTCGCTTCATACGCTGTCCCACCAATTTCCACCGTAGCTGACAGGTGGGTGCCTTCATCTTTCAAGCTTCCAATCAGTTTTGAGGGTGTTCTTGTTCCGACCGCCGCTGCTCCCTCCATGGACGGGGTCGGAATGCGTTTCCCCTCGCTTTGCAGCAACGCCATGTACTCACGCCGATTCTTCCGCACTGCCAGCAGTACTCTAGCCAAGCGTTTTGGCATTCGCGGGCAAAGTGTCCGTTTTGCCCACAGCGTCTGCAAGCCATCATCGGGTTGTTTACGAATCCGTTACAGGCCCTCGGTGCCGGTTGTGGGCCTTGTGAGTAACTTTCTTGGGGCCGCCAGCACTCTACTGGTGTTGGCTGGTACTGTACCTCCGCTGCCATGAATCTCGGGCGAGTCCTTGTTTCCTGTCGTATTTTTTCCCTGTCCCTTTTGAGCTCTTCGAATTCGTCCGCCAATTTCATTAGCTGTAATAGGCTATCGCATTGGTATGGCCTGGCATATGCCCTAAAATCCGGAAGGCTTTTCTCTAATATGGTTTTGAGCTGATCCTCTGTTGAATAACGTAGGGGTCGCATTAATGTCTGCATCTCCACCATATAAACTTTAAATCGTTCGCCCACTCCCTGCCTTCTTCGATTTACCTCCTCCCTGAGTTTTTGAAAATAGTCCCTCGGAAGGAAATAAACTTGGAAGCTGTCTATAAACTCCGTCCATCGATCCCAGTGTTCATTATTTGCCACATACCATTTTAATGCCATTCCTGACAAAAGTTCTGGCATTGCTCGGGGAATTAGGTCTTTGTCCAGTCCATAAGTGTCCGCTGACCATTCTACCTGTTCTAGAAACTCGAGGGCCTTTCCTGTTCCGTCGAATTTGAATCCCCACTCCCTTACTTGTTTTGCTACTTTTGAGTAATCTCTGGGAGTTTCGGGCAGCTGATAGTTTGGT